>CP135532.1:535520-685602 GCA_032402905.1 Khaya senegalensis | reverse complement strand
GATAAATTTTAATTTAGAGTAGAATCAAAATTAAAACCAAAACTAATTTTTTCACCCTAAATTTTGTAGTTTATACTATTCTATGTCATAAATTATTTAATTTTATCATATAATTTTTTAACTGTAATTATTAAATTTTTTATATATTTTTTTAAAAAAATTTAACATATAATTTTTAATTATATTTAAAATAATTGTATAACAAAAAATTACAAATTAATAATAAAAGTGCTAAACATTATAACAAAGAATTAAAAAAGTTGTAAAGATAAGCATGCAATGGCCTACCACGTGTGCTCTTTCACCTTTGCCTTCTCCTTTTCTTGTTTTGACGTCTCTAACAGTATGCTTATCTTCACATTTGATAAATTTAATTTACAATGTTAATTTTACGCACATTTTATTAGAGATAATTTTCAAACTAATACACATATGTATGAATGTATGAATATATATATATATATATATAAGTAAAGTTGTCATGCATTAATAGCCAAATATCCAAATTAAGCATACATACATCGTATGAATATATATATATACACAAATAATGCCAAAATCAATCTAAGCGTTAACGAACATTTTTGCCTTCGTGTGTGCACCAAACCATATACAAGGCAGTAATATGGGTGCTACGCTCAACACATTATTTGGCACTACAGCGCCAAGCTGCAGTATTCATTCTCTATTTTGTGTATTATATACAGTGTTGCTATGTTAGGTCATGATTTGAGTTGAATAGATATAATTTTTTAATGTATTATTTCATATTTTGATTTAATTTATATCTTAAATTAAATTTAAATAAAATTTAATGGCCATAAATGAAGGGACATTGTAGATAGAGATATCTTTACGAAAGATTGTATGCACGTTTATAAAAAAGAGACATAAAATGACTTTGAGATGGGATAAGAACAACTAAAATTTTTCTTACCTTATTTTACTATTCTTCTAAAGTCTCTTACATTAAAATTTATATTTTGTTACATCAAAATTTTAATGTTTTATTTATCTACAAAAATAAAATATTAATTCTTGATAAATTTGCAATATTAAAAAATATTCAAGTTTACTTTCGTCAATATATAATATAGGCAAAAACAAGTGTTTCATTTTATTCTAGAGGTGTATTTGTATAACTTATGTGCATCATTGAATTGATTAGAAAAAATAACGTTTTAAGGAAAGCCAGTGTTATGTGATTTGAAGCACTCTATTTACAAATTTATTTTTCTTCTCTACGCGTTATTTTGTTGTTGCTTGTTATTATTTATTTTATCTACTTTAAGATTATTTTCTTCTCTTCTCTAACTTTATTTTGCAAATTTCTATTCTACTATACACACATCTTATCAACACTTTTTTTTAATAATTTATATATTGTCATAAAAAATTATGTTAATGTATGATCGAAGGGCATATATGAAAGAGAATAATCAACTAATAAAAAAAAAAAGGATAGAATTATCATTATATTTAAAACATTTAAAAATATATCACAATTTAAAGAGCATTTTGACTAACCTTTTAATATTCGTTGTCATGAAGAATTTTATTTTTAAACTTTTTCATCACTTTTATTTAGAATTTGACTTGAAGTTATTTTTTTTTTTAACCTTCTTTTTTAATAAAAAGTATAAAATTCTTTTATTTATAAAAAATATTTAATTTATAACTTATTTCGTACTTACTTGTTATTATACACAAACATCAATTCATTTTCATTTCATCGAGTAATTAATTAGCTTCTTACAATTAGATGCCAAAAGAAGAAATTAAAATTAATTATGGTTTTAAAATTTAATTTAAAAAAATAAACAAGAATTCTCTCATTTTTTTTTTTAGTTAATTTTTACTTGTTAAAAAATTAAAAAAATAATAAAAAATTTAAGTCAAAATAAAATCTAAACCCTTTATTCTTTATATACTTATATCTCATTAGATTCTTAAAAATCAAGAATAAAAAGGACTAAAAGAAGATTCTTATTGTTAAAAATAATATTAAGATTTGGATTTCTCGTAGTCTTTTTTCTTTTTAATTTTTAATCAAATAACGATAAGTTGTATACTTAATAATGAATGACTCAAATTGTATTTTAATTAAATTTATAAATTAATTTTATATTTTACGATATAAATTAAAAAATTTAATATATAATTTGAATCATTCATTATTAAATGTGTATGTATTATTATCTTATAAAGTTAAAAATAAAAAATAATGTGAGAGATTTTAAATTTCAATCTTAATTGTTAAAAAATTTATCAACACATAAAAAAAAATTGTATAGAATAATTTTGAAGGTAAACAAAAAATGGGCTGTATGACATGAAAACATTAGTCATTTATGAAAGTCATTTTCAAAGCATATATGGTGGAAAAGAATCTGGCCTTTTTCCCAATTGTAGGGTCCAATCACCATGGATTGTCCCAAGTTTGCACACACCACCACCCACCACCACCATCCATCATGCATGATTTTGATTTTAATTACATTTAATTAATCATAGCAAGCTAACAATATCATTACAAAAGTAGGGTCATCATATATCAGTTCCTTTCTAACTTTTCACTTTTATTTTTTTACTTTTATTTTTATTTTTTTTGACGATGCATAATTCGGGGGTTGCAGGGGTTTACATTTCAAAAATTTTGAAAAAGCAACCGACGAGTTAGAAAGATGCACACAAAGGTATGAATGTGCCATAGATGACACTGGAAATAGACATGTTCCACCGAAAGATTATGTTCTCATCACGCTTAAGTTAACTCGTTAATGAGATTCCTGTCGTTGACCAAGAAAGTAATGGAGTTGTATTTTGTTCTCTTTTACGTTCTGTGCATGCTTTGACTGGGCCCAAAGCGAATGGGAGCAGCAAACAAGCACTAAGCCAAAGCACGCCCCCAGCTGCTTTTTCTACCTGTCAGTGAGCTTAAAATATGGCATTTACTGATGGGATTCTGTTGCAAAGAAGTGCAGAAAATAAGTTGGGATTTTAAGCAGATATTCAAGAATCTGGCTTGTCTCTCATTATAATCTTCTATTCTGACTCTTATCTTGAAATGGGTTGGGACCATTTTTCTCAAAACAACACTGGTTTTGTTTTGGTTTGGTTAAAAATGGTGGAAGGGGAAGTGGAGAAAATCTTGTTTTGAAGGCAGGAGTAAAGGTTTGAAAAGCAATGGAGAAAAGGGTTTTTGCCCTTGTTCCTGTTCTTTGTCTGGTTTTGATGGTTCTGGTGATAACTGCTTTCTTACCGAGGACCTCTGCTAATCAAGAAGGTTTGTGGTCTCTTTTCCACCGTTTTTTGAAAATAAATTTGAGAATTTTGGAAAAATTTTCATTTTTATTGATGTGAATATATATGTTTTTGGCTTCTATATGTGATTATGGTGGAAATGGATAGCCTAGATTTTACTCAAGGTTTTATTGGGGTGTTTTGGTGCTTGTTAAATTAGTTTGTGAAGTATTTAGTCATATGTATGCTTGAGTTTGATATTATATGCTACTATGCAATCCGAGATGGTAGTTATATTCTTCAATCAAACTTGGTTTTTCAGCTATGCAATGCTTGAATTTGATGTAGCATAGTGTAGTCGTTTGTGGGAGGAAAAAGAAATTACTGCTTTGTTTGCTTTTCACCAATCTCAATTGGAGGTTTGTTATGGTGACAATTTAGATGACAGGAAAATTGGGTGATTTTCCTTTTCCAGCTTCATGCTTTAATTTCATTTCTGCAGACTTCCATAGTTTTTAAGTGATCAAGTTGGCAAAGAGTTTAGACATCGTACTTTAAACCTGTAATTTTCGATTCTTAACTATGAAGTATTTGGGGCAAAGCTATCTTGGATTTCACATAAATGATTAATCAGACTCATCTTGAAATTTCATAACGAGGTTAAGCAGTTTTGGAGGTTTGGAAATTTGTGTTCTTATAGATTTTAAGAATTTTATGTAATTTCCTTTGTTTCATCCCACAACCAATTTGCACTTTCCTATTGTTAATTTTTCTTCTCCTCTTCCTACCGCTGCCTCTTCATCAATTGCTAGAAATGATTTTGCCAAATCAAGATGTTATTTTCCGTGTAAGCAGGTGATGCTTTGCGTACCCTGCGGTCCAATTTACAAGATCCTTATAACGTTCTGCAGAGTTGGGATCGTACACTTGTGAATCCATGCACGTGGTTTCATGTTACATGCAACAATGAAAACAGTGTTATAAGAGTGTAAGCAACTACGGTCATTTGTTGATATCTCTTTTAAGCACACATGAGAGTCTTGCAATCTTCCTCAAATATGTTTGTGTCCCTAGCAGTGATCTTGGAAATGCAGCATTATCAGGCGAATTGGTGCCAGACCTTGGCCAGCTCAAAAATTTACAGTACCTGTAAGAGATCTTTCACAATTTATCTATGCTATTTACTTAAAATCAGCTTAAGAATTTCAGTTTTTCTTCCTATGGACTATTACACGTGTATATGCATGACAGGGAACTTTATAGTAACAACATAAGTGGACAAATACCGAGTGCTCTTGGGAATCTGACAAACTTGGTGAGCTTGGATCTTTACATGAACAGTTTCACTGGTCCTATTCCGGGCACATTGGGCAAGCTGACGAAACTACGTTTCCTGTATTATCTCTTTCCCGAGCATTAAATTTTTTTTTGCCCCAGGATTGTGGACTCTGTTTAGTTGTTTCTTAGAAGGTTTATTGCAACCTTAGAGGTGGGAAGTTGATGCATAATTATGCAGCATCTTGTGTAAAAATATTGCAAGTTAGGATTTCTGATCATAAAGTTAAATTCACACTAACTTCTTGATTGTTGAGTGGATTTTAAATTGTTTACAACATTTTGATCCATGGTTTGATTTCTTAACTTGAATGAGCTGAGCTTATGCATTGGTAACTTGTTTACAACTTTTTGATCCAAACTACATTGCGTCCAATAAGAATAATTGGAGATACAGAATAGGATCATCCTCTGTTTTAACATATTTGTTACAAATATAGAGCCACATAATCTTTAAGGTGTTTTTGCTTAGATGCTGAATCTGATCATCATACTGTAATTCTAGTATTATTGGAACTTAGAAGTGTTTTCTTTTATACTTCTGTGTAAGGATAGCCGACTCAACAACAACACGTTCTCGGGTTTCATACCTATGTCTTTGACTAATATTACAGCCTTGCAAGTCTTGTGAGTGCCTAAGCAATATGTTTCTTTTTCTTTTCTTCTTATTCTTTTTTCCCTCTGACATTATCATTTCGCAATGTTTGCTGCAGGGATTTATCGAACAACTATCTATCAGGACCTGTTCCAGACACCGGCTCATTTTCGCTTTTTACCCCCATCAGGTTTTGCACTGCTAAATGATGCATGCAGTTTTTTTTCCTTAAACGAATACAGACTAAATGAGGTAATTCTTGATTGGTTTGCAGTTTTGCAAATAACTTAAATCTTTGTGGCCAAGTTACTGGAAAACCTTGCCCTGGATCTCCACCATTTTCTCCTCCACCTCCATTTGTTCCGCCAACACCGGTTTCTCCTCCTGGTAGTCTTTTGTGGATTTTAGCTTACTTTTATTGTTCATATATCAAGATTAGTTTTTATTACCATAGAGGTGTCTGTGCCGTGCTGTGCTTGGCCTGGCGTAAAAATTAAGCCCATTCATGCTTCATGCTGGCCTGTGCTGAAGTGCAAGCATGCTTTAAAGTGCGGTTTGGACTGCTTGTTCAAACTTAAAATGCAGGAACAAATTCTGTTTTAACAGATAGGCTTTAGAGGACTGAACAGTGTTTTATGCCTTCCTTGTCAATGCAGAAGAAAATAGTCCCACTGCAGCAATTGCTGGAGGAGTTGCAGCTGGGGCTGCTTTACTTTTTGCTGCCCCGGCTGTTGGGTTTGCATATTGGCGGCGAAGGAAACCACAAGAATTTTTCTTTGATGTACCTGGTTAGTGTCTGATCTCCAAAAATGAAATCCTGTTGATGTTTCATTTTGAATACATTTTTACTTTGTGTATGTTTCTTTAGCTGAAGAAGATCCGGAAGTTCACTTGGGACAACTGAAAAGATTTTCATTGCGAGAATTGCAAGTTGCAACGGATACTTTTAGCAACAAGAACATCCTGGGCAGAGGTGGATTCGGTAAGGTGTACAAGGGACGCCTGGCTGATGGCACTTTGGTGGCAGTGAAAAGACTTAAAGAAGACCGAACACCTGGTGGTGAGTTGCAGTTTCAAACGGAAGTGGAAATGATTAGCATGGCTGTGCACCGCAATCTCCTCCGTTTACGCGGTTTTTGCATGACTCCAGCTGAACGGCTGCTTGTTTATCCATACATGGCTAACGGAAGTGTTGCGTCATGCCTAAGAGGTATTTTTTGTTGGTTCTACCTTACCATTTAGTTTGAAATTGGAATCTCTTTTAATTGACCATTAATTTTGTTCACTCTGTATGATTGGTGGACTTGTGTTCCTTCCAAAATGTTCTTGTAGAGCGGCCGCCAGCAGAGCCACCGCTTGACTGGCCAACTAGGAAGAGAATTTCATTGGGGTCTGCACGGGGCCTATCTTATTTACACGACCATTGTGACCCGAAAATCATTCATCGTGATGTGAAAGCTGCAAATATATTGTTGGACGAGGAATTTGAGGCTGTCGTTGGTGACTTTGGTTTGGCTAAACTTATGGATTACAAAGATACCCATGTTACTACTGCAGTACGTGGCACCATTGGACATATAGCCCCTGAATATCTCTCCACTGGGAAGTCATCGGAGAAGACTGATGTTTTTGGTTATGGTATCATGCTTTTAGAGCTAATCACAGGACAGAGAGCATTCGATCTTGCTAGGCTTGCAAATGACGACGACGTTATGCTTCTCGATTGGGTAAGTAATCAATGCACCAACTCTACATATAGGCTTGATTTCAGAGCTTCATGTTAGATCATTGTTTTCCGCCAAATCTGAGGGCTCATTCTTCACCAGCCTTAAGCTGCATTAGTATTTTGAGCCTTGAAATTTATCCATTTACTCTTTCATAAAAACATGAAGATTGTTGCATTATTTGTATGGACATTTCTCAGGTTAAAAGTCTCCTAAAAGAGAAGAAATTAGACATGCTTGTTGATCCAGACATGCAGAACAAATATGTCGAAACTGAAGTCGAGCGGCTTATCCAAGTAGCACTTCTTTGCACACAAAGCTCCCCGATGGACAGGCCTAAGATGTCAGAAGTTGTCAGAATGCTGGAAGGTGATGGCTTGGCAGAAAGATGGGAAGAGTGGCAGAAAGTTGAGGTAATCCGCCAGGAACTTGAACTTGCTCCGCCCCATAATTCTGAATGGATGGTTCACTCTACTGACAATCTTCATGCTTTTGAATTATCCGGTCCGCGATAACCTTACTTGGTAGACAAGAAATCATTTACAACTTTCGCTTTTTTCTTTAACTGTTTATGGGGTTTACATGTCTTTCTTTTATCATTCATTTGACTGTAAGATGGTCAGAATAGAAATTCCATTTTTTAAGGCAAAACCAGTGAACAGTTTTATCTGCTTGTCTGATGCTTCATTTTGTAGTCTTCATAAGTTTGCTTGTTTTAAGTTGAGTTAATCAATACACTAGATTATATATTTGTATGTGTATAGTTGTAGCATATACTTTTTTTAGCTTTATCCCATTCTTCTGCTGTAATCTTCAACTTTTCTCTTCTCTTGTAACAGTCAACTCTTTTGTTACAATTCTTAACTATTAAAATATTTTTATAAACAAAAATTGCAAAAAAAGTAAAAAAATAAAAAATAAAAAATAAAAATTATAATCGAAGAGTTAGAAATAACAATAGAGAGATTCACTGTGGTATTTATGAATATCGTTATTTTAATTTATTTTTAATTTTTTTAAATATTATTTTAAATTTTTTTAAAATCGTTTTAAATACTATTTATTTATATTTCAAATTTATTTTTATATATTTTAAGTACTATTTATTATTTGTTTAATTAATTTTAATATTTTTTTATTTTAAATTTTATAAATTCAATTTTAAGTTCAGCACACAATAAAAAGGGAGCAATGATACCCATGAGTACTATAATAATTGTGGTATAATTAAACGTAATGTAATATGACCCATGCCTATTTTATTATTTAATTAAAATTGAAGATGTCAAATAAAATGATATCACACATATAAACACAGCATAAAATATATTTATTATTACAATATACGAACTCAAGTAAATTCAAATTAGGCTTATACTTTAAATACAAAAATATTATAAATGAACGAAATGTGATAATTAAAATTATTAAATTGTATTCGTGTTATATCAAATAAAAATTAATTTTAATATAATTCATTTATTAATTGTCATAAAAATTAAATATGGATACGATTTCTTTATTAAATAACTAATCTAAATATAATACATTTAGTTATGATTAATAAATAATTATAAATAAATTATTTACGAATTATAAATAAATTTTTTAATTATTTACTATATAAATTTATTTACAATTTATTTATTACACGAATTTATTTATAATTTATATTTTAAACAAACAAGCGAATTTGATATCTAAGAAATGATACGAAAATAATATATTTATTATTTGTATTAAAAATTTTAAATTTAAATTTATTTATTTATTTTAAATTTGTTTTAAAAATTAAAAATATATGGCAAGATACACCACTAATATTAGGAGCGAACCGGGCCATGGTTTTTTTTGAGAGACACGTGAGCAAGAAAAGTTTCCAAAAAACCATCCAAATGAATATTCGGACAAAACCAGAGTTTGTGGCAAGAGAATTACATGAAACTCTCCAACCAATCAGAATCCTCCAATATTCGCTATGCTCATCTCTATATGCCACGTTGTCATCTCCACACCCACCCATATTTCCTTCTCGTTTATTTTTCTTCCTTCCTTCCACTTCATTTTCGTTCACTCTCTTTCTGTCTTCTTCTTTCTCTTCACTCTCAGACCACAAAGCTCAACTCGGTCTACATTCTATGTCAAAAAAAAAATGGCGAATCACGATTAGGGTTTTCCTTTTGATCAGTTTTTAAACATACCCAACAAAAAAAACAGAAAAAATGGCTTCTTGTTCTTCTTCTCTGGTCAGCTTTCTCTCTCCGAGAATGAGTCCACGACACCGTATTACACTCTCTAAACATTCTCTTTATAGAAATCCTTTGTGTAAAAATTACGCCAGATGCAAGCTTGGTCGGGGAAATGGAATTCGAGCTGCGAAAGAAGATGGAAGCGTTGTAGTTGAAGAGAAGAGAGAATCTGAACTGATCAACGGTTTGGAATATAACGGAAACGGCGCTGCTAGCTATGGCGATGTTAACGTTGTAAATGGTTACACGAATGGGAGTTTGGTGAAGCATGTGAATGGAAATGGTGGAGTTGCGGTAAAAGTTGTTGGAGAAGTTGAGGAGGAAAAGTCAAATAAGGAAGATGAAAGGAAGAAGAAAGTTGAGGAAATTGGGAAAGAAGAAGCTTGGTTTAAGAAAAGTGGACAAGAAAATGTTGAGGTGTGAATTCATGTTAAGTGTTTGTTTTGGGTTTCATCGAATTTAATCGTTCGTTTGACTTCTTCTTGTAGATTACTAAAATTTGGTTGTGGGTTTGAACTTAGTGAATCTAATTCGTTGTGGCCAAATGTAAGCCCAATGTTTTACTAATTTGGTTCTCGTTTCAGTATAAGAACTATAAGTTTAAGCATTCGAAATCTGTGGGTACTTAACATGAGGTTATAGTCAATTTGATCAAATTTTATTATGTTTGCATCCTCACTTTTTTATTAAATTGTGACAAGTTATGTTTGTGTTTACATGTGTTTGATTTTGCACTTAGTATTTGTTTGATCCACGTGACAAGTTTGTTGATAAAAAAACCGTTCTTGCATGTCAGGTGGCATGTTTACAGATAATATGCAAACACAAAGTTCTCACCTATCAGCTTAAGCACCTAGGATTCATGGTTCCTTAACATTTTTTCCTTTACAATGTACTTATTATATTTGAGATTCAAAGATATGGGATAAAGTGTAAGGGATGAATTCTGTAATTACACATTTTGTGCATCTAGTGTGATAATGTTCTAATCTTCTATGACAGATTTAGGGTACAATTGTCAGTGGGATATGTAGCATCAGAAGTTAGTGCATTAACTAAATGATGTGCCCATCAGATTTTGGCTTTCATGCATAGCGGTTTTTGGGGAAAATTGAGTCAGAGCTAATAACAGAAAGGCTTTGAGCTATCTTCTGAGCTTAAGTTAGATAGTATCATAACAAATTATGAATATAACGACAATTTATAAGCCAGTTATTTATTTTTTATTTTTATTTTTCTAACTAGGGACATTATCATCTTATGGCAATAAATGTTGCAGGTTTCTGTTGCACCTGGGGGCCGCTGGAGTCGATTCAAAACCTACTCAACAATTCAAAGAACCTTGGAAATATGGGGATTTGTTCTGACATTTATCTTTAAAGCATGGTTGAACAATCAGAAGTTTTCCTATCGAGGTCAGTCACTTGTAGTAGATTGGTCTTGATCATAAAAGAACCTTGATTGGGATAATTTTCTTTGTTAAAATATAACTTAAATTTACTAACATCAACTGCTTTTACTCTCTGTTATGGTGACTGTCTGGTCAGCTAAAAATCTATCCACCTATATTCTATATGTCAAATGATTGGTTCATGTTAGGTTGAGAGAATCATCTGATACTAAGGGCCACTTTTTTGATGCTTTGACTTTTGAAATAATCATCTTTAGCTGCGCTGAAGAAATAACTGATGGTAGAAATAATCGGCTAGGTGTTTAATAAATTATACTTTTAAAATTGTTGTGAGTTTAAAGGCAAGTTCCAGTTGGTTAATTTGATTGTTAAAGCGTTATGAGAGCATATGATGACTAAAATGGACTTTAAGTGTATATTAGATAGTTATGGTAGAATTAAATAATTTGTGTAATATTTGGATTTATTTTAGTAATGTTAATATAATTATGAAAATACACTAAATGAGAAAATTGATCTTTAAAATCTGATTCTCTCAAAATTTGTTGTGAAAGGGGTGATTTTGCCAAAATCACTTTTAGTCATCCTAATAACAATTCCAAACTTATTAATGCAACAGAACTTCCAAGTCTATTTCTAATCAATTTTTAAGTCTGTCTTCGAAAGTTGTGTTCACATTGGATGGTCTGTGTTTAATCTCGAGATAATATTTATACATTTACTTGCAGGAGGAATGACCGAGGAGAAGAAAGTCGTAAGGCGGAAGGCCCTCGCAAAGTGGTTGAAGGAAAGTATTTTGAGATTGGGCCCTACATTTATTAAAATTGGCCAGCAATTTTCCACAAGGGTTGACATTCTTGCTCAAGAATATGTTGATCAGTTGTCCGAGCTTCAGGTTGAATTTCTTTAACTTTAAGCATAAACTTATAAATTCTGCATTGCACTTAATGCTTCTTTTGGTTGTATTATAACTTTACAACTTATATGGCGCTTTAAGGAAGCACTGAATTGTTGATTTTATTCAGGATCAAGTCCCTCCTTTCCCATCTGAGACTGCTGTATCTACAGTTGAAGAAGAGCTCGGAGGGTCTGTGCATGATATATTTGAACGTTTTGACTTTGAACCAATAGCTGCTGCTAGTCTTGGTAACTTTAACTTCCACTCAAATGCTCTTTGATGGCAAGATTTTTTGAAATCAGTGAATGAATGTTGCTAAAGCTTTCCTTAATTTTCAACTCATTTTAACCCAAGTATCCTAATATTTTATCCTTTCTCTGCAGGTCAAGTCCACCGTGCAAGGTTGAAGGGACAAGAAGTTGTTGTTAAAGTACAAAGGCCTGGTCTCAAGGATCTTTTCGACATTGATCTTAAGAACCTGAGAGTGAGTGTTAATTGCTCTAGAATTCTATGCCCTGTTCTATCTTGGTGTTCCTTTTGGTGCTTGGAAAATGAAATTTCTGCTTCTCTTGTATATTCTACTTCCAGGTAATAGCTGAATATCTTCAAAAGATTGATCCAAAATCGGATGGTGCAAAAAGAGATTGGGTTGCTATATATGATGAATGTGCAAGTGTCTTATATCAGGTAGAGTTATCTATTTTCACATTTTTTGGTTCACTTGCTAGTTTTTGTGATAGCTAATGGAATGAAAAAAATTTCAGGAGATTGATTACACCAAGGAAGCTGCTAATGCTGAACTTTTTGCCAGTAATTTCAAAGACATGGATTATGTAAAAGTCCCAACTATATTGTGGGAATGCACTACACCACAGGTAACCTTTCAGCATATTACATACAGCATTTTTGTTATTTCTTTTCTAAATTACATGCAGCATTTTATTTGTTTGTTTATTCATGTATTTGTATGTAGGTTTTGACCATGGAATATGTGCCGGGGATCAAAATAAACAGGATAAAATCTTTAGATCGATTGGGTGTTGATCGAAAAAGGTTAAGACAATGCCGTCACTAAATTTTGTCATATCATACTATTGTGTTACCTTATACTTCTGCTTTCAACTCTATGCTGCACAATAACTTTTTTTATCAACTATTATGTTATGCAGGTTAGGTAGATATGCTGTTGAATCTTACTTGGAACAAATTCTTTCTCATGGTTTTTTCCATGCTGACCCTGTGAGTTTTTTCTTATTCAATCCTTGTGATATTAAAAGTTCAGTTAAATCAGTACTCTTTTTGTATCATGATTATATGATGACATAGACTTCATTCACATCCATAACATGGACATTCTATTTCTTCATTTTTCCCTTTCTGCAGCATCCTGGAAATATTGCTGTAGATGATGTAAATGGTGGAAGATTGATCTTTTATGACTTTGGAATGATGGGAAGGTATTTTCTAGGCTTTGTATTGATTATTTCCCTAAATTATTGTGTATAATTCTTTTAGCAGTTAGATGTTGTGATTTTCCTTTGTAAAATTATCTTTTGTTACAACTCCATGCAGTATTAGTCCAAACATTAGAGAAGGTATGCTAGAAGCATTCTATGGAGTTTATGAGAAGGATGCGGATAAGGTAATTGTGTACCGAGGTTTCAACCCCTTTTTTTAACTGTGTTTCGACATTTAAATTGCATTTCTGAATTCTCAGTCAGATTTGATTTACTTTGCCATGGAAACTTTTACCTTAGCGCAGGTTCTTCAAGCAATGATTCAAATGGGTGTCCTTGTACCTACTGGAGATATGACAGCTGTTAGGCGAACGGCACAATTTTTCCTCAACAGGTTATCTCGATGAAGAAAAAAAATTGCATGTTTTTATATTTTTTTCTGTGTCAATTTCCAGTTGTTTAAAAAAATTGGCCAACATTGATTAAGACTTTGCCTGCTTGGCAATCATTTCCATACTTGGAACCTAACTAAATTACCAAAATGACAAGAAAGATAATATCCACTATAGATGTTCCTTCAATTCAAATATTTTTGAGACAAAATAATTCATGAATTCAAACTATCGCAGTTTTGAAGAGCGCCTTGCTGCACAAAGACGAGAGAGAGAGATGGCAACAGCTGAACTTGGTTTTAAAAAACCACTGAGCAAGAAGGAAAAGATAGAGAAAAAGAAAGAACGTCTTGCTGCAATTGGTAATTCATTGTGATTTCAGATGTATGAATAAGTTTTACTGTTGTTGGCTAGATTAGCAGTAGAAAATGTATGGTGAAGTATTTGGTGACTCTTTTTGCTATCACAATGCTTGCTACTCACAGTTGTTGCAACTCTTACCAGGGGAAGATTTATTAGCCATTGCAGCAGATCAACCTTTTCGCTTTCCTGCAACTTTCACATTTGTTGTTAGAGCATTTTCAGGTAATTTGTACTTCATCTGGTAGATTTATTGCTATGTGCCTCTTTAATCAACAATAACCGGAAAAATTGTAAGGAGGAAATTTTTTTCTGCAGTGCTAGATGGCATCGGGAAGGGACTTGATCCTCGGTTTGACATTACCGAGATCGCAAAACCGTGAGTGTTTTTGAGCTGCCTCAGCTCTTTCAAAATCTTTGCATCTGAGCTTGCAGAAATTGTTTGTCTTCTATTTGGAGGTATATCTGATGTATCTTGCCTGCGTTCCCTTGCAGCTATGCGTTGGAATTGCTGAAATTTCGTGAAGCTGGAGTAGAAATTATCTTGAAGGCAAGCTTGATTATCTCTCAACTCTAATGTGATTTTGTAAACTGCCATATTGTGGTTTCATTTTCATTGTCTATCATATAAATGTCTCAGGATATCAGAAAAAGATGGGACCGGCAATCCCGTGCCTTCTACAATCTATTTAGGCAGGCTGATAGAGTACAAAAGCTTGCGGAAACTATCCAACGTTTGGTACAGTGGTTTTTTTCCCTCTGGACTTTTAATTAACACGGCTCATGTTATGAATGTTTAATGTGAAATTTGATTGATTTCTTTAATCTAATTTAACTATGTGTAGGAACAAGGAGATCTGAAGCTTCGAGTTCGAACATTCGAGTCTGAAAGGGCATTCCAACGTGTTGCTGCAGTTCAAAAGACAGTGGGGAGTGTGAGTTTGACTGGCTCATAACATAGTGAACAAATCTTATTGATATGCTTTCTTGTCTTTACTATTACCAGCTCAAGTCCTCTGATCGTTTTTTTTAAACTTGTTTTTACAATAGAATAATCTAATGAAAGCAGAAAGGAGTAGAAAATAGCCATTGCGTAGATTCTGTTACTTTGTTTTTGGGAGAATATTTTACTAATTTTGAGTATATAATGACCATATGGGATAGTCAGAGGAATCAATTTCTTATGTCAAACTTGAAGCTCATTTGACTGATCAAGAGTTGCTTCCCATTATACTTTCATGTGATTATACTGAAAGAAGATGCAATGAAATTTTGGTTAGCATGACATGTATGCCATACATAATGGACAAGTTTGGAATATTATTCGTTTTAAGCCTGAATAATCACTTAACTATTATTTTGTTGACCAATCTACAGGCTGTAGCTGCTGGAAGCTTGGTAAACCTCGCAACAATTTTGTATCTCAATTCTGTTCGAGTAAGCGATCCGTATTATTTCTTTGATCTAGTGCAGCATTAGTGTTGTTTAGTTCTGAACTTCTATTTAATCAATTGTCTATTTGGTTATGCACTGCAGGTGCCAGCCATTGCAGTGTATGTTGTTTGTGCGTTCTTTGGTTTCCAGGTTCTCTTTGGAATCATAAAGGTCAAGAAACTAGATCAACGGGAAAAATTGATTACCGGAACTGCTTAACTGATTGGTGAGTAAAACTTCATGTATATCTCGATCCTCTGCATGCTTGCTTGTGTTTTTCATTGTTACATAAATGAAGTAGGTACAATGAAGCATTTTCCAGGTTCAACTTTATGTTTGTATTCTCACAATCTTATCGCCATTGCCTGCTGCAGAGTCGATGAAACTTGAAGGGCAGAAAGTTCACCTCGCATGAAACTCTTGATTGTGACTCAACCTCGCAACCAGTACTCACAGTAAGTGAAACCAATAGGAATGTTTTCCTTTAACATAAAACCGGGACAAAACCTCCAACTTGTGTAGAATGCAGGCAGCACAAACAGACCACATTTTCAAGCTTGCTGGGAGTTTCCTGCAGAAATATTCATCAAAATGAGTGTTTTGAGTAGTAACTTTTCGCAATCTCTATTTCTGGCTGGCTGATCACCTAATATATATGAAAGTTTTTAGTCTTAGTGAGAGTTAAGAGTTGTATTTTTATACCAATTTTTATGGTCAATATTGGCATCGTGTAGCTACCCATCATGATTATTATTCAACAAGAAGATGGGCTATCCATAGTTTGCGTATAATGAATGCTGTAACATGTAGAAAATTTTTCAATAAGATTTCTGGTTTAATTACATGCTCTGGACACTGAATTATGTCCTTTTTGTCAAGTGAATTAAAGTTTTGTCTATCTATAAGCTAGACTTGCAACTTTTTTACAAAGGGTCGTGCCATCATACATATGATCTAGATTGGTCCTGTTTGATTCGGGACTAATAATTCTATCAATTTTTATCTATTTATATCGATTATTTAGTAATTTTATTATTATTTTTATTATTTAAATGAAGGAAAAAGAAAAAGAAAAGATAAGTAAATGGTGTGGAATTTGGGAAAAACTCAGCAGTATCTTATACTAGTGTATAATTTTGTCTAGTTTCATGTGCAAGGAATAAGAGGAGATTTGGTTACTCCAACACAAAAACTGGTTAAGAACTAGAGTTATTGTAACAAGATTGAGGCAATTTCATGTGCAAGGATTAAGAGGAGATTTGGTTACTCCCAACACAAAAACTGGTTAGGGACTAGAGTTATTATAACGAGATTGAGGCAGTTTCATGTGCAAGGATTAAGAGGGGAATCGGTTGCTCCCAACACAAAAACTGGTTTAGGACTAGAGTCATTGTAATGAGACTGAGGCAGGTTGAAATCAGTAAGTAATATACGAATTGTCGATGGCTGAATCTCAAATATTCTCGCAACAGATGGTGGTAACATGGGAAGGAAGAATAGCCCCGTGACAACTAACACTCATTGCAATATATTGCCTACGAGAAGAGACACTTCACTTTTGTCTTCAAATACAATACAAACATATAATATGCGACCCCCCAAAAAAAAAATGTTAGCGAAGTCTAGCTTGTAATGTTCCACTGAAGATGCCACAATTATTAAATTAAATTAAATTAAATTAATAAAGATTAACCATGTTCACCCAAGTGATAGAATATGAATTTTCCAGGAAAATGCAGAAGGAGACCAAGAAAAGACAAAAAAGCAGCGACGGGATATGTTATTACAGTGGTGTAAGCCGGTGAACCGTACCCAAATCTGAACACAATTGTCACATTTTGTATTCTTTTAATTCACAAAATTCAACAAATGTCTTCGAATAGTGTTTCAGACAAAGGTGATTGATTTTTTTTTTTAAATTAATTAATTTTTAAAGTGTTATCAATTTGTAGATAGATTCGAGAAATTTATTAAATTAAATATTTTTAATTTAATTTATCCAAATAATCAAATTACTTCATTTTTTTGTTAAATAAAGTATATTAATTTTATATGAAAATGCCCTTGTCTGGTTAAAACTCAATAAAATTGGAGAGTTTTATTGCACTCAAAATCCAAGTTCCAGGCATGGGACTCATATTTACGTAGTTGTGTTTTTGATTCTATGGTGATTTTCTCGTTCAAAATAGATATGTTTGGTTATATTAATAAAAAAATAATATAATTATTTTAATAAATTAATTTTAAAAAATAAGTATTTAATATAAATTTTATATATTTTAAATCATTTTGCATAAAGATATTCTAAATTATTTGAAAGTTATCCAAGCGTCACTTGCACATAATTCATATATGAAAAATGTTAAATTTGAAATTCTATTGTTATTGATATCGGAATATTTGAGATTTTAATTGCAATTATAACTGAAATACAAAGATAGTTATTATGTGTACAAGATATTTAACTTTTTATAATTATGTGTTATTATCAATTATACAAATACAATAATAAAAAAATTATGTAAACGAAAATTTTAACTTTTCATAATATTTAAGTGATAGTACCTACTATATAATTATAACAATAAAAAAAAAAGAGGTTTAATTTTTTTTTATCATATTTAAGTGGTAACATTTATTATATAATAACAATAATAACTGAAAATAAAAAAAAATAATACAAATTTTAGATGAAAATTTTTTAAATTAATTGAGGTAAAAATTATAAATAAAGTAAAAGAATTCATTGCAAAAAAGTGAAATTATAACTTCTCACTCAATATAATTCTCTAAAATATTTTTAAAAAATATATTTAAATAGAATTTTAATAATATTTTGAGAGAAATTATAAAATTATAGAACAAAGAAGAATTGAGAAGGATTAAATTAGAATTGAATAAGATATAAAAATTCAAGTAAGAAAAACATCCATTTATAATGGAAACAGGTCGCACTTTAGCCTAATCAAATTGCTATTTAATTTTTTAATTTTCACCGCCTCAAGCTGCCTCCTTCCTTTCCAATTGTAGTGCCATTTAGTGTCGGTTTTGGCAAAGTAATTTTCCCACTTTTGTCATCATCTACACCGATTAGTACTTGAGAAAAATTTTAACTCTCGCACGTAAAAAAAAATCTTTCTCAAAGAAAGTGGAGAGATTATTGTTCGAATCTTGATTACCATCAAGAGGTGAAAGCTATTTGAGTTATAGATGATTTTCTCACCTTATGAGAGAATTAAAAGACAGAAATTCAATTTAAAAGGTGTGAAAATATAATATTTTAATTTGAAAGTATCGAAAATATAATATTCCAAAACTTAAGTCTTTGGTAAGTTTAATTAAGAATGACAAAATTCAAGTCTTCACTACCGTTATATACATATAAAGAAGTAGAGAAATATTATTGTTTTTGGAAAAAACACTTAAGGTAAGGTATTCCAAGAGCTAAACTAACAAATGGTCTAATTCAAGTAAATTTACATTGCAAGAAAGAAGAAAAAAGGTAGTAGTTTATCTAAGGGAGAGAATTGGTATAGTTGTAATCTTCATGCTCAAAAGCATTTTCTTCCAACCCACCATTGCCTTCCTTGCACTCAACACTCTTCTTGCCACACTTTGCTTCTACTTTTCCTCCTCCCTGCTATATTCATTTCAATCATCAAACCACATTAATACATATATACATACATGTGTATCTCTATGTATATATAATTTTATATGAACATATGTATTTTGAAATATGGATCAAAATTTTATACATATAAAAAATTTATTAAAAGTCAAATTTACTATACCCTTGATTGAAAAAATATTCAAAATTAATAAAGTTTTGTTCTTTAATAAGCTATTTGTACAATGAATTTTGATTCAAAATTTTTAAAAAAAAACTTAGTAGCAAGAATTAAAATGAACTTACCATATTGGTAGAATTTCCAGCGCCGACAAGCAAAAATAAGAAGAGAAAAATAAGAAGCAAAAAGAAGGAGAAGCCTAAAATTTTTGTTATGCTCTTAACCTATTTGACGAAATGCCTGAAAGAGTATTAGAAAAAATAAATGAGATGTGCAAGCAACTAAATGAAACTACAAAGAAGAAATGCAAGTAATCAATTGATCTGATGTTTTTCATGTACGAGATTTATATATTTACAACCATGATTTGTTGACCTAACTTGTCTACTGATTCCTTAGCAACAAGCTCAAGTCTCATGGGTATGGGTTGGTTTCTTCTTACAAATTATGCATTGAAATGGAGAATAAAAGAGTGAAAGGAGACAAAAAGTTTTGGGTTTTTGATCTAAATAGCCATATCTTAAGCCCTAATTATACTTGTAGCCTCAGTTATAAGAGTTTTATAATTAAGGCTAATTAGTTACCTTTTAAATAAAAATACCCCTCATTTATTATTCGTTGTTAACGCATGTTTTTGTTATTTGTAGAACTTGTTTTATTTTGTTTTTCTCATGAACAATAGTTAACAACAAAAATTAAGATTTAAATCGTTTACTTCTCAATATTATGGTCACATCGACTTGCTTTTGTTGAAGCTAGTTCAAAGTATGTATTAATACTGATAAAGTTATATTGCAACCATATTAACCTACTAGTTATTCTTAATATGTTAAAATCATTTTATGTTGTGATTTTATTCATTTTAGCTTAGCTATGCATATAAAAGGTTTAGAAATTTACTTAGGCTATATTATATGTATGCATTCTATGGTAGGTTTGAAAAATTGTAAAGATGTTAATTTGTTTAGATTCGAGTCGAGGAAGATAATGAACAGTAAGTCCCTCGATAATTTTTATCCCGAAAAGATGAAAATTATCAAGGAAAATCAGTTTATCCCATGACAATTTTCATCAAGAGAGTTAATGTTAAATCACCTTTTTCGTGATGAAAATTATCTTGGGAGTAACTGATTTTCTTTGATAATTTTCATCTTCTTGCGATGAAAAGTATCAAGGAAAATTTTTATCCTCCCGCAATGAAAAATATCGAAAGAAATTAGTTACTTCTGTGATAATTTTCATTATGGGAGAGGTGGTTTAACATTAACTCTCTTAATAAAAATTGTTGCGAGATGAATGGTAATTTTGCCTAACCTAATTATTTTTTTATTAATTTTTCACATATGGCAAGAGTTTCAGTGATGATTGTATATGATAAAACATGGGAGCATTTGAGGACTGTGTATAAACATTGCATTCGTTCAACTATTTGACGTTCAGGATAGAGTGACATAGTTAATGATACAAAAGTTACTTTTTTTGTTAATGTTAATAGTCAAGTTGCAACATTTGAGGGGGTTTATGCTGTTATTTGTTATATTAGAGTGTCAAAAGGCAGTACAAACACTAGAGTCTCCTACTTTTCAAGTAACGTAGTAGTTTGTGGGTACAGAGTAAAGTCTAAATTCATTTGTTTGTTCAATAGATAGTAACCAAGTCAATTCTGCATTCCCTGTCATAGTTGTAGGTGTACTAAACTTTTTAATTCAGAATAATGAGGACCCTATAAATGATTATCTTGAACAATTGTATGAGCAATAAGAAATTAAGTTAATGATATGTCTTGCGCACATGAGATTGACAATGATGACCAACCATCACCCAATAACCTAGTGCCTTTATTTACATGTGAAGAAGTGGGTCCATTACTTCATGATCCGTTATAATGTATACCTCTAATTTCTGTAGCATTTAATTTGTCAACTGATGCTTTTTTTTAGTACAGATGATGGTCAGATTATGGTTGGAAAGTTATATAAAACAAAAAAAAATTTACGTAGAGAATTGAGTTTACATGCAATGAGAAAGAATTTTTAGTTCAAGACTTATGGATCCACAGCTAATCGATTTGATGCAAGATGTATGGATGATAGAAGTCAGTGGTGAGTTCGGGCAACATTATTGTATGAAAATACGTATTTTTAGGTAAGACAAATTAATCAATTACACACATGTTTGATGGAAGAATTATTAGATAAATATCACCAAGTGAGTTCTCGGCTTATCGAAGAGCTAATAAAAGAAAAATTTATTGACTATAGTAAAGTGTACATATTTAAAAATATTCAACAGGACATTTAGGGTGAATATGATGTGCTGATATCATATGTAAAAACTTGGCATGTTAAAGAGGCTGCCCTTATGCTAATTTCTGACGACCTTACTGAATCATACAACATACTACCATTATATTGTCATATATTAGAATGTTATAATAGTGAAATTGTAACACATATACATAAGTATGTTGATTATTATTTCATGTACTTTTTTATGTCAATGGGCAATTGCATTAGGGAATTTTTATCAACAATTAGGCCAGTGATAATAACTGACGATACCTTTTTAAAAAAAAATACTGTAGAACCTTATTTGTGACAATTTGTAAAGACAAAAATGATCAAATATATCTGTTGGCCTTTGGAATTGGGAATAATGAAAATGATGACTCATGGGAGTGGTTTATGCTTAAACTACGAGGAGCAATCGGAGAGGTACAAGATTTGATTTTCATTTTCGATCGACATGCAAGCATTGAGAAAGTCATAGCTAATATTTTTCCTAAGGCGACGCACGAGGTTTGCACATATCATGTGGCAAAAAATGTTTGATCAAAGTTTATGTCAATGAGAAAAATTGAAGCTGATAAATTTATGATGGCTTACTTTATGATTACGAAAGCATATTGTGTGAGTATTTTCAATTATCAATTTTTGATATTAAAATGCTTAAATCTTAAAGCAGCCAAATATTTAAAAGAGAAAGTAAGATGTCGTAGATGGATTCGAGTACATTTCACAATTAGAAAGTATAATATAATGACCACCAACATTGCTGAAAGTTTGAATACAATCTTTCAACATGCTCGGTCCTTTCCTATCACATCATTGGTAGAGTATTTGAAAAGTTTATTATAAAAATAGTTTTATGAGAGGAGAAATGAAGCATATGAGATAGAAATATACTTGACAAAGTGGACTCATGACAAAATTAATAAATGAATTAATGCAGTAAGAAATATATCAGTTTATCTAGTTGACCAATTTGTATTCCATGTAAAGGACGAAGAAAGAGACAATATTGTTAACCTTGGCACAAAAACGTGTACGTGTAAAAAATTTAACTTAGACCAATTTCCTTGTATGCATACCCTGACAGCTTGTAGACATATTAAGTTTCAACATAATACATTTTGTTCGACGTATTACACTACAACGTCACTTGTTGCAGTTTATGCAAAAGCTATTAATCCTGTTGAATATAAGTCTGATTGAATTATTCCTAATGAGATACGATCTTTAGTTCTTTTTTTACTTATGTAATGGCATAACTCCAGAAGGTATAAAACACAATGAATCCCATCCGTTGGAGAAAAAGTGGTTAAATAAAAATGTTCTTTTTGCAAACAGTATGGACACAATTGACAAATGCGTAAAAATTTGGTACCATTACAACCAAATTAAATGGATATAAATGTCCTTACATGTTGACATTGTATTTTGATATGTATTTGTACATTGTTTTATATTTCAATTATTGAATGCCTATTAAACCTAAGATGCTATATTGAAATTGTATAATGATGTTGATTTGTTATGGATAGTTGTATTTTTCATTTAATATGCTTTTATACACATTTCTCTCTTAAAACTTTAGAACTTTATGAGTTATATACCGTTTTTATTAGATCAATTAAGACTTAAGATTCTTAGTCATATAATTTAATTTGTTTTTATACACATTCCTCTCTTTTCTGTAGTTTCTCACTTTGTGAAAACAAATTGAGCTATAATGCAGTTAACTTCTGTTTAATCCTTTCAACAGCACACATGTGTGATAATAATGTCACAACTCCTTGGAAAAAATTGGTCTTTACTATCTTCAACTATTTACTTACATTAGAATTCAATGTATGCATAACTTTTATTTAATAAATAATATAGTCAAAGAGTCATTATAAAAGAGTGATTTTACCATTAAAAAAATTATGACAACATTAAATATAAATTACAAATTTATACCTCAACAAGCTATAGGAAAAAATAAATAATATAAATTACAAATTATGACAACATTAAATATATTCAATGTATCCATAACTTTTATTTAATAAATAATATAGTCAAAGAGTCATTATAAAAGAGTGATTTTACCATTAAAAAAATTATGACAACATTAAATATAAATTACAAATTTATACCTCAACAAGCTATAGGAAAAAATAAAAAATACAACAATATATATTGAATTGGTACTTAATGAAAACATATTTTCACAATATTTAGTTTGTTCGGAAAAATGAAATTCACACTTTATTGGAAGGAAGAAGTAGGATTAATCTTTTCATGGTAAAATTAATGCACAAAAATCATAAGAAGTTCATCGTTCTCATGATGAAATTTGTAAAGAGAATATGAAATTTATCATGGGAAGATGAAATTTATTGTGGGAGTGTCATTATTGTAGATGGTCTTTCGATGAAAATCATTACTCCTATGATGAATTTTATCGTGGGAATGAGGAAGACGGTTATTGTTCCCTCGATGAATTTCATTGTGAGAATGATAGTTTTCATCATTGGAGTGTAATTAAAAGGGTATTCCCACAACGAAAACCATCGTTTTCACGATGAAATTCATTAAAAGAACGACAACCTTCTTCCTCATTTGTGCAATGAAATTTATTGCGGGAGTAATAATTTTCATCAAGAGACTATCTACAATAATGATACTCCCGCAATTAATTTCATATTCGCTTGACAAATTTCACCGCGAGAATGATGAATTTTTTTAGGATTTTTCAGTCACCCACGCAATAACAAAACTCACACAACAAAAGCAAATAAATTAGATTTTTAATAAAAATGCAACAAAAATGCTAAAATACAAGAAAAAATTGTAGAAAATGCATATAAAATGTAGATGTCTAACCAAATGCAATCTCAAATTCAAACAACCAACATATGCATTTTTAAAAATACAGACAACATACCTATGTTAAGTCACCGTCACTTTTTGTTGCTCCCTCGCCAATGAAACAAATGCAATCTTTTTCTTCTTCAATTTCACGGATTGATTTGATTTTGATAGTATTTACAATCTTCAATTTATTTGTTTTGTAAACGAAGAAATGCCGAGCATTTAGTATATGAGACAATAAATAACAAATGGAGATATTTTTGTCCAATAACTAGATATTTAGCCCCAAATATAATACTTTAAAAATTTGGGTTAAAGATAAAAATGAGCTTAAAATTTCGGCCATTTTTATCAAAAACCTAAGAGTTTTGTTATTTATTTATTTATTTTTTGTCTACAATATATTTTTAAACTCTACATATGGTTCACTTGATTACTTTGCATATTATTATTATTATTATTATTATTATTATTATTATTATTATTATTATTATTTGAGAAAATGAATTTTACTTCTTTTTTTTTTAAAAAGTTAATATAAAATAATATTTTCATAATTAATGGAAGGAAATGAACCGAGAAAGAAATTAAAAATGATCCAAATTAAATATGGGCTTTAAGTTGGGTTTAGTAAACTAGGATTTAAAAAGGGTTAATTTGTAATTACACCTAATATTTTAATAATTGAGCATATTACCCCAAAATAAGGGTTAATTTTGAATTACTCCTATATTTTTAAAAGTGATTTAATTACCTCAATAATAAGAGTTAATTTGGGATTATTCCTAATAGTTTAACAATAATCATATTTCCCCAAAATAAGGGTCAATATAAGCATGCAGCTGTTAAATAACATTTTTTGTATTAAAATTTATTATGATATTTTAAGCTTGAGAGACGTGAGAGACGTGAAACTTATAAGTAAACAATTATCTTTTCTCTTTTTCGTTACTTTAAATTCATAGTTCTAGTCTTTGTTATAGATTTGAAATTGCATGAAATAGGTGGAAATAATAATAAATTATGAATTTTAACAATTAATTTAATAATTTAATTAATATTATTAACAAATAATAAGATTTTGAACAAGATGTCCATTTATTAAAATAAATATTAATAATTAACTAATTAGTTACCTAATTTTATGTTAAGCAAGTGAAATGCAAAGTGATGGGTGGTGATTAAAAAGAGAATACAAGAGAATCAATGAGATCCAAAGCTTTTACATTATCTTTTTGTTTGATGAGGAAAGTTTATTTGAAAAGAAAAGGGCAAAAATTGTAAACAAAAAATATCCATCAAAACAATGACACTTTCATGCATTGCTCACCCATCTTAACTTGTCATCTTTGACCTTTTTTTAACACCTATAAATATTTTTTAAAATTTATAAATTATAAGTTATAAATTATAAATTTTATACTAATAAATTTATTTTTAATTTACAAAATAAAAATACATAAACTTAATTTTAAATTTATATATATATATAAATGTATAAAGTTAAATAATGTATATTAAGGATGATTTCGATAAAATTTTTTTAATAATATTTTTAAAAATTATAAAAATGATGTTTTAAAAGTGACGTTCTTAAAAACACAAAATGTGTTTGTTGAAAATTATTTTTAAAAATAAAAAATAGTGAAATCATGTTTGGTATTATTTTTAAAAATAATAAAGTAGTTGTTTTAAGAAAAAAAAATAATTAAATTTGAAATCATGTTGTTATAAAAAATAAAAAAATAAATTATTTTTATAATTTTTAGTTAAAATTTAAAAAATTATATTTTTCAAATAAAAAAATATTTTTTAAAAAACATAATCCAACAACCCCTAAATTCTCTTATTGTGGTAAGATTTATTTTTCTTTATTTTTCTTTTTAATATATTTATTTAACGAGCATATCTTCTGATAGCACTTCGATTTAATTAATACAAATATTTTTATAACGGTAAAATAATTGGCGTTATGTTGCACAACAGCCGTTATCATAGTACCAGAACTCTAAATGCAAACTAACGATGTTAATAATACAAACGTCAAATTTGGAGGCTATGTTTTAATACGTGCACGCCCATTATAGAGAGATCTAAATGAGAGGGCAAAACGGTAAAAGAGAATTGAGTCCTTGCACAAATTGCCACACTAATCAGAATAATTAATGCTAAATAACATAGATCTAAACAAATATAATAATGATAGCAAAATCAGGTTTCTCTAAGTTCTTTTAATTTTCCAAATAGAAGACATTATTTTTTATTTATATCAAATAGGTCCCTAGCTTCTATTAAAATGTTTGAATATCCAGTATTAAGTTACACAAGGAGGTGGATACCATTGATTTGGAATTTTAAAATTTAGAACTCAAAAGTTTGAACATTATATATATATATATATATATATATATATAAATGACTGTTTAAATTTTTAAAATTTAGCTTATTATACTAATTTATTGGTTAATAACATTTATTTAGATTAAAAAAATAAAGATAATATGATATATTTATACAGTTATTAACAATAAGTAACATGAATTAATATGGTTTATCAACTTATTTGTATAACTTTATCCAACAACATTCAAACTTGTTGATTTTTATCATTTTTTGGATGAAATTATATAAATAAATTGATATTTTTGTCATTAAATTACATAAATGTATCATAATTTTTTTTAATCTAAAAAAACTTTTTAACTAATGAATTAGAACAATTTTGAATATTTTTAAAATTTAATCAATACAATGTATCAAATTTTAGAGATTTAACAGATGTTTTAAATATATAAATCAAATTGTTGAGGTTTGAAATTTTAATTTTGAATTAAAATAATAAAAAATTAATTTCATTGGTTTGACTTTTTTTCTCTTCGTCCCTCACATGTCTAATATTTGATGATCAAAATCCAAAATGATATGATTAATTTGGTCATTTACGTACAAGATAGGGATTTATTTAATATACATGAATAAAATACATCATCATTTGTAAAATTATGAAAATTAGGGACCGGATATTAATACTCCAAATACAATAATAAAGCTACCTTGTATAGCATTTGCAGAATTATAAAAATAAAATGAGCAAGGATTTATAAATTATTTGTTTGGAACTTAAATAAATATAATTTTTTTTAAATAAATCTAATAACAAAGATTTATTTTATTTATAATTTGAATTGGAGAAAAATTAATTACTTTTTTCAAAAGATAAAGTTTTGGATAATTTGATAAAAACAAGTAGGCATTTCTAAAATTCTTAAAATTTATAAAATAGAATATTATTAAAGGATCTTAAATTTAAAATTCTCATGAAATAAGCAGTAAATTAATGAATTTATTTATTATTTTCAAAAACTATAGGGGTTTAAAAGAAAAACAACAAAGCGAAACAATAGTGGAAATACTAACATCAGGGTCCCTTAAAACTAACTAGAGGACGCGTTTGATATAATGGAAGAAGTTTATACTTATTTGTAAAAAGATATAAAAGCTCGGGTATCTATATGTCACTATGTAAAATATAATAATTAACAAAGCCATCAAGATTACTAAAAAATTGGAGGAGGAATTTGTCCAACAAATTTACGATGTGCATTATTAAGTAAGTACACAAGTTTCAACTATTTTCTTTTCAGACAAATTCTTCCAAATTGAACATAATGATCCCATTTCTCGCCTGAAATTGAAATTATAATGTTTCAGCTAATCAATTAGGCCTTTTTCTTTCTTTAATTTAATCTAATTAACCTATAAAAATTGGTTCAGACACTTAAATTAACGTACTTGAAAAAATAAAAAATTATCAAAATTTTAATTTTTGAATTTTATTAAAATATATTTCATATATTTTATATTTTTTAACGTAAAATTTAAATAAATTATATAAAAAATTTAAATATGATATATAAAATTTAAAATAATTATTATAATTTTAAAATAAATAATATAAAAAGAAAGAAAAAGGCCTAATTGATTAGCTGAAACATTATAATTTCAATTTCAGGCGAGAAATGGGATCATTATGTTCAATTTGGAAGAATTTGTCTGAAAAGAAAATAGTTGAAACTTGTGTACTTACTTAATANCTTCCAAATTGAACATAATGATCCCATTTCTCGCCTGAAATTGAAATTATAATGTTTCAGCTAATCAATTAGGCCTTTTTCTTTCTTTAATTTAATCTAATTAACCTATAAAAATTGGTTCAGACACTTAAATTAACGTACTTGAAAAAATAAAAAATTATCAAAATTTTAATTTTTGAATTTTATTAAAATATATTTCATATATTTTATATTTTTTAACGTAAAATTTAAATAAATTATATAAAAAATTTAAATATGATATATAAAATTTAAAATAATTAATATAAATTTAAAATAAATAATATAAAAAATTTAAAAATTTAAATAATTAACATAAAATTAAAAAATTAAATATAATTATGTGTTATAACTAAACTCTTAAAATTATTTTCTTTTGGAGAGTCAAATTGTGCATTTGACATTTGACAAATGATGTAATTGTTAGCACTACCATACATAGACAAAATCACATAACATTATTATTTTGCTCTTTTATTTTGTTTGACTAAAATCATTTCCAATTTGGAAACACATTAAATTCAATGCTAAAACAAGAGAAGCTTTTATTAAGGACTCCAATTTGTTAAAATTTTAAAAAATATTATTTTGTTTTTTTTGTTTTTGGTAAAATGTCATTAAAAAGTTTTAAAACTTCATAAAACTTTATTTAATAACTTTTAATAATCATTAAAATTTTTGTTTTATTTTCAACTATTAATTTCTTACTCTACTTAAATCATTCATAGAAGATAACTGTTGTTTTGGTTCGGTTTATTTTTACATTTAGTTTTATTTAGTTTAAATTCGTAAAATTTTTAATTTTTGATTCAATTTTGAGTCTTGTGGAATTAGTTTTCAAATTTTGATTCAGTTTTATAATGAATTAAAATTTAAATAAATTTAATTAGATTCTAACAAGTAAATTTGAAATAAATCAAATAAATAATGAAAATTAACCAGAACCGATAACATCAGTTGGTTCATCTCGATTTGCTCTTGCTCTACCAAATTCAAAATGAGGGTAAAATAGTCATTAGAGATCTTTTTATGATATTGTACAGAATTTGACTAAATAATAGGGATCTATATGAAAAAAGCTCCATACAAACAAACAAAAACCAGCCAACGCCGTCAACAGATCGTCCAAAACCCCACGTCAGGTACTGTAAACTGAACTCTCTCTCTCTCTCTCTCTCCGTTACGGCCCAAAAAAAAGGCCAGGGAAAAAAAAAACAAATAAAAAAAGAAAGAGACGGAGAATAGCAGCAAAAACAGCAACAGTAGCAACAAAAGCAGCAGTCATCTATACGCAGCACAACACAAAACAAAACTCTTTCTGAATCAATAACACAAACATAAAATGAGCATCAAAGCTCGTCCTTTACAGCGCGTGGTTACTTAACCCCAACAACCAACAAAAGCAGCAGTAATCTATACACAGCACAAAACAAAACAAAACTTTCTCTGAATCAATAACACAAGCGTATAATCAGCATCAAAGCTCGTCCTTTACAGAGCGGCTCGTCCTTTACAGAGCGTAGTTACTCATCCCCAACAACTAACACACACTCATAATATAACTTCTTTCTCTTCCTTCTTCTTCCATTGTCAATGGTAATTTCTTCAATCTCTGTTGACCTTATACCAATTCCTGATTTCTGGGGTTTCTCATCTCCCAAATGAGTTCTTCTTAACTGGGTCTGGGTTTTTTTTTTTTTTTTTTTTTTCTTATTTATATAAATTCGGTTTTCGTGAGCTAAATGACTCTGATTTTATCCTTACCGGGTATTTTCTTCTGCTATCTTTCTCTTTTCGTCGTCGTTTTGGGTACCAAATCGGAAGTCGGATATTTGCTCGATTTCAAGAAAGGTATCCGGAACGACCCGTTGAATAAAATACATTCTACATGGAACATTTCGTTGTTGCCCGACCCGAATGCGTGCCCCGCTTCTTGGACTGGCGTCACCTGTGACCCGGATTCCGGTTCGGTGGTTTCTATCAACTTGAACCGGATGGATTTGGACGGAGAGCTGAAATTTTATACATTGACCAACTTGAAGTCGCTGCAGAATCTCTCTTTGTCGGGTAATTTCTTCACGGGTCGGTTAGTACCCGCATTGGGATCTATGAGTTCGTTGCAGTACTTAGATCTGTCTAACAACATGTTTTACGGTCCGATCCCGGGCCGGATCACGGATTTATGGGGGTTAAATTATCTTAATTTGTCGATGAATAATTTCACAGGGGGATTTCCGGGTAATTTTCAGAATTTGCAGCAGTTGAAAGCTTTGGATTTGCACAGAAATGAACTATCGGGTGACATTGCTGAAGTCATGATTGAGCTGAAGAATGTTGAATCCGTTGACTTGAGTTTTAACAAGTTTTATGGAGGTTTAGGATTTAATGTAGAGAATATTTCGAGTATTGCTAATACGTTGCGCTTCATGAACTTGAGCCATAATAGGTTGAATGGAAGATTTTTCAAAGGTGATGTTATTCGGTTGTTTAGGAACTTGGAAGTGTTGGATTTGGGTGACAATGGGATTTCTGGAGAGTTGCCATCATTCGGGTCGTTGCCAAATTTGAAGGTTTTGAGGTTAGGGAATAATCAGTTACTCGGGTTGATACCGGAGGTGTTATTGGAGAGTGTGATTCCTATTCAGGAGTTGGATCTCAGTGGCAATGGATTTACGGGTAAAGAAATGAAAATTTATTTGCTGCTCTTCATTTTTGTTAAAGAACTTTGTAGTTCTTTGCTTGAATATTTAGTCGGTACATTACATCTGATTATTGAATAATTTAAATGTGCTATGATATGATTTAGTTATATTGCAGATTTTGTTGATAACAGGGATCTGGAATTTTGATTGCTATATTTTTTTCATGTGAAAGCAGCGTTATGATACCCAAATTTCTTGATGATGAATATGCCAATTGACTTTCTTTTAGGAAATGTACTCAGGAAATCCATTGTTATTTATGTAGATTAGATGATCAATGGCTTGAAAAAGGATTCTGTTGCCGTAATACAGTTATATGGAACATCGGACTTTCAAAAGATGTGTATGATTTTATATAATATAAATTTTGTACAAAAATGTGGTAAAAGATTGAAAATATAGCTTTGTAGGTCTGTGGATCTCCTCATTCATTGTCTGTATTATGAGGCAATAGAGACGAAAGAGGATTATTTAAAACTGTTCTTACATTTCACTAACTATAGATTCACTGTCAAATATGTATGTACTAATATTTTTAAAAATATCATTTTGTTAATTTGTTCTGTTAATGTTTAAAAATAGCTTCATTGTTATTTCCCAGTTGCATATACTTGTCTTGGTTATTTGGATGGCGAGCAAAGATGTTGATTACTTGTGGATTCTCACTTGTATTTGTCATTTCTTGACTGTAAGAACAATGGCTAACAATTAAACTCAAATTGTTTGTTATGTGATGTGAATTGGTTGTCCCTATTGATAGAGGTTGAAAGTGGTGGTGTTTGGAGTCTTCGGACTATAAACACTGAAGTGGTTGCACATCTTCTGTTTTTTTTTTTTTTTTAAATTATTTTTTATTTTTTAATTTTTTTTAAGTATAATGTTGATTTCATGCTCTAAGTCTTTAGTATTCTTAAATTCACGTGTACAGGTTCAATTCGTGCAATTAACTCTACAACTCTGAGTGTTTTGAATCTATCGTCAAATAGTTTATCTGGCAGTTTGCCCACTTCTTTTAAAAAATGCGTAATGTTGGATTTGAGCAGAAATATGATCTCTGGTGACATATCAATTATGAGGCATTGGGAAGCCAATTTGGAGATTCTTGATTTAAGTTCAAATGAGCTATCAGGAAGCTTGCCAAACTTGACTTCTCAGTTTAATAGATTAAGTACATTCAATCTCAGGAATAATTCCCTGGTTGGCTCCTTGCCTTCTCTATTAGAGACTTGTCCGAGATTGGTCACTGTTGATGTCAGTTTGAATCAACTTAATGGGCTCATTGCTGCTAGTTTTTTTGCTTCAATGACATTGATGAACTTGAATCTTTCGGGAAATGGATTTAGTGGGCCTATACCTCTTCAAGGCTCACATGCAAGTGAATTATTAGTTTTACCTTCTTGTCCACCCATGGAGATGCTTGATCTCTCTAGTAATTCCTTAAGTGGTGACTTGCCCTCAGATATTGGTAACATTGGGAGACTGAAACTGCTGAATCTTGCGAACAATGACTTGTCAGGAGTGCTACCGAATGAATTGAGCAAACTTAGTGTCTTGGAGTACCTTGATTTTTCTGGAAACAAGTTCAAGGGTAAAATCCCTGATAAGCTTTCATCAAGACTAAATGAATTTAATGTGTCATACAATGATCTAACGGGCCCTATTCCAGAAAATTTGAGAAACTTCCCCAAGTCCTCATTTCGCCCTGGAAATGACTTATTAATCTTCCCAGATGGCATGCCATCTACAAATTCAGCTGAAGGTCGGAATTTTGGTGGAGGGAAACATCACAGCTCAAAGAACAGTATTAGAGTAGCGATCATTGTTGCCACTGTTGGAGCTGCTGTGATGATTGTTTTTGTTTTACTGGTCTACCATCGGACACAACTTAAAGAATTTCATGGAAGAACTAAATTTAGTGGCCAAACTACAGGGAGAGATATTAAGAAAGGAAGATTTTCACGGCCTTCCCTCTTTAATTTCCACTCAAATGTTCAATGCCCACCATCTTCATTGAGCTTTTCAAATGATCGCTTGCTTACTTCAAATTCAAGATTATTATCTGGGCAGGCAGAGTTTATAACAGAAATTGAGCAGAAAGTGGGACTAGCTGCCAGTTCGGCATCTGTTAATCCTAATTTGCTTGATAATCCTTCTGCAACATCTGGAAGGAAGTCCTCACCAGGTTCCCCGTTGTCTTCCTCGCCCCATTTTATTGAGGCCTGCGAACAGCCTGTGATATTAGATGTGTACTCACCAGAATGGTTGGCTGGAGAACTGTTATTTGTGGATGCTTCACTGGCATTCACTGCTGAAGAATTATCTCAAGCCCCAGCAGAAGTTCTTGGCAGAAGCAGCCATGGAACTCTTTATAAAGCTACTCTTGATAGTGGGCATATGCTGACTGTGAAATGGTTGAGGGCAGGACTGGTCAAACATAAGAAAGAATTCACAAAGGAAGTTAAAAAGATAGGATCTATGAGGCATCCAAATATTGTTCCATTGCGAGCGTACTATTGGGGGCCCAGAGAACAAGAGAGGCTTCTCTTAGCTGACTATATCCGGGGAGATAGCTTGGCCCTACATCTTTATGGTAAAAGTTCCACAGACCATTGTATCTTTTGTCTTTTAATGTCATTTGCTACCAACTTTCTGAAGTTTTCTTGCAACATTTTTTTTGTATTATAAAGATTATTTGGATTTTTATGGTTTCTCAAAGATGCATTGAGCTCCCGCTGCATGTAGATGTTCCATGGTATATTGTTTTTGCAATTTACTTGGGTATGTGGCGATGTTCACATCAAGAGTGGTTGATCTTCAAGTTACTAAATGTAATATGCTACTCCAGAACTTTATCGGTGTTAATTTACCACCAAGCTGCAAAACATTCCGCAATGAAAAGTTGTTGCTTGACCATGTTCTGCTTGGCAAATTACTGCTCTTTCCTTTCTGTTTTATCTGTCTAAATTTTAACTTATGAAAACCTTGGATGATTGTAACAGTTTGTTTTCGGTTTCGTGCACATTATTGTTCTTCCTGTCTCTTTTACATGTACTTGATCATCATGTTCACAGGAATTCTTTTAAGTGGAACGAACTTTTCTTTTACATTTCTGATTAGTTGATCCGAGTATTTGTTAAACGCAGAGACCACTCCTCGGAGATACTCCCCGTTATCATTCAATCAAAGACTAAAAGTTGCTGTGGATGTTGCTCGATGTCTATTATACCTCCATGATAGAGGTCAGCCACATGGAAACCTAAAGCCTACAAACATACTCCTAGAAGGCCCGGATTATGAAGTTCGCCTTACCGATTATGGACTTCACCGCCTAATGACTCGTGCTGGCATTTCCGAGCAGATACTGAATTTGGGAGCACTTGGATACCGTGCTCCAGAACTCGCAACTGCATTGAAACCAGCTCCCTCATTCAAAGCTGATGTGTATGCATTCGGTGTAATCCTGATGGAATTGCTAAGCAGAAGAAGTGCCGGTGACATAATATCTGGCCAATCAGGAGCCGTCGATCTCACTGACTGGGTCCGGCTCTGCAACCAAGAAGGCCGGGGAATGGACTGCATTGACAGAGACATTGCCGGCGGGGAAGAACCATCGAAAGCAATGGATGATTTACTTGGAATATCACTCAGGTGCATTTTCCCTGTAAATGAAAGGCCTGATATCAGACAAATCTTTGATGATCTCTGTTCTATATCTGCTTGAAATTTTTGTACATGAGTCTTGGAATTTTTTTTTTTTCCCTTTTTCCTTGATCAAATCCTTTGTTTTTTCATTTTTTCCCATTAATTGGTTTCCAGACTTTATGGTGTCGGGCTAATTATCTTAATTATTATTTTTTAACTGATAATTTTCTTGTAAAGGAAAACATCCATTGATTATTTTGACATTGTTTGAGTTTGATCTTCAATTGAAAATGATTCCAATTCTTTTGAGTTTAAGCATCCATAGAACTTTTATAATAATGCACAATGTCATATGGGATGATATATATGAGCTCAAATACAATAGAACAATCTTCAATTTTAATCTTTCAAAAATTGACTTTTGAAATGACAATAAGAAATCAAATTTTTGCCAAGACACATTTAATAATTTTTTTTAATAAAAATATATGAAATAAAATTAATAAAATTATATCTAATAAAATAAAAGAAAATAAGTAAAATGTTTTAAAATAATTTTTATTTATATAATTTTATAATTATATTTTGTTCCACGCTTTTTCTTAGGTGATTAAAGATCCTTGAATGAAATAAATATAATTTTTTGTGAATTAATTATACAAATTGATTTTTGTACAAATATAATAATAATAATAATAGTAATAATAATGGTAGATGGATGAAAATTTATTTATTTTATTTTAAAACAAAAATAATATGTTAGATTTTAATAAATAAGTCTTTAGCACCTATTAAAATAATCAAAAAATAATTTTAAAATTAATTAAATATCTGTTGATAATTTCAAAAGTTTTATAACCATCTCAATATTTATTTTTTATTATAGGGATCAATTGGTTATTTCAATAAGAGTTGGGATATATTTAATAAAAATAAAATAATTAGTTCTTTTATTTTGTGAAAATATATCAAACATAAGGGATTTATATGGTAATCAGCTCAAAGAAGTAAACTCCTCTTTTCTTGTTCGATAAACCCTAAACCCTGACTCTCCGCTCAAAATTCTCACAAAATGTGGAAATTCACTTCTTTTCCAAATTTCTGCTACATTTCGTCTTCAACAATTAAATCCCTTTTTTCATTCTTCTCTTCTCTGCCAAAAATCCAAAATACCAACTCTTGTTTCGAAATTTACCTAATCGAATTCGATTTTCCCAAATCACGAGCCCTTAAGTACTGTTACGTCAAATCCTCGAGAAGCCGAAAATTGTATGTCAGTTTTTTCAGAGTATTTATTCTCGGGAGCTCACATTCAATCTATTGTTCGTGCATCGCCTGAAGTTCTCGTCTTTAGTGTCGACAATTACGTAAAACCGAAGATTGAGTTTTTTCAGAATCTGGGTGACAGGTTTGGGTCTGTGTATGGTTATTTACAAGAATCCGTTGGTTTTAACAGTTAGTTTAGACGAAAAATTGATTCCATTTATTGAAATTTTGAAGTAAGTATTGGTGGATGATAAAAATAATGAGTATTTGATTCTTACTATTAGGAGATGTAATTGGCTTTTTGTTAGAGACCCGGAATCTAGATTGTTAAGAAACATTGAATTATTTAAGAGTTGGGGAATTGTTGCGTCTCAGCTCTCAATGCTATTAGGGAGTAAGCCTAGACTCTTTGGCATGCCGGCATTCAAACTTGAAGAATTTGTTTCACGGGTTTTGGATATGGGATTTTCAGTTAACTCAAGGCTGTTTGTTCATGGATTGTATACACTTAGTTTCTTGAGAGTTATGGATTTTCAAAAGACGAATTCATGGGAATGTTTAAGAAAGCGCCGGGGTTGCTTAAGAGTGGCCGAAGAGAAGTTGAGATCAGGACTTGATTTTTTTTTTTTTTTTAAAAGGTCCGAATTGGAAACGGCAGTGCTGTTTAATGTGCTGATTTGTTTGATGTACAGCATGGAAACTCGAGTGCTTCCTCGATATAGGGTTTTTAAATCTCTAACCTCGCGGAGGATGTTGAAAAAGGAATCAACTTTACCCTAAGCATTGGCTTTGACCGATAAGGAATTCTTGCGGAAGTTTGTGTTGATGTTTGGAGATGATGTGGAGGAGTTGTTGCTAGCTTATGAGGGCTAGAGTTGGGATTCTTTGTCTACTTCTGTGTCTTCATCTTCATCACTATCATCCTTCTTCTTCTGAAGAGGAATCTTGATGCGAGTTTTGATGTGTGCTATTTAGGGCCCTCGATTTAGTTGAAACCAAATATTTCAACGAGGCTTGTCGTTTTGACTCGTACAAAATTTTCTATTGTATTCTGAGCCTTGAAACAGAAGGGTCCGAGCATAGATGAGAGTTGACAAAAAGGGTAAAAGTTTTTACATGCAGCGCTAACATCTAATGGTTTGTTTAGCATCATGTGCTGGTTCAGGGCATTTTAATCTTCTTGCAGCGCTGTTCTGTTTTTGAAGTGAATGTTTTTTCATTGATAGTTCGCTGATTGTCTTATGAGGTAGCAGTTAAAAAAAAAGACCGAAGCATTTAGCCAAGGTAAAATACCTTGAATTACCCTGTAAAACTTATATGGCTTCCGGATAAGAGAAATGCAGTCTTTACCTGTTATTGCTAATTGGTTTCATCTTGGCTGAGATGTGCTCAATCATTTTACGACAACAAGTGGCATGTATTGAAATCTTCTCAATCCTTCTAGTTTATCCTGCATGGCGTGTACATTTTTTTATTGTGATTGGTTCATGAGGCATTTCCTATTCAAAATTTCCCAGTCTTTATGTTACCCTGAAAATTTATTACAGGAGAAAGTCAAGAAGGAAAGCAGCTTGTATGAGTCTTACCTGACACAGTACGGAAGGCAATGGAATGCATCGTTTCTTATTTTGATAAAATTATATTATAAAAACAATTTTAGAAAACACTGAAACAATTTCAAGTTTAGATCTACCTTGGCCGCAACATGCTATACTGTTCCTGCAATGGCTACCAGTTCCTTCACCATCATTTGCTGCACAGAAATTTTTGCATTCTTCTGCAGTGCAAGTCGGCATATGGCTGCCAAGCTCTTCCGTGTATGTAATAAGAATGCTAAAAATGATAGCTTAATGTGGAGAAATTACATAGTCAATTACTAGTAGTGAAGAGGAATAAGACTACAAGTAATGGTAGAAGATTTACTTTTTCATGCGTTATGACTCTACAACGAACAGAACAAGGGATTGAACTCAATATTTAATATTAAAGAAATTATTTGGTTTCATTCAGAGTTGGAATATATTTGATAAAAATAAAAAATTTGGTTCTTTTTTGTAATTTTTAAAACCTAAGGGACTTGTATGATATCTTCTCAAGAACGGATATTTGTTTTTTTAAAATGCAATAACAGAAAACTCTGGAATTCCGTATCTTTTCTTGTTCGTTTAAACCGAAAACCCTAACCCTCTCTTTCTCGTGCTCAAAACTTTGCCAGAATGCAGAAATTGATTTTATTTCCAAGTTCTCGTACCATTGTTTCCCCAACAATCAAATACCTTTTCTCATTCTTCTCTTCTCTGCCAGAAGCCCGACCTACCAACTCTTGTTTTGAAAATGACCTAATCGATTCCTTCAATATTCCCAAATCACGAGCGCTTGCATTATCGAACCAGTACTCTTTCATCAAATCCCTTGAGAAACCCGAAAATGTATGACAGTTTTTTCAGAGTATTGGATTCTCTGACACCCACATTCAGTCTACAGTTCGTGCATCACCTCAAGTTCTCGTCTGTAATGTCGACAAAACCTTAAAACCGAAGATTGAGTTCTTCCAGAATCTGGGTGTGGTGGGTTCTGATCTGGGTATTTCCCAAAATTCATTCTTTTTAACTGTTAGCTTAGAGAAAAAATTGATTCCATTTGTTGAAATATTGAAGCAAGTATTACTGGATGATAAAAATAATGAGTATTTGATTCGTACTATTAGGAGATGTAATTGGTTTTTTGGTAGAAACCCAAATTCGAGATTGTTAAGAAACATTGAATTGTTTAAAAGTTGGGGAATTGTTGGGTCTCAGCTTTCAATGCTATTAAAGAGTAAACCTAGGCTCTTCGGTATGCCGGAATCCAAACTTAATGAACTTGTTTCACGGGTTTTGGGTATGGGATTTTTGGTTAATTCAAGGAAGTTTGTTCATGGATTATATATGGTTAGCAGTTTGAGTGAAGAAACAGTTGAGAGAAAAATTGAATTGTTTAGGAGTTATGGATTTTCGAATGATGAATTCATGGGAATGACTAGGAAGGTGCCTGGTGTGCTTAGGACTTCCGAGGAGAAGTTAAAATCAGGACTTGAGTTCTTTTTGAAAAAGGTTAAATTGGAAAAGGTGGCGTTGCTTAATTTGCCGATTTGTTTGATGTACAGCATGGAAAAGCGAGTGATTCCTCGGTATATGGTTTTTAAAATTCTGATTTCAAGGAGGTTGTTGAAGAATGAATGCATTTTTCCTCAAATGTTGGTTTTGGCTGAGGAGAAATTCTTGCAGAAGTTTGTATTGAGCTTTAAAGATGATGCAGAGGAGTTGTTGCTTACTTACAAGGGCCAGACTTTGAGATCCTTGTCTTCATCTTCATCATCTTCTTCTTCCGAAGAGGAATCTTGATGCAAGTTTTCATGTGTGATCTTGGGATGCTCGAGTCATGTGAAATCAAATATTGCAATGAGGGTTGTCATTTTGCCTGAAATGAACTTTGTTAGGTATTCTGAGGATCTCAGCATAACTGAAAGTTGACAAAAAGGTTAAATTTTTTTTGCATGCAATGCTGACATCCAGTGGTTTGTTTCAACATTGTGGTCTGGTTTGGGGCATTTCAATCTTCTTGCTGTGATGTTTTTGAAGCAGCATTGTTTTCATAGATAGTTCTCTGGTCATTTGGTGAGGTAGCATGTAGAAAGACAGATCGAAGTATTTAACCAAGATGTGCTTCAGGATAAAAGTAATGCATCTTTACTAATATTGGTAATTGGGTTGATCTTGACCGATGTGCTCAATTTTTATGACAATAAGGGGTATATATAGAAATCTTGTCAATCCTTTTACTTTATTCTGTATAATGGCATGTACATTTGTTATTGTAATTGGTTCATGAGGCAAGTGCTTTGCAATATCCTATTTTACCTTTTGCCAATCTTGACATAAGAAGTCTTGACATGGATCGGAAGGCAATGGAATGCATTGTTCAGTGTTTGATGTGCCTTGATGGAACCAAAATAATATTTGTGAACCTTTTCAGTGTTTTCTGATTTTCTAATCCATTTTTTTTGTTTTTTGTTTTCAGAATTTTATGACAATAATGGTTTATAAATTGAAATCACATCAGCACTTTTAGTTTATTATGCATAACGGCTTGTACATTTTTTTATTGTGATTGGATTGTAACGCAAGCGCTTATGATATCCTATTTGATTTTTTTTTTTGGTTTTTTCAATCTCAATTGTACCGAAAACATACTATTGTTAGATATCTAATATTCTTCTCTCTGGCACTCTGCCTGCTTCCTGTATAATGCATATTGCACTATTGACAAATATGTCTAATGTAATCATTATTTCCATTGACTCGGTAATATAGTTGTTTCACATGCTCTTGGTAATTTGTTAGTTCAATGTGACTTCATATTTTTGGTAATAAATATTGATTATTTATAATGCAAACTCTTTAAAATGACAATTAGATGATTTAAATTAAGTTTAATTTATGAGATTTTGTTATTCTTAAATATTCTTATATAATTATTAATATGGGAATATTGATAAATTCAATTTAGATCGGTAAATGTTATGTCTAGCATACGAATACTTGTTTAAGAATAAGTATAACAAATTATCTTATAGTTTTTATTTGATAATTCATATGAAGTATTATCAATGCGATTATGGAATTTTTTTTTTAAATTACGATGATATTTTTAGACTTGAGATGTTTATGATATTTTGTTATAATTTTAATATTACGTATCTTTAATCTAAACACTTTTAATATAATTTAAAGTAAATAATTACAAGTTATAAATATTTTTTTTTTTTATCAAAAGGTATGAATTAATTTTTAAAATAAAATTTAAAAAAAAATATTATTTATGTTTTTTTTTTTAATTTAGCACTTAAAAATTAAAAATTTACATAATAATTTTAAATTTAACAATATTTAAATCCTTCTAGTGTTCTATTTTGTTGGATACTATTAGAGACTATGTGCTTGGATGATTAATTTAGAAAAGAAATTTGTGTGGTTTGGTATTCTAGCTGTATCGTTTGGTTTTAAAATTGGATTGACACGATATTAAGAGTACTGAAAAGAAGACTCCAAGATTTGCAACCTTTTATTTACAAAGAGATCCTAATTTGATCTTATTCAAGATCAAAATTGCAATGAAAGTCATGACACTAAAGAAAAATTGAGAAAAGGACTATTTAGCCGCATTGGTGGTGAAGATTTAAGGCAGTATCTTAATTTCTATAGTATATGTTTATTATATTATGGAGCATGATTTAATAACAAGATCTTGACATGGGAATTAATAAATATTTGATTAATAAAATTAATTAAAATAAATTTAAAATTTTGCTGTATATGGTATGCTTAATTTCTAACTGGTTGGCCAGCGGTCAAGATGATGGTTGAGGTCGTTGGCTAGCCGCCACAACGAAGGCTGAGCTGTGATGGCCGCCGTAGTTTCTATGTCTGTAAACTACAGCCAAAATAACACAATTCTCTTTACCCATCCAAGCATGAAATATCATATTAAAATTTTATCATCTCGAAGTGGGGTGTTATTCATTAATTAAATAATAAATTATTTAAAAATGAACAAAATTTACCGTTGTAAAAAACCTTTGAATGATAGTTCAAAAGTCTAATAACATTCCAAGAAAATATTTTCCCACATGTTTTTAGGGGTAAAAAAGTTATTAACAATCATTTGGGGTGGCAAGAATTTGTTCTTTTCTTGATGGGTTTTCAGTTTTTCTAAATCATCATTCTTTGTTCTATATTGAGCTCTTGAGGAAGTTTGGGTTAGAGATTGGCATCATCTTTGGATTGAAACTGATGTAAAAAGTGCTTCCATTATATCACAAAAGTGCTTCCATTGTTATTAAATTTTAAGGAGGGGCATGGTGGCAACAACAAGTTTCAAAATCAGTGCAATGGTTTCCAGTTTTGGGGCCAAAATAATGCCCACAAAGCTTGGTGCAATCCTCGGCAGTGCATTTCGGCATACGGTAGGGAGTGAGGTTACACCTCTTGGGGCCAGCTGAATAACCTGTGTTTTTCGGCCATTAAACAAGAAAGGTAATTGTATTGCGATTAGTATTTCAATATTTAAAAAAAAATTACAATGTTTTAGTGATTTCATCCTCTCAAATAATATTAAGATATATTTATTTCGGAGTTTCAAAGAATTTACCTTCACAGCAACAAGTTATAGGATTCATGCAATGGCTGCCAATTCTTGAACCATAAAATGCTCTGCAAAGTTCTGAGCATTCTGCTTCAGAACAAACGATATGGTATGCCCTTAAACCGCAAAATTCCTTCTGCCCTTCAACTAAATTTGCAACAAAATTAAAAAGAAAAATCATATTTAATTAGACTATCAAATAAAAATTTAAAAAAAAAATGGCAGCATAGAAAAGAGAAATTGTCGATGAGTACCAGAAGCTAAGAGGAAAAATACTAGAAATATTGAGAGAAGAAATAGTTTGCTCATTTTGTTTTTCTTTTCTTTTGGTGAAATGAGAAAATATGAGCTTATATTTTCATTTATATTCATTATTTGTTTGCAAGTTTTTATTTATTTATTTAGAGTAATTAATTGGAATTAAATGTTGGTAGATTTGATTCCTTCTTTGAAAATCAATGATATTATTTTAATATTAGTCATTAATTACATTCTTGTGTTTGCTTGTTTAAAGTCAGATCATGAGAGATTCTATTTAAAGTTGGTCATATATATATATATGAGGCATAAAAATGGATGCATGCAATTTCTTCCATATCATTTATATTGATAATTTGGCTTAAGGTTTCCTTGTTCAAAAAATTATATATACAAAAAAATTATATATACAAACTCGTTAATGTAATATAACATGAAATATTTTATCATTCTACAATAGTGTGACAAGAAACTAATAATAATGGTATGTTTATTTTTAGAAAAAGAAAGGAAAAAAAAAAGAAAAAGAGGGAATAATTTAAATTAACTTATTTATTTTTATAAAAAAATAGATAAAAAAAAAAAGAATTCATTTTTCTCAAAGTGAAAGAATATGAATTCTTTTATCGTTAGTGAGGAATTTATATTTTAAAGAGTAAAAATAATTTTTATAATTTTACTCTTATTAAAATATTAATTTTTAATTTTACTCTCACATAAATTTAACTGTATAAATATTTATTTTTACTATAAATTTATTTTATTTTAAAAAATAAATTATTTATTTTTTAATTTTTAATTTTTAATAATAAATTATTAAATATGTTGGTAGTCTAATATTAAAATTTTTAAAAATAAATTAATTATATTTGAATATAAAATTAATAGGTAATTATTTTTAACAATTAAATTATAATAAAATTAAAATTAAAAGGTTACTGTATAATTAAAAAAATATTTACATAATTAAAATTTAAATATTTATTTATTACATAGTTAAAATTTAAATATTTTATTTAATAAATTAATTATTAAAATTTTAAGATTTAGCTAGAACTAAAATTTAAAATTAATTTAATTTTTAAATTAATAAGTATATAAATTGTTTTGTATTATAATATAAATGGTATTTTTATTCAAATAAAATATAATTAAGATAATTATTTCATTTATTCTACACACCAACCAAATAAAGGAATATCATTCCCTTTCTATTTTTTTTTTCCTTTCTCCTTTTTTTTTATCATTTCTTTTCTTAAAAATAAATACAACCTAATAGTTTAATATAATAGTGCAAATATTAAAAAATAAATAAAAATAAATTAAAGTTCTCTCGGCAATGCAGTGCTTCTATCAATCATGGAAGTTAATGAATACTTCTTTAATAGTAAAGAGAAAAATCCATTGCATAATAAGATTTATTGTCAATAATAAGTTAAGAATAATTATTAAAACTTTGTTTAAAATGGCTTGATTTTTCTTTATTTGAAGAATTAGATATCAAATTTTTGGGATCATTAATGCTTAATTACCTTCATAATAAGGTTTTATATTCTTAAAATTCATGTAAACAATCTTCATCTAAAATGTGTCTATTTAGTTTTAAAAAAAAATGAATTTCATACTATTGAATAAAATAAAATTCTTTGCTAATATTATTCAATAATTATTCATAAAATTTTTCTCTCTTTTATTTTATTTATCAAAAATATTTTTAAATATTACAAAAAATAAATTAAATTCTTTTAAAAATCAGTGAATTGAGTAGTATGTACTAATTTTTTATTTTAATTTTTTAAAAATTTGTAGAAATATTATTCTAAAATTTAAAATTCATCAAATTATATTACATACAATTATTTTCCTCAAAATAAGATTATGTATTCCAATAACAAAAAAAAAATTAAAAAAATAATAACCGACTACAAAGAAAATACCAAATTTTTACGTGAAAAATTCAAAAAGGTAAAAATCACGTAACCGTAGTCTGAGATCAATTTTTATTATGTATAAATAATTAGATTACAACCAAATTCCATTCATGAATTATACTAGAGACTCAACATATATTTTTTTTTTTCAAAAACAAGAAAAGAAAAAAACACACTTCATAGGCTCAGTGCAACACAGACAAATTATTCGCATGAATCTCAAACCAATAGGTGTGGATATGAGCAATTCTCAGCATGCAAGGATCTGAAAAGCAATATATACAGTGAACCACTTTGTATATTCAGCTTCAGCTACAGCTACAGCTACAAGAAAGATAAAGAATAAATGAAAGATTAATGAGCAAGCATGATGGTAAATGTTTTGTTTTCTTTCCAAACAAATTGAGAAAACAGAGAACAGAAGATCCTTGTTATTGGATACCTGTGCAAGTGCAAGTGCAATTCTTCACGCTAGAGCAATTCCCATATCAAGATCCTGGTTATCAGAAAGGTTTCGTTCAGGGGTCCATTTCTCTAAAATAGATTTTAGAATGTCAACTTTCGGAAGAGTTTAAGGTAACTAAAAAGTTTTCACCATTTAACTTGTTCTTCATATTCTTAGTACAGATAATTGAAGAACAAACAAAAAGACAGGGAGAAATAGAAAAAAAACAAGTAATGACAAAAATAGAAGATGCATCAACTCCTGACGTCACCAACCAATTTGCAAACAGAGTAAGTGGAAACTGAAACAGTGCAAACATGTATGCAAGAACAAGGCTTTGACATATACTTGCTACTCAAAGAGGGCGAATGCTTAAAGAAACCCTAATTTGTGCCGACTTTCTTCTCAGCGTCGATCATAGTCTTCTGTTTTTAGAAATACAAGAATTAGAAGCTCAAATCTGTATTGATTACAAACCAAGATGTTCATTAACAATTGAGTAAAGATTCATTAATCAGTAGCGGATGACTGAATCATAACCAGTCCCTTTTCTGTTTTACCCCGACATCGTTCCTCCAAAACTATGCTTCCAGACAAATTTTTTATATCCGTTAGAATCTAGGTAACATGAATCTCCGGACAATGAAACCAGGGTAACAGCCATATCATGATCCTGGTGAGAACATCTCGTTAACGCTCTCCATTTCTCTTTAAGAAACTCTAGGTAGTCAATTTTCGGAAAAGATGGAAGTAAGCTAAGAAGCCAAAGAAGTATTTCTGGACACATTATACATAGAGTGCAAGTAATTAATTTCCCTAATAAACAAATAAATAAAACAACGTATAACATATAAGTGATTTGATGATTACCCAGAAAATTGCTTGTATTTGTTGCATAGTTGCATGCTAATAATGCATTGAAATCCTCCAACCTGCATCATTATCAATAAAATTAAGTTGCAAGCATTCAATAACACTGGGAATTTTTTGTTTTTGTTTTTGTTTTTGTTTTTGTTTATTTAATGGGTTCCAGAAACATGAACTGATGGAAAGTGAAACACACAGTAAATTAATAAATATAATAAAGTCAAATACACAGTATATTATTATTTTCCCTTCCTATAAAGTGGGGATGATATATATGTCTTTTAAGCTTTAAGAGGTGTAACCTAAATTAGAAAAGTTTTACAAAATCTTTTATAATTGTCTCACTTAACCAGTCTAATAAATACGATACAATTAAGTGATATAATAATTACCTCCCTCTCAACTCTGTTTATAAAACTTGTTTCAAAAACCAAACATGAGAAGACAGGGTAATATACTTATACTATCCAAATCTAAGTAAAGATTTGATTGGATGATTACCTAAATAACAAAACAGAATTGCTGGCTTGTATTTGCTTATGTTTACACTACAGAAGCACTTGATTCTTCATCTCTATCTTTCGTCTACTACAAGCACAAAAAGTTAACTAATTAATAAACGCCAACAAGAAATGCTATAATATATTATTGCCAATATTTTTAAAGAAAAACAAACAAACAAAATATAGGGAGATTGCCGGGAAGGGAAGAGAAGTACCTTCTGGATATTGACCCTCCCGTTGTATCCAGTGATATTCAATTAAAATATTAGGGATGTGAGCTATATTTGGCCATTCGAATCCCTTGTTTCCAAAGCTTTCTAAAATTTGAGGAGACTCGGAAATTTTCAACTAAATTTGCAAGAAAATTAAAAAGGAAAAAAAATCATATTTGATTAGACTATCAAATAAAAATTTACAAAAAAAAAAAAAAAGCAGCATAGCAAAGAGAAATTGTTGATGAGTACCAGAAACTAAGAGGAAAAATACTAGAAATATTGATAGAAGAAATAATTTGTTCATTTTGTTTTTCTTTTCTTTTGGTGAAATGAGAAAATATGAGCTTATATTTTCATTTATATTCATTATTTGTTTGGAAGTTTTTTTATTTATTTAGAATAATTAATTGGAATTAAATGTTGGTGGATTTGATTCCTTCTTTGAAAATTAATGATATTATTTTAATATTAGGCATTAATTACATGCTTGTGTTTGCTTGTTCAAAGTCAGATCATGAGAGACTCTATTTAAAGTTAGTCATAAATATGTGTGTGTGTGTGTGTGTGTGTGTGTGTGTGTGTGTGTTAGGCATAAAAATGGATGCATGCAATTTCATTAAACATTGTGGAGGATGACGATACTCACTCCATCAACACCATTGAAAACTTGGCTAGTTTCATTGAAGAAAACAGGACTAGTGTCACACCCTTATTTTCAAGCATGCTACTTGAGGTGCAGATCAATAATATGTGAATTGTCGAAGGGAGCTGTGAGGGCTGGAGAAGGAGCCCATGACAACTAGCTTCTTCTTATGCTATCCACCATGACTGAGACTGTCCTGGCAACACAGACCCGCTGTGTGACATCCAAGGAGCTTTGGGATTCAGTGCCAAGAATGTACTAGTCTCAGTCACATGCCAGAATCCTGCAGCTTAAGAATTAACTTCAATCAACTAAGAAGTGATAGAATATAAACTTGTAGGCATAGGCTAAGAATATGATGCTATTGTTGTCAATAAAACATCGAAGACGGAAACTTTATCACTTGAAGATGCATATCCCAGCTTCGCACCTTTGATAGTACTGGAAACTACAATTTTAAAAAAACACACACACACGTCCAACAGGAAGAAGACCAAACTTCACTGGAAATAGAGGAAACTTCAGAGAAAGAGGAAAAGGTAGAGCAACACTAAGAAGGAAAAAGACCAAGCTCACCTCTCAGATTTGCAACAAGGATGGATATTTGTTGTAACTTGCTTGCATTGTTTTGATGAGGTGTTTGAACCTAAGAGTGGAAACAACTTAGGTCAATGCTTATCTTTTGTTAAAGTTCAAGGAGCTGGAAATGAAAGAGTCTAGTACTTGGATTGTAGAGCACAAACCGCATCACCAATGAGCTGAAAAATATCGCAATAAAGTCAGAATATAAAGGTAATGTTGATAATCTGAAAATATCTCACATTAGTTGCTGCTTTCTACTTGTAATGAAAAACAAAAAAGCCATTGACACTAAAAAACACCTTATTTGCCCCTGAAATAACCAAAAACGTGGTTAGTGTCTCAAAGTTAATCTCAAAAAACAACTCAATAATTGCATTTTGGGGTCATGCATGTCTTGTAAAGGTTAAGAACTAGCGAGTTGCTGGAAGGAATGGCTAGAAGAGAACTTTATTTGCTTGAGTGTGAAGGGAAGATTGAGAAATCTTTTGCTTTCAAATAAACTATTTCGTTGAAGTCACCTGAATCATTATTAGCTTGCTGTAATAACCTGTCAGAGTTAGGGCTTAGGTCAATATCAACAGCAGGGAAGAAAGATTCAAGTGTATTTGATCTTTTAGGAGACTAAGACACCATAATGATCAGATTGCGAAGAAAATCATGTCATCTTGTACCAATCTTTCAAATATCAATAAAACTCAATCTTCTTCGTTCTGCACAACATCAGGCAACAATCACAGGTCAAGTTTTAAAAACAGTGAAAGTAAAACAAGAAAACTACTTCAATTGATGTATGCCATAACTTGTGGGAATATGTACCCATGAGTTCGGCAAACGGCTATAGGTACTAACATTAACACTGTCGATGATTTCTTCAGATTCACATGGATTCACCCTTCAAAATAAAAATCTAAAACTATGACAACTTTCATTTAATAAATTAAAAAAATTGAAAAATTTTTATTTTCTAAAGTGACCGCAATCTAAATTAATAGGGGAGGTAAGTTTAGACCACTTAAATGTTATCTAAAAGAGAAAGTAATAACATTTAGACATTCTTGTCCATACACCTCACACTAAAATGTCAAATTAGAAAGAAAACATAGTCATTTAATTGAAATTATACTAACCCTACTTGCACAAGCAGGATTGTTATTACGAGGTTGGTTTTGACATTCCCTTGTGAAAATATGAAAATTTAGGAATGTAATTGTTATTAAGCCTTTATAATTATCGATATACATCACCTTATTTAAAATACAGATTTTTATACATAATTGTCAAGACTGTTGATACTCATCCACTATGATCACAATAAACGATTGCTGTTATTAATTGCTGATAATCACTGTTGATCAACAGAGTTCATCACTATAAACATTGATAGTCACTATATAATAATAATTATAATAATAATTGCCTATTTAAAGTCAAAATATATTCTATTGTATATAATAGTAAAATTAATTAATAATAAATAAATAAATAACTATTTGACCCTGTATAAATGTTTATTACATGTAAACTTGATTTGGAAAAATAGAATAGAATAGAATAGAATCTAATAACAGTATATTTTTTAAAAAATTTATAAGTAATTTTGTTTTACTTGATGAAGAATATAAATAATTATTTTGAATCTTATATTTTATTTTTTAAAAAATTTTAATAGTGTTTGTTCAAAATAAAGACATTTGTATCCAAGAAATATCACACTGTATTATAAATTGATGGTGAAAGAATGAATGAAAGAGGGAGGATGGTGCATGACCCAGAAGATGATTGAAGGAGTTGCCTAATCATTCAAAACAAAAATAAAGAAAATGATTGATTGCTATTGCTATTGCTATTAGCTAGACTTTGTATTCATTTTCATCCAAGCAAATTATGAAAGGTCATCCAAATTAGGGTATAGCAATGGGAATACAGAATAAATAATAATAATAATAATAATAATAATAATAATAATAGTTATAAGAAATGTCACCATGCATGGTTGATTGGTCATAAAAAATTTGCGACGACAACATTTAGCCATTCTTAGTGGCAACCAACTTTAAATTGCACTCAACAATAACACCACAGTAATTGAATTTGAATCAAACATGGAAAGGAGAATCACTAATGGAATCAGCCAACCAATTTAAGGCAATGCACCGCCACACCCCTCCCCACCATTATATATTCTCTCCTTTTTCATACATCATTCCCCCCATTACCTAATTATTTAATCATTTCAACTTATCTATCTGTCCATCTATCTATTTTACCTAAGTATTTAATCATTTTTAATTATTTTACTCAAATATTGACGTCAGACTTAATTAAAAATTTTGCATAAAAAATTCTTCAATTTAAAAAAAGGAAGAATTATTAAATAATAATAATACTTAGAAAAGATTTTTTTTTTATTTACAAAGATCTATGTTTTTAAATTAAAAAAAAAAAAACTTCATTAAATAAGACTTAAGGTTTCATTATAAATATGTGTTTATTTTTATAATAGAAGCAAGTCTTGGAGATGCCACTCATTGAGTCTTGTGCATGATTTTTGTTCCTTGGTCTTTACATTTTGTTTTTTCAAGTTATTTTTGCTTTTTTTTTTTTTTTTTGTACTTTAAAGTAAAAATAACTTGAAAAAAATTATAAGTTTATAATTTTTATTTTATCAAACTTAGCGAGTGTTATATTTAGTCTTATTATTGTTTTTTAGGAGATGATTTATACATTATTTGAAAGAAGAATTTTGCTAATGGGAGCGAGTTCAACGACATCAAGTAATAGAATTTTATTGAATTTGATGAAAGGATTTCAATGCTATCAAAGTGAGGGCATCTCACTAATTCAAAGAGAATTCAATATATTAAACCGATAAAATCTTGTTGAACAAGTTCACACGACAATATAAAGAGAGAATCTTTAGTTTTATATAAGTTTATTAGTATTTGTATCATTTTGATTTTTTAATAGATTATTTTTTCTAAGCATGGCCTCAGGAATGTAAAACTAGAAAATTAAAACCACGTTAAAATTAATTTTCTTTTTTACTTATTTTGTGGAGTTATTTTAACTAATTGGTTAAATTAATTAAAATTGATAATTTCTTCTTGCAACAAATCTTTCAATAAAATTTTTATTAATAATTAGGATTCAAATTCAGCTCATTATAATTAATATTTTATTAGTTAGTTTTGATTTATTAAGTTTCATTCATTAAAAAAAAGGTTAAATTCTATTACCATTGAGCATTTATAAATAATGTCACTTATGTAATGATATTTAGTCTTTATTTATAAATTGAATTTAATAAATAAAATATCTCAAAAATTTTTATAATTCTTATAAATTTTATTAATAAAAATGTAAAAGGTGGATTTATATGATAAAAAATTTATGGGTTTTGATTTATATAAATAATATAAATTTAAACGGATGAATGTATATACTCTTTTTATCAAAACTTTAAAAATAAAAAAAATGGAAGATTGTATATTTTAAATAATTATAACTTTTAAAATGACAAATTAATTGTGTGAATGTCACAATAACTAAAAGGTTGAATGCAATTAGATGGATATCATTTTCAAAAATAAATTAAAATAAGAAAAGAGATTACAGTTTGATGGAATTTTGAGGCCTACTTATTCCTCAGTGATATGGATAAATGCAAAATTGAATTTCTATTTCTTTAAAATAACTAGGGAAAGTTTATTTATTATAAAATAATAATATGCAACATCTATTATGCCAATATTGATAAGATTGTTTAATAATTGGTATCAACACTAATTTTTAATGTCATCGAGCTTATCCCTTGCACACGCGACACTAAGTTCTATCAATTCTAAATAATACACACATTCATCATACATACATACATACATACATACATACATACATACATACCTCTCTCTCCGTATATTTTCATGGTTTTGAATGTGATAATTTGATGAGAACTAAGGGTGACAATTCGGATTATCTTTTTATATTAATATTATGTTGCATTCATGTCACATTAAAATAGACGAATCTAACCTAATCTATTTAATAACACATCAAAAAATAAAAATTATAATTTACACATTAAATAAATTATAATAATATTATTTTTTAAATATTTTTTTGATTAATATGTTAATATTGTTTATAATATAGAATGGTGATATTTTTTTCAAATACTAATCAATTTTATTTTAAATATAATGAAATTTACTTTAAAAATGAATAAATATATCTAAAATATTTTAAAATTATAAAATAAATTTATTAAATTATAAATGAATTAGTATAATATGATTACTTAAATAGTTAATCATTTCATAAATTGATTTATATGTTAAGAACTTTAAACCTAAACTTGAATCAATTGTCATGTCGTGTTGCTCATTTAATAACTTTTTTTTCATCTTATAAAAACTTAAATATACAAATTTTATGTTATATTTATATCTAATTAGTAGATCGTGTTAAAAATTGTTATCACTAATAAAAACGAAAAGATAAATAAAAATATTAATTTTAATTAAGATAAAATTATTAAAATTAATGGACATGTGATAAAAAAAATAATTAAATTATTTGATTTAAATAAATTTACGATATTAAGTAAGAGGATGATATTAGTGTGGGACCAAAGTCTAAGATGATTGAAGATAAAAGATCAAATGCACATTTCTTTTTAAATTAAAAAAAAAATGCTAACACCTTTGTCCAGTGAATTTAATTATAAGCTACTTGTCATTAAAATTTGTATTGTGAACATGCTATGAACTAGATATATGTTACTAAAGATAAGAAAAGAATTTATACTTTATATTTTTTTATTTAATTTATCCATAATTATTATTATTAAAAAAAAAATAAGCATGCAACTACTTGCATGAGTTGAGGTCACACTTGTCTCCTGTTGGATATGAAGAGCCAATTTCAAAATAAAAATTTCAAAAAAAAGATAAAACAAAGGTTGGGTGTTAGGTAAGATAACGAAACTTTTTTAAAAATTTAATTTTATATATATATATATATATATATATTTGTGGATTAGTTAAAGATCCCCCTATTCTCTAATGGATTAGCACAGCTTTTGCTTTTGGCTTTTAGACTACTTACAAGGATACGAAGGAGAATTTATTATTGATTCATATAAGCAAATATGAGATCTTAGATGTCCCATGAAACCCAACATTAAAAACCCTTCATGGTAGTGTAGCAAGTACTTTTAGAGAAATGCATGTGGAAGTAATTTTAACACAACTGCATTACCTAGTACTACTAACTTAAAAAAAAAAAAGAGTACTTTTCATTATATAACATAATATAAAAAAATATTTTGTCACAACCTATGAAGTATCTTAATATTTATTTTTTAATTGATGAGGAAAAAAATTTTGTTTTGTATTAAAATTTTAATATTATTTTAAAAAATACTTTTAAATATAAACTTAAACAAAATATTATATAATGATGTAATTAATCTGGTTAAGGATATATACGATAACATTATTAGAGCATTATTAAGCATGGGGTATTATGACAAAAGAGAAAAATTAATCAAGAGTCCAAATTCACAATGTATGTATGGGAGATCAAATCAATTTGATATTTTGTCCATACAATATGCAATCTAGTTGTCCAAAAGTAGAATAAGAAAATGACATCTTCAAGAAACTTCAAATGGGAAAACTTAAAAGAAAGAATGAAAGAAGAATTCACTCCACCTTTGCAATTTGCATTAGCATAGAATTGAGGTGACACTAGATTCCACCAAATATTTGAGTAACTCAGTCCCACTTTGACCTAAATTTAATGCAAAAATATATAATAAAAAAATCATAAAAACAAAAGTACCACCCCTATAAAAAATTTAATTTATAAATTAAAGTTAAAATATGTTAAAAAATTATTTTCATATGTTAGTTAATTTAAAAGTTAGATAATATACCGATAGACTAATAATATTTGAATTTTAAATTTTAAATTTTGAATTTTTATAAATAATAATATAATTTATATATTTGTAACATATTGGTCCCTATGGATATTGAAATAAATGAAATACGCTGTGTAAGGAGATGTAATATAAGTCTATCTGGTAAGCACATTCGGTTGGTAGTGGAAAGATGACAACAGACAACAAGAGTCAATGTTGTTCCTGCTAAGTAATAACATCTGGATCCCTTTATTTTATATATTCAAACAAATAGAAATATAATTTATCCATTTATTACAAATAGGTCTCTAACTTTATTGAAAATTTTAAAATACCCTTAAATGTTAAGTTAAATTCTTTCATATCGTAAATATAACATTAGAGATACAAAAAAATTTGCATATAAACGACTATATACAAGCTGATGAGCCATTATAATATTAGTTTAATAAAAATATAAAAATATTTTTATTAAATAAAATAAAGAATGTGAACCATGTAACACTTATATAATAGTGTTACATTAATTTTTATTATACACTATATATATATATATGATTATATCTCTAATAATATTTATATTATGATGATCAAAATTTAATATTTAATAATAATTAATGTTTTTAATCAGAATTAGGGACTTATTTGTTATATATAAATAAATTATTTAATTATTTGTGAAACATCAATGTTCAGGGGACCAGATATTATTATAGTATGTTCTGTAATAGTGATGCATTAAACAAAAGCTTAATCTTCGACTCTGTTGCTCACGATAAACATGAAAATTATTTTAATATTTTGTAATCTTACAAATTTTATATTTTTTATTCATACCCACATAAATTATTTTAAAAGAAATTACAATAATTATAATATAATTTGGAACTGTTTAAGGGTCTATTTTAAGCCGTCATGTTGTTTGTTTGATTATTCTCCTTGGAAATGATGGGACTTCATTCTTATTGGGGTTTTAGCAGAAGTAGAAGTGAGAAGAGCAGAATAAGAAGAAGTGTTGCAGTTTTTGTTGGCGTTTCAATCACTGGCAGTTGTCGTTTTGAGTGCTGATTATGGTTGGTGTAATTTCTGCGAGGGAGTGAAGATTTTAGCGGGAAAGTAGACTCTCATGCATGTCACTTTGAATTAAAAAGGTTTGGTTTCTCTTGCTGTTTCTGTTTTTAATTTCTTTATGGGTCTGTTTGGTTGCCGAGAAAAGAAAGGACACGGAAGGAAAGTTGACGTCTTGTTTTTCCTTCGGTGAAGTGTGTGTTTTTGGCTTTGCTTATTCAGTTGGCAAAAGGTTTTGTTGTTTTTGTGTTTGTGTTCGTGATTTTGCTTTTTGCTTTTTTATTTTAACTATTTGAGTTTGGTTCAGAAGTTAAAAGCTTTTGCTTTATTAATTTTGTTTTGTAAAAATGATGGAAACTGAACTGTATGAAAAGTGGGAATTGGGGGATTTCATTTCAATTGACAGATAAGTTCGTATTTCTCATTTTCTGCTAAGCTGAGAATTCAGTTCCAGTTTCTTTTCAGTTTCTAGATTGTTCTGAATGAAAACATTGACATGCTTGTATTTTAGTTTGATGGGATCTACGATGAATCCTACTTGTTTGGAGATTTTCTAAGGTTTTCAACTGGGTTTTGGAGTTGTTTTGTTTTGACCTAAGCGGCTAGAAATCGAGCGTGGAACGGTTGGATTCATTTACTTTTTGGCCTCTGGAAATTGAACTTCTCTTTTGGAGAAAGTGATTTTCGCACTGTTTTTTATGGAGCTTTATTTTAAAAGTATACAAGTTGAAGAGATGTTTTGCAGTCTATGCAATTTTGATTTTTGTCAACCTTCTGAATAGGCAATTTCAGGAGTGTTTCCAATAATTGATTTGCACGTGTTCTTGTTGGAAGTCGTCTTTCCTCAGCTCCCTTCCCTTTTTTTTTTTTTTTTCATGTCAACCACTGAACCAGCGCCCTTAGCAAATGAACATGAGTTCCCCTGCTGCTTAGATTGCTGTATGTACGTATGAGCTTTTGCTGACTGTTGATTTGATGATTTTTCATCTAAAACTAGATGAAATTTAGTTACCGTATCTGAATTTTATTCATTTTTTGTTGTATAACATAGAGTGGTTTACTTGATCCATGGAGTTTTCTTAAATTTTATGTTTTGGAAAAAAATTTGATATGCCTCTGTTGAAAGATTTTCTAAAAGGATAAATAATTTGAGTTATGAATAGGTCCACCATTAGCACCTAAATGGTACAATTTAACAGTAAACTCCAATAATGGGATGACTTGGCAGTTTAGACCTGATGTCAAAAAAAGAAACAAAAGAATGTAATTATTGTTGTGCAAACTTTTCTCACGGTTGACTACAAATTGAGTGTTCTCAACAAGCACATTAGGTCAATGTTGTTCCTATCTTGTTGAGTGCTCTTTGGTTCAACTTTTAGCAATTTAATTGGTTTGTAGAAGTTACAGAAGTAACTATTCATTCTTTATCCTAGCCTGTTGACTACAAAAGACTGATAAAATTATGATATAGCTTTGTGAAAAATCTGTATATACATGTCTAGTGGTATCAATTCATTTTTCTTAGAGATATCAAGAATTCTGAATCTTTTTATGAAGTTTTGCTACAAGTCTGCCATTTAGTATTTTCTGTTTTATATTTTAGTTCTGAGAAGTCTGTAATTGAATTCATATGCCATTTATATTAGTTTTGGTCTGCTGTTTTATCTTCATCTTTATAATCTGTTCTGTCTTTATGCCAAAATCTTATTTAGCTTCCCTTGTTATCAGTTTAGAGAGCATGAATTCTCCATCGACCCATTTTGTCACCCCAACAAGGTTGGGCATTTATGAGCCCTTCCATCATATTAGTCCGTGGGTAGAAAACTTTAAGACTAATGGCAATCCAAATGAATCAGCATCTATGATTGTGGAGGTGGATGCAAAACTAGACGATCAGGTGCAAATTTTGACGAATATTATTCTTTATCTGAAAGTTAAAAAAAATGCTTCCAAGTTGAAATATATTTTTCATTTTCCAGTCTGAGGATACTTTGCATGGAACACTAGGAACTTCTAACAAGTATGAACAAGTAACAAGTAAACCTCTTGATAAGGTAAGTTTGATTTTAACTGATCATGGATTTCTTCCTTTATTCTAATTCATATTAATATTTAAGTTTCTGCATCTTTGTTACTATTGTTTGCAGATACAAAGACGTCTTGCACAAAACCGTGAGGCTGCTCGTAAAAGCCGTTTACGGAAAAAGGTAAGAAAGAATCTGCTGTGAAACAGCCATTGGTACATGTAACTCATGGTTTTAAATTTTATTTCTCTTTTTTTGCTCTGCAGGCCTATGTTCAGCAACTAGAAACAAGTAGATTAAAGCTAGTTCAGTTGGAGCAGGAGCTTGAGCGAGCTAGACAACAGGTGCGGAGAATATTAGCTATGTCTGTTTTGTTTGATCTTTTGCTATGATGATTCAAAAGACCTTCTCCATTTTCCATTTTATTTCCTATTGAAATTGTTAGAATATTAATCATGAAAAATGCTCTGCTGTAGGGTCTGTATTTAGGTGGTGGAGTCGAGGGTATTCATATGGGGTTCTCTGGAACTGTAAACTCAGGTTTGTTTGTCAAACTGCAGCATTTGTCATGGTCAGTATCGATGTTTGTGCATGTCAGTCAATTGCTGCATTTATCATTGTTGATTTTTATGTTCTCACTCACAACTATTGATCTGCCTTAAAATGCTGCAATATTAAATAATATTCCTGCTATATGCAACACCTTGAAGTATTTGAAAGTTATTAATAGTTGCCATTTCATAGCATCTCGAGTTCAAGATAGTTTATTTTAGGAACAATTCTTGCTTGAGTGACTTTTCTTTTGTCAATCTGTGCCACAAATACTTAAATATGTTAGTTTTGAAGTTAGGAACTTCTTGTGAACGTGGAAAAACTGCCCAAAAATTGAATTCATTTGTAGCCAGAGCTTAAATGCAAGAATAGGAATTGAATTTTGTTTTTAGATTGCATGAAGAAAAAGAAAGCACTTTTCCTTGAGAAACATGCCAGTGAATATGTTTGAAATGTATACAGATTAATTTGATCCTATTAGTTTATTACTAACATTTAATGTATATTCTTGTTATTTTCTATCTAAATCTTGTTCTGTTCAAAACATGACTCTATCGTGTTTGTAGTTAAACTTATTTTTCCTGTTTTTAAAATTTCATGCCATCATATTTCAATTACTTGTAAGGAATTGTATACCAGCTCATCATGCATTGAAGTCACCATAATGCTGTCCCCAAATCAAGTTTCTGGAAGGTTAATGTAGAAAAATGTGACATAATCATGAAATTAGTCGATAGGATCTTAAATTTTGTTTTTTATTTCTAATGCACTAGATTTGTTCTTTGCACTTTCTTCCAGCTGTAATTGTTGCTTATAGTGCATTGTTATTTTCTACATGTTTTTGCATTCAACAAATAGTCCTCACTGAGGATTGTGCAGGCATTGCCACATTTGAGGTGGAGTACGGACAATGGGTGGATGAACAAAATCAACAAATTTCTGAACTGAGGTCTGCTTTGCAGGCCAATATAAGTGACATTGAACTTCGGATACTTGTAGATAGCGGCATGAACCACTATTTTGAACTTCTCCGATTGAAAACTACCGCTGCAAAAGCTGATGTCTTCTATGTAATGTCTGGGATGTGGAAGACGGCAGCTGAACGTTTTTTCTTCTGGATAGGAGGATTTCGACCTTCAGAGCTTCTTAAGGTGATGCATATTTCATTTTTCCTTTGTAAGTGAAAAGTAATTCCTTATTTAGTGCATTGGGTGTTTAATGGGTTCATTTTGCGGTAGAAGCTGTAGGATCTCAAAGTGCTGGGCTGAATTCTACAGCTTGGCTTGGTTTTCATGGCTAGATATTGAAAACAACAGCTCTATTTATTGGGTATTAGATATTTGTATATTTAATTCTTTAATTTACAAACACATAAACAACCTACTTCCAATCATCTATTTTTTCAAAGCTTTCATAGTTATGCATATATTTCTTGTGTGATTATTCCATTTAATGTTTCACAATCCTATGTAATTTAAGTAAGTTATGTGGTTGTCTCGGTTTGACCAAGGTTGGTCCATGGTCTTTTACTTCTATTCTTATTTGAAAGGAATTAATTTCCTATATTTCTTCACGGAATTACTGTGAGGGTTCCTTCATAATATGCGGAATATCCCTTGTTCACAATTTTACATCGATTTCTATTTATTGGGTATTAGATATTTGTATATTTAATTCTTTAATTTACAAACACATAAACAACCTACTTCCAATCATCTATTTTTTCAAAGCTTTCATAGTTATGCATATATTTCTTGTGTGATTATTCCATTTAATGTTTCACAATCCTATGTAATTTAAGTAAGTTATGTGGTTGTCTCGGTTTGACCAAGGTTGGTCCATGGTCTTTTACTTCTATTCTTATTTGAAAGGAATTAATTTCCTATATTTCTTCACGGAATTACTGTGAGGGTTCCTTCATAATATGCAGAATACCCCTTGTTCACAATTTTACATCGATTACAGGTTCTTGTTCCTCAGCTTGAACCGTTGACAGACCAACAAATTATGCATGTACGCAACCTAAGACAATCATGTCAGCAAGCAGAAGATGCTCTTTCACAAGGCATGGATAAGCTGCAGCTAACACTTGCTGAGACTGTAGCTGCTGGTCAGCTGGGAGAAGAAAGTTACATCCCGCGGACAGGTACTGCAATGGAACGGTTGGATGCTCTAGTCAGCTTTGTGAACCAGGTGAGAAAGTGCATTATGTTTGCTTTGCATTTTAAATTCCAAATTCTTACTTTTAGATATAGGGGGTACTTATATTCATTCTCTTAACGTTTCTCTTTTGTTCTATAATCCATATTCTTGATCATCAATTAGTTCTTCATTATGAATCTTTAGTATTAGATTCCATGCTTATAGGAAGTTGTACCTCAGCTTGCTGCCCATTAACACAACATGTTTAATCTGTAAAAACAGGCCGACCATCTTCGCCAAGAAACTTTGCAGCAAATGTATCGTATCCTAACAACTCGGCAGGCTGCACGTGGTTTACTTGCCTTGGGGCAGTTCTTCCAACGACTCAGAGCTCTTAGTTCACTTTGGGCTACTCGTCCTCGCGAACCCGCATAATCTTAGAGCTAGCATAGTCTCCACTAGATCATTACATCAACGTTTCTGCATTTGGAGGTACCTCTGCAGGAAGCTGTCATAAACATAATTTGCCATTGTGCAAGCTGCTAACATTTTCGAAGCAGCCTCAAGTATCCCGAGAAAGCGTAAATACGTATAGCCTTTTTACGATAGAGGGAGTTCGTAATTAAATCAATTTTCAATGCATGTGTCGTAAATGGTATCGTCTTTTCAACGAATAACATTAAGTTCAAGTCTTTCGCATTTACAGATGAAACTTAGCCGTGTAAATTTTTATTGTATGTTGTTCATGTCCTGTATGTTTGATCTACAAACCGCATATCCGACGAAGTGATATATAATCAAATTTAAAATTTGATGTAGACCATACTCATACTGAGATTACGGACTTTTGTAATATGAGTTGGAAGTAATTTGACGAGGAATTATATAAATCATACACAAATTTGTATTTTATAAAATGCAAACGTCCCAATTCGAGAACTAGCAAATCCAATCAGACTAGCCCTTTACATACTGTAAGTGTTTTATGAGAAAGTGCTTGAATGGATATTGAAACGCACTTACTAATTATTTCTATAAAGGTGACATCAGAAGGCACAGTTTTGATTGTGTAGGGTGATTGTTAAAACAGAGAGCAAACTTCAATGTACCCTTAAAATGTTATTTTCTATCAAATGACCCTCAAAACACTTCTATGTGAGTACAATATTACAGAATAGATACAAAAGCTCTTCATCATTTCATTTTCCAGAATGCATGATGATAGAAGCAGAAATCATCTACTGTTACTTAGTCAACAAGGAAACAAATAACAGATCCAATTTCACCATCTTAAACTAAGAGATGAAATTTGTGGAATTTTTTTATTTGATATTTATTGAAAATAAACACTTTAGTTTGAGTTTGATATCCAGATGGATTGACATGTTACATGATTTTTCCCCAGCTTGTAACAGATTAATTCTTACAGTTTTGACATGAATAGTCCAAAGCATCAACAAGAAAATCTGCATTTCCCAGAAGAATACGCATAATCATTATGAATGACATTTTAAAGTACATAAAATTTAATCATAATCGGAAAATTCTGCTCGATGAGATGGAAAAAGTACCTGCATCATATTTGCTAAAACACATCGGTGGCTTAATTCTGAAAACATTTCCATGTAGTCCACCTTTCCCGACAAGAACACCAAGCTCTTCAATTGGAAATAAATCTACTGTTAATACTCAGCAAGAAATTTGAAAGAGTGTGATTTGTAATTTAGAGCTACTAATTCTCATTCTTGAGGTCAGCAGAGAGTTGTTTATACCTCTAAGCTTCTCAAACAAAACTGCAGTTTCGGACTTGGCAAGTGTCTCCTCTTTCCTGTCAGTTACCAATTCCATTCCCACCATTAGGCCCCTGCCTCTCAGATCTCCGGTGACTGAAACAAGATTTAGTAAGTATGAGAAGAAAGGATAATAAAATTGCATTACACTTTCAAGATTTGACTGGGTTCACGCAATTTAATCTACAGCCACACAAAAACCAGTAGAAAAGCAGAGCTGAAAGTAAATACCCAAGTCATAATAGACATCCCAACAAAGAAAAGAATGAAAGAAGACATTAAAGTTGATTTATTCAAGAACAATTACTATTGTGTTTTTCTTGTAGAGTTTTCAAGTGGCCAATCAAGTGGGAACCAACATCAGCACAATGCACCTTGACACTTCTCTTTATCCAGAACCCTGAGAACGGCAAGTCCACTGGCAGAGCATACCGGGCTTCCACCAAAGTTGTTATACTGAGCTTCTGAACCATTACACTTGCTATTTCTGGTGTTGTCACTACAGCTCCCAATGGCAGACCATTGCCAATGGCCTCATAAATGTTACTAGTGAAATGTTAAAAGAAGTGATCAGAGAAGGACAATGAAAAAAAAGAAAGGATGTTGGAAAGAAATGATTTATCATTTGTATATAAATATTTCCATAATTATGGGAGGAAAGACGACAAGATTATCTATATACTTTTGCCATGGTAACTATGTCAGGAATGACCCCTTGTGTCTCAAAGTCCAGTAATGACTTCCTGTGTGACAAAACCCAGTTTGCACTTCGTCAGCAATGCAAGACACCTCCAGCCTTGCGTACAATGTCATATACCAGGTTAAAGTATCCAGGGGCAAGTTCAACTGCTCCTCCCACTCCCTGTGGCCAGTCAAAATTTAGAACAAATAAAAATTGCAATTTCTAGCAACCAATTAAGGGTTGCCATAAATGCTGAATTTACATTTCTTTGGAGACAATTTAACACCAACCTGAATGGTTTTGGCAATGAAACCAGCAGCTTTTTCTGAAATTCCAAAATCAATGTGATCTTGCAAATCTTTGGCAAATTGATGGTTTAAGCATTGGCACCAAAGACTCCACGATATGGATCTGGATTTACAACATGATGAATTTCACCCTGCAAAGATCCCAATCATGGTGAACATAAGTTCAAACAATATGAAAGTCCCGTCAAATACCTTTCTCATGTTCCTGAGATATGTGTATCCTCTGAACATATAGATAATAGACAAACCTGTGGAATGGGGTACTTCCATGAGTTTAGAGCTGTCAATCCAATGGTATTAGAACTTCCATTGTGACAGACATTTCTTAAGGCAATCATGCCAAGATTGCTGCTGCAAAGCCTGGTCATTAGCATTGCTAGTTCATTTGCTTCTGTCCCAGAATTGACAAAAAACACAACCTGCATTGTGTTACCAATTGAGTGAGAGGAAGTTTATTGTATCATTTTAATATTTTTCATAGGGAATTTACTCTTATGAACTAAAACTTTTCTAAAAGCATCTATGTTAAATTATTAAGAAATCATTTATTCATCAGAGGACACGTTCAATAGGTAAAGAACAGAAACTTTAATAGATGTGAGCGGTTTCAGTTACAGAGATGGACACATCACACTAACATCAACCTATCCTTGAAAATGTAGATCTTTCAACAAATTTCATAAAACAGAATGAATTGTATCAAGTGCCAAACTCAAGAGAACACACCTTTAGGTTTCCAGGCATTTTTGATGCTAATGCCTCAGCAAAATCAGCAATTGTGTGGTGCAAGTATATAGTTGGTGCATGCTGAAGAAGCTTGCTTTGCTCCAAAGTAGCATTCAAAACATCAGGATGGCAATGCCCACAAGACACAGTAACTATGCTGGCAAATACATCTAGATATCGCCTCCCATTCTCATCATACAAATATTGCATCTTCCCTTCAACAATATTAAGCTGCATAACAAAACAACACGAAACAGTTTCATCGGCCTAATTCTGCAGCTATCTCGGCTTACAATTACAAAAGTTTGTGCTCTACCATATCATTCTTACTAATCTAGGCCCAGAAGTCCAAAACATTAATAAATTAAGTAAATACAAATTGATCCACAAATTTCCCTTAATATTCTTTAGCTGCAAAATCACATTTTGGAGTAGTTACATCAACTGGGTAAAAATAAAATACAATAAACTTACGTAATATATTAAAAACCAATATATATATATATATATATATATAACCTTCAATTACAAGCATTTAAGCTCAATAATCACTGAGAAATTATTAATAATACAACTTATAAATCAAATAAATGCATTAAATAAAGAGAAGGAAAAATATAAAATGCTTAGATATAAAGAACCATGAAGCTTAAAAAGATTGTAACTTTCGAGCTAATGATGAAATCCTTAACAAAATTTTTACAGCAACACGATCCAAGGGAATAAATGAAATCCAGTTTCGTAAATAAAAGCGTAAGAAGAAGAAGAAAAAGAAACTTACTGGCTTTTGGTAATAGTAGAAAAGTGAGGGACCCAGATATTTCTTTCGCTTTTGAAGAACTTCATCGGCGGAGGGACCCCATGTACGGCTTGGGTTCATAATCAAACGGCGGAAGCTGCAGCAGAGCAACATCAGCAGAAGCAGCAGAACTGAGAACCGTAGAGAAAGAACCGCAGAAAAAGTTCCTGGTTCTAGCTGCCTTCATAGTTGTCCTCAAGATTTGTCTCTGCAAAAACGCCATAAATGAGGAGATAACAAAAGATTTATTCCGGGAAAATTTTGATAATTTTTCTCAGCGAAAATGGAAGGAAATCAAAGCAAACTGCCGCCAACTTCAAAGGGAATGTCTGCACATGATATTTTAATAAATTTATTGTTGATTTGGCGCCTGCTACTGAAAAGATTGGGTACGGAGTTTGCATAATTCATTGTTTTATGATACTCTTTTAGAAGGGCATAGTTAGAATACAGCCGGCAGTATCGTACAGCTGCCTATTATTATAATCATTATTATTTTGGGCTGTTGTTGTCACACATTGCAAAAATTAGCGCTTGGTATACGAGTAATTTTCAAAAATATCAAATGAAAAAATTAAAAATTTAATTCGATATTATGCTGTGCAAAGCCTCTATTGAATTTAACCTGTGATTCATCGTCTGTGCACAAATTATTAGGAGAATATCCAGCCATGCTCTACCCATTTTGGTGCTTGTATTATCACAAAATCCACTAATAATGTTATAATTATCGTAATTGGACTCTTTGTAAGCATAGAAAGAGACACTTCATTAGCAATTTGGTAAAATAAGTTTGTTATAATCCACTTATTGCATTATTTGGCAAGCTAATTTAATAAAATTTTATCACATAAATTCTTAATTTTATTTAAGCATCGGTTAAAAATGTATTATCTAAAAATTATTTTTGTAATTTATACGATATTTATTTGCTTTTTTTTTTTAAATAATATTATATATCTAGTACTTAACATTTTACGAAAACTGTGATTTTGATGCCATAACACCTTAAATACCAAACAAAGACTGAAAATTAGCGTTTATACCCATAGGACAACTATCTTTATTCTATTCTCTTGGAATTGAAATGACTAGAAACATTAAATGAATAAGATAAATGTTACCTTCTAAACTAATCCAGCACAACAAAGATAAAGACTGATGTAAGAGACACAAGTGACTTTAGATTTTGGATCATCTCGGCCAGGCTGACAAAGAGACAGATCAGCCTGACATAAATGCAAAGATAGGATTCATACAGAGAAGAAGAGAAGAAGAGAGTAGCATTACCGTGTTTTTCAAGGAACAGAATCATTGGTGATGTCTTTACTTCCAAGAGAAAGCATCCTGCATAAGTAATGTGGGGGTTATTGGAACGAAAGAAAGCTGAGGTTTGATAATTCTAAATGGGTAATACAATCTATGGTTGAACTTCATAATCTCTAAATAGCTGAAATACTGGTTTAATTCACGATTACCGGTGACATTGAACATGAAAGTGATACCATGAAATTTCAAGACTAGTAATATGAATGAATGGTGACTGTGGAATGTGGATTGGTGATATATAATAAGAAATAACATGACAGAACAAATTGGTGACATGATAGATAGTGCACATGAAATGAATGCTTGGTACGTAACATTCTATTAGTTCGGAGGATCTGTGTCACTAATTGTGCTCACAAGTAGCCAGTCTGTGCTTCACACGTGCTACAGTTTGCATTGCAAATATTATGAGACTCGATACCACTCTAACTTACCATGTTATCACCTTTACTACAATTCTATTATCTATATCTAACAGATACAGTAGCCAGTTCCTAGAATATTGGAAAACCAAAGCAAAAGCATTCAGAATTTAGTCACAAAAATGCATGACAGATATAGAAAACCTGTGGGGTCAATATAACCTGGGCATTTTAAGAAAGTGAGAGAAAGAAGCGAGAACAAAACTCTGATGCTCTTTCACCATTGGCTTATTTGATATCTCCAACATTCGATAGAAACAACCTGTCTAACATATGTTATGGAAATGAGATTTCCAGCATTCATTGTTGAAGTTGTGGGCAGAAATCTGTGAATTACATCAAAAGCAAAGTCTCTACCAGCAATCCTATGTTTTTTTAGTTTATTTACTGATGTAAAAGGCTCAAAGTAATTTAAGGCAATATACATTTGTCCCCACCATTTTTCTATTATCAAAGTGAAAACCTTCAGTTTTTGGTGTTCTAGCCTTAAATGTTAAAAATTTACTTGAAAGAAAAAATTTCAGACCACTGCTAATGGTAGATTATGAATGAAAGTTAAAAGAGCAGTGAAAGCATATACCAGATTTCGAATGCTTAGGAGATTTCTCAGAATAAAAATATGTTAGGGACTACATTTCAGGAGCAGAGTAGGATATTGGTGGAGTTGGACCTGGGCCTGAGGAGACTACCAAGACAAATCATGTTAGACCAGCCCAGGTATTCATGAAATATGTTCCTCAAGATAATGCCACCCCTCTGCTATAACAATCAAATGATGAAAAAATGAAGTGCCATCTCCCAGGCAACAGTGTCCAGCATAAGGATAGTTATAGCCATTCTCAAGGCTGTAAGAAGACCAGCATGCTTGTTGAAGAAGTCTTCCAATGATGCCCAAACAGCAGAATTCTAACAGAGTCATGAAATTAGGCACCCCAAACATTTCACAGCTCACAAATAAATGAAAAAAGAACCTTTTGATAGTAATCACACCCATGAACTTCTGTACAATAGACTATTGAATTTCTAACCAAATCCAACATTCCATCCATAACGACACAGGAACGTTTCAATTTATGGAGATAGTCTGCCAGTATAAATTTTCCACTATACCAGTGTCATGTAAGCCTACCAATAGTCATGGCATGAACAGAGCCCATTCTTGAAATGGTGAAACCGAGTAGCATCTCTGACAATGATTTCTCTGCCCACAAGCTTCGAGATATACTTAATGGCAGAATGGCAATCATTGCAAACTCGGAGGTTCTTCATGATCCTCAATGTAGTGTTCTCTGGAGTATTTATTAGTGCAAATGCAATAGCAAGTTTCTCGCTGTGATGTCTAAGGATTTGCTCCTTCACTTCTTCCTCAAGATCGTGCAATACAGACTCAGTATCTGGAACAAAACCCATCTTTTTTATTTCCTCCCAGATTTTCGCCATCATATTGTAGATTGCTTCTTTCTGTGGGTGAAGCCCATCTTCAACTCCAAAGACATGGATCTTGTTCTGGATTTGAACCCAACTGAATCCTTGAGTCTTCTTAACCCTTCCATACTTCATTGATTTTCTAATTTTAGCGGCATCTTCCCATTTTCCGCAGGATGAATATAAATTAGATAGTGCTGAGTATGCCCCGCTGTTGTCAGGGTCAATAAGAAGCAATTTTTCTGCAGCAATTTTTCCAAGCTCCAAATTCTTATAAACCCTACAAGAAGATAAAAGTGAACCCCAAGCTACCATGTCTGGTTCAATAGGCATATTTTTTATAAAGTTGTATGCTTCTTGTAGCAAACCGGCACGCCCATAAAGGTCAACCATGCATGCATAATGGCTTGGGGTGGTTTCAATTTTGTGCACATTTTTCATCATTTCGTAATAGCTCCGTCCTTGTTCCACCAATCCTCCATGTGTACAGGCAGAGAATATGCCAACATAAGTTATGTGGTCTGGCTTAATACCAAGTGCCAACATCCTCTCAAACAGTTGTATTGCCTCTTCTCCAAGACCATGTTGAGCTAAAGCTACAATCATGGAAGTCCAAGAGACAGTCTCTCGGTGCCAGTGAATAAGATTAAATACTTGCCTTGCAGCATTGATGTTTCCAGCTTTGGAATACATAGTAATTAGAGCATTGCCCACAGACAATGATGATGCTTCTCCCGATCTTAAGGCACTTGCATGAATCTGTTTGCCATGGTCCAAAGAAGCCAAGCTTGAACTAACACTCAACATGGCTGCTAGCGTGTAGCTATTTGGCTTTGGGCCTTCTCTAACCATCAATCTGAAAAGCTCCAGTGCATCTTTATTCATGCCATTCTGCTCATATCCCACGAGCATCGCTGTCCACGCAACCACATCATGGTCTATCAATGAGTCAAAGATCCTTCTAGCCGGGCCTATATCCCCAATCTTGATGTATCCATCTAGTAGTGCTGTAAATGCTATAAAATTAAGATGTGATATCCCTCTGTGCTCTACAATCTTTCTAGCAATTTCAAGCCCACCAGCCTTTGCATAACATGAAATCAAGGCATTTCCCACTGCCCCATTGACATCAAACTCAGTTCTAATAATATAAGCATGAATCTGTTTTCCGAGTTTCAACTTCTCAAGATTAGCACAAGCTGATAAAACACTAGCTAAGGTGAACTTATCAGGCATTAAAGAACAATCCTTCAGCATGTTTGCAAACATATCCAAAGCTTCAACATCATATCCATTCTGATTATAACCTGCAATCATTGAATTCCATGTAACAACATCCCGCACACTCATTTGATCAAATTGTGCACGAGCAAGATCAAACCGACCAGAATGAATATGCAATGAAATCACAACATTCCAGCTGGATACATTCTTAAGTCTCATCCCATCAAAAACAGCCTTAGCCATCATTTGATCACCTGTCTTAGCATACATATTTAATAAAGAATTTGCAATGGTAACACTCCCACTAAGCCCCGACTTAACCACAAATGAATGCACCTTTTTACCTGCATTCAAATCTCCCATAGCTGTACATGAAGAAAGTACACTAGTAATCGTGAACTTGGTCGGTGATATTCCTTCTTTAACCATCTCCACAAACATTCTTATCGCATTCTCAAAACAACCCATCTCTTTATACCTAACAATAATCGTAGTCCACGAAACAGAATCACGATTTGGCATCATATCAAAAACAGCACGAGCCAAATCCAGTCTACCTTGTTTCGCATAAGCTGAGAGCATAGTATTCCACGAATATACAGTCTTCACAGGCATTTCATCGAACATTTTCTTTGCGTCAAAAATCGAACCGGTTTTCGCATAGAAATTTATGAGGTTATTTTTCAAGAAAACGCTCAAGTGAAGCCCAGATTTCACCAAACGGGCGTGAACTAATCTCCCTACAAATGGGTTTTTGGATTTGTGGCTTGTTTGGAGAAGCTGAGCATAGAACTCTAATGGAGAAGTGAAAGAAGGCGGGCTTGGGGTCTCCATCAGAGATTAGTTTAAGTCAGTAAATAAGGGTTAGAAGATCAAATTACGGGACTTTGTTTCCTCAAGCCTATTTGAAGTTCTGGAATCAACAATAACAGTAAATAAGTTGGCGGGAAATGGTAAATTAGTCGTTATGAAATATGCTTGTTGAGCAACGGTCTAACTATAAATATTTATGTACAAAGAACAAAGAATGATAGGGCCCTCAACTTTATACAAATTTTATATTAATTGTCAATCTTTAGATCAAGACCTATCAAAGATGATGATTAAATGTAATATATATATAAAATTTTATAATTAATTGCATAAATTTTTATTTTTTATAATTATACTTTTGAATGGAATAAATTATAAATCTCTCCTAATTTTTTCTTACTTATTTAATATTCTCTTTTACTTATCTTATCATCTATTTTTTTCTCACTTTTATTTATTATTTTCTCCTCACAAAATCTCTTTAAATACAATAAACTTTTTTAAAATTTATTATGTTAAAAAATACGATAATGAAAAAGACATAAAATACTAATGTAATTAAGTATATAGAGAATTTATATGTTTGTTATATTTATTTTTTATCTCTTATAAAAATTTGTTTAAAACTAAAGAATTTTTTTGTGTGTATGTTCGGGAGACTAAAAACTCGTCTAAAATTAAAGGGCTCCTATACATAGGAAGAGAGATCCTAAAATTACATCAATTTTTATATTAATTCTTAACTTTTAGATTACAATTTATTAAAAATTATATTTAAATATTTTAAATACTTGAAATTTATTAATTAGAGTCATTAATTTCTTATATTTTTAAATATCATCTCCCCTCTTTTTTATTTAATATCAAATTGTTCAAATCTTTTATTTTTACACCAAACCTTTTTTTTATTTGATTATATCTATATTTATTAATTTGTATTATAATATCTTCAACAAAATTAAATAGTTTAATATGCATAATATCTTAATAAAAAAACAATAAAATATATTTATATTTAAAATTTCAAGCACAATACAACATATAGATGTTAAGGTGTAATAATTTTAAAAATGCAAAGTTGATTAAAAAAAAAATAAACCCAAACATTCTCCAATTTGTGAAGAATAAAATTTAAAAAATATAAATTTTACAGTTATTATAAAAACGTAATTTATTTTTATTAATAAGTACTTATTACTCAACACAGTAATAGGGCTTTGAATTAAAAATATATATAGTTGGGCACTCAAAAATCTTTTAAGAAAAATAATTATAAAAATACTCATAATTTAATTTACTATTAAAATTATTTAATATAAATAAATACAATATTTTCTTTTTGAAATTTCACACACCCAAACCCTAAATAATTTTAACAAATAGAAAAAATAAATTATATTTTTACTTTGAATATTAAAAAAATTAAAATTTTTCGGTATCTTATTTAATTTATATAAACATAAGTTATAACTTTCACGATTATACAATCTTTTTAAATATTTCATTAATCACTTTCTTTGGTGTTATCACTCAATTTGATTCACACAGAAATTTACAGTAAATTTAAGATTATTTTTTAAGAAAACACTTAAATAAAGTTCAAAATCGATCAAACCATTGAATTGCTACTAAATATATAAGTTTAAGTTTTTGGGTAATTCATATTTTAGAATCCAAGTCTAACTCTCAAGTATTTTTTTTTTTGTATGTATAAGTAATAATTTAACACTAACAAGTGTTAACTAATTTGTTTATAAATGAAATTTTGGGTGAGCATATATTTTTTAAGGAGAAACAAAAATAGAGCACGAAAAATTATGTTAAACAGAGTAATTTAGAAGATCTAATATATTTAAAAACATAATTTTAAAATATTTTAAAATACGTGTCATATTTTTTTAAGTGAATAAATAAACTCGATATTGTAAGAAATAAATAAAATTTATACAAATAATTAAAAATTATTATCAAATAAAGTTATACAAACATTTGTATTAAGTGTTAAGTTAAAATTTTTAATTTAAATTTTATTTAATTAAGTTTCTAAGTGTTAAGCTTAGAAATAATACATATATCAACAAAATTTGAAACTCTAATTTACAAACTCTGTAAATTTTTGTTAAGGTTAACTCGAGAAATTATTCTATATTATTCGTTCATAAATACATGTTGGTAAAGTAATTAATGATAATATATTCATGCTAATTAATTAATAATTAATACCAAGTTAATCCCAGAGATTTCATGCTTTAAATAAAGAATCAGACTTGTAAAGAAATGAAAATACAAGGCAATTAGTCATGTAAGAAAGGGGCAATGACATTTAGGTCATTGTACTTGTTTGCTTGTATCAAAGAGGTCTCTAATATCTATTAAACTGACCGTATTGCCCTTACTGTGGTGAGTTTAATAGTCACATATCAGAATACACAACGTAATACTATGGAGTATTTCAGGAATTCGAAAAGAGTTAGGGACCTGTTTGATATAAGTTTGTAAACTGTATGCTTGAATATATAATTATAGAACATTGGGGACCCATACGTTATTACTTACCTACAATGTAAGTCATAGAATTAATCTGCTTTCCGAAAGCAAAACTATGAAAACAGGGAGACTGCTTTTTCCAAGTGGGAGAAGGAAACCAAAAATTCAGAAGCTTTACTTCAAAATCCTAATTATATTCAAATTCAAATTCGTATATTCTGTCTTTTCTTTTCCTATAATTAGCTCCAAATACTAAAGATCTTTAAATCTTCTTCTTCTTCACAATATTCCGCTGCCGGCATGAAGAAAGCGTTTTACTACAACTTTATGCCGAGCAAGGCAGAAGAAGAAGAAGCAATTGCTGATGGCAAACCCCACGAAATCACTCGAACCCTAATCGAAATATGGGAATGCGGGGACACTCCTCCGCCGCAGTATGATCCGAAACATCCATGGCGCATCAAAAAATCCGTCACCGCCGATGAAGTCTTCAACGGCAAGCTTCTGCTGTCCCACAACGACGTGTTCGAGCATATTTTTAGGTACTGGACGATGGATGCGTGCAACTATGTGATAAAAGGAAACCAGTTTTGTGTAATAATAGCAGATTACACTGATGAAGAAAACCCTAAGATCTTTCAAGGTGAGGATATATTCGTTCAAGGAAATAATGATACATATGTTCTCGGATGGACGGACGTCGTCCGGAGCCGGCATCTTCAGCCTGGAGACGAGATCGGATTGTTCTGGGATGTGAGTTCTGCAACTTTTGTATTTAAGTTGTTGAGCAAAGCAAATCCAACAAAAGATTCATAGTTTTTGATAGTTTGTTCCTAGATTATTTTAGGGTTTCTTTTCTATTGTATTACTATTGAACTATTTTATTATATTGAATAGTTAATTTGACAAATATATCAAAGTACTATGCATGAACAGTTTTTTACTAGTAAATTTATATAATTAAGAATGCTTTTATGTTATTAAATCATTGAACATAAACTTTTACACATTTGATATGATTTACCTACCTCATTATCCTTTTAAAAATCCATCACTTATAAATTTTTATAATTTTAATATACTTTATTACTTATCCGATTGATCTATATCACTTATAAACTTTTATAATTTTAATATAATTTATTATTTATCCGATTAACCCATATCACTTATAAACTTTTATAATTTTAATATAATTTATTACTTATCCGATTGACCCATATCACTTGAATTAGTAGTATTATCCTTAATATTATTAATCATAAGATTAATATCCTTAATAGTAATACTCATAAGATTAGGGTAAGCTATATCACTTGAATTAGTAGTATTATCCTTAATAGTATTAATCATAAGATTAGGGTAAGCCATATCACTTGAATTAGTAGAGTTATCCTTAATAGTATATATCATAAGATTAAGATCCTTAATAATATTTATCATAAGATTAGGGTAAGCCATATTATTTGAATTAGTAGTATTATCCTTAATAGTATTAATCATAAGATTAAGATCCTTAACAGTGTTGAACATAAGATTAGGGTAAGCCATATCACTTGAATTAATAGTATTATCCTTAATAGTGTTACTCATAAGATCAATGTAGTGTCTAAAATTTATTGTTTTCACATATTACATTTTAATTAGTAAATATTTAAGATCTATAGATAATCTAATTATTTTATTAGAATATTTTAGGAATTATTGTTAAGTAAACTTTTTGGAACATGGAAAAGTCAATTTTTTTTATTTAATTGTACTCCCATGTAATTATCAAATTATCAGAGTTAATTAAATTTTAAAGTAAACACATTGAAAGTATATATATATATATATATATATATATATATATATATGATTATATTTGAATCATATTTCATGTGAATCCCATTAAGTATCCATATTTTGCCTTTTTTTACTGGTCAAAAGAATTTTTTTTTAATGTCAAAAACTCTTTTCAAAGTTCTTTTTGTGGTTTGGTTATAATAGAAGAAAATTTTTTAAAAAAATTATTTTGCTTATACTGTATTGAGCTTTTGTGAATAGAGCTTTTTAAAACTTTTTTTTTTAATATTAAATTATTTAAAATATTTTTATTTTAATTTAAAAATTTTACTCAATTTCTTTCATACTATAATTTTCTTTTTAAAAAAATTATCTATCAAGATAATTACAAAATTTTTATAAAAGCCAAACACCAACTTTTTTTATCATTTAACTTATAAAAAGTTCTATTAAAAAGTTTTACTTAAAAAATTATGTTCAATGGATCACAAGTGTTTACCACTTCAAATCTGTATTATTATTTATAAATAATTATTCGATCATATCATTTATATTAATAGAATTTATAAAATTAATAATGTTAATTAATAAAATTATATATATATATATATATATATATATAAAATTGAGGAAATAAGTTTTTGTTCATCAATAATTAACCCAAAAATTAACAGCAATAAGATGAGAATTTATTTAATAAAATAAATAAATCATGGATGATAAAATTTCAATATATTTCATTAAAAATGATGTTTATTTATTCTATTATGCTTGATGATGATTTTGTTTTTGGTTGGAATGTTAAATGTTGACATAAAATCACAAGAAAACCTCTTTAGTCCAGGAAATATTAGTGGCTCCGCCGCTGGCACCCAACACAGTTCCCAGCTTCTCATCCTTCAAGACGATAGTCGGCGTCAGGGATGGTAATGGCCTTTTGCCCGGTCTGATAAAGTTAGCAGGTGCTGGTGATGGAAGATTTTTGTTTCTGTCAGCAGGGACGGCAAAATCATCCATTTCATTGTTAAGAATAATTCCTGTGCTTGGTGGCAGGACTTGTGCTCCAAAGTTTGCGTTCACTGCGTTAGTCATGGACACAGCATTTCGCTCCTGATCTACAATCGACACGTTGCTACCGCCACGGTCATGGATCTGTTTCCTCGCGGCGGCATGCCAATTACTTTGAGGCCTAGAAAGTTACAAGTGAACTTCATATTTCTGCAAATCGTCCATTGTCAGTATTCATCGAGCTTTCTGAATATCATTAACCAAATGAAGACCACCTGATCTGTTATAGAATGTTTTCAATCCATATTTTGAAATTAGATTGAGTGTATCTGCAAGTTTTAATGTTGTAGCAGGTACCTGCCTTCCTTAAGAACAAAGGCCACCATCAGTGACGACAACACCATGACGGGCAACAATCACTTGGCGTCTGTTGAGGCTTGAAGTGGGAGCCAACAGCGAAAAGAAGAGCAACACCATGACGGGCTGCAAAAATGACAGAGCTGCAATCGACAGCAATGACAACGTTAGTAGGTCCCAAGCAACAAGTTCAAAACATGATTTTGATCAACTGGCCATTAATTACTCATAAAAAGAGAATATACATAAGACATGCAGAGTATTTAAATTAACAAAAAGAGAGAAATTGACACAGAAGACATGGCATTTTCTTCCATCTACTAATTCAACTTCTTTTTGTAGGATCAAGCTTTTAACCTACTTACCCAAAAAATTAAATTTGTATATGAACATCTCACTCTTGGTCCAAGAGCATGACAAAAATCTAGAGAAATATAATATTAATGAAATAGAGTACAAGAGAATGAGAAGACCAATGCAAACATAAAGCCAAAAATGGGGATACCCCAAGAATTAAGAAGAATAGCCGGTTGTATAGCTTGCGTTGGAGATCTTAACCAAGTGAACGAGGAGGAGGCGAGCAGCCCAGGCCAAAATTTTTCAGATACTCGCCCGCCTTTGTAACTTCTCGAAAAATTTGAGAAACAAGAAAAGTAGGAATCCATACCATATATGTATATATAATAAAACATCAAAAAATTTCTGTTATAATAGAAACTATCTATGGAGATGAGTCGTTAATTGTTTGGCAAATGTTGAGACAATCTTTATTGTTTTTATTTCCATCTTGCCATAATTCTTATTTATTCTTAACACTTGTTTAAAAGTAATAGAATGCTACTCAATATGGGTTAATAAAGCTCAAATATTCTTTAAGAAAGTGGAGTATTGAAATTCCCTATATTTATTTCATTTGAGAAAATATTAGTGCTTTTTAAATGAAAATTGTGTTATTTTAAATTCTTTTGCAATAAAATCTTAATAAATATTAGTTCGATTTTCAGGTTGATGTTATGTACAGTGTTATGTTTGATGATTATTATTAATTTTTGTTGTCTCTGGCGGATTATTGTTGCATGAATGGATTTCCAGGATTTCTGTTGGATTCAAGAATAAGAGAAAAAAGAAAAATAATGTTCAAAGAAAAATATTGAAATGAGAAACTTGATTCAAATAGTAGGCCTCTGTGGACTTTTCCAATTATCTCATGAGATATCTGAAAGGCAACAATTTTTGTTTTCTTTTCCATTTACTGCAGTCGGCAATCTCAATAACCAGCAGGAAGTCCTCCCTTTCTTGGATCACTAACACCAGTAAGTGTTCCAGCACCTTCTAATTCATGAACTACAAACTGGCAAACTACTGCAGTCGTAAATTTCTCCAGAAGATGACCCTTGAGTCTAAGAGATGCCACAATAGAGTCAGGCATTTGGTAGTAGTCACCGATCACAGACGTCCAGTCTTCGTAGTATGCGATATTCGGCATCCACTATACAAAGATTCAGAAATGAAAATATATTAGACTATGAACTCTATACTATTATAAGGCTTTATTTTCAACCGGGCTATGGTGGCTCTTAGGCCAGGGTTTTTTTTTTTTTTTTTCCTTTTTTCGAGATAAAAGTAGTTTCAGCTTTGCTTTGAAAATTAAGTAGAATCAACACAATCTCGAATAAAATTGAAATGCATCGAAAAGATGAAAATGAAAATTGGGAGGGACGGAGTTGACACAAACCTGATGATAGAACCTCGGAGCCATGACTGCAGAGAGTGGTTCCATTTTGTGGACAAAATAATTCAAGAAAACCTCAGTAGTCCCTGCAATAATATTGGCTCCGCCACTAGCACCAACCACAGCATTTAGCTTCCCTTCCTGTTTAAGTATAAAAGTTTAACATTAAACATTGCTGTACAATAAGTGCTCGTTTAATGGCTTTTTTGAATGGACTATAAAACTTTTTTTTTATAATATTAATTTCCTTTTTTTTGGTCACGGAGAAGAATTTTGGGAGAATTAATAAAAAATCATGCAGAAATAAAATTGTTTATTCCGGAAAACAGAAAAAAACAAGGGCGGAAAACCTTCAATACGATAGTTGGTGTCATGGATGATAATGGCCTTTTGCCTGGTCTAATAAAGTTAGGAGGTGCCGGCGGTTTTTCATTTTTAATATGGCCGCCAACAGCCATGGAAAAATCATCCATTTGATTGTTAAGGACCATTCCTGTAGTCGGTGATAGTATTTGTGATCCAAAGAACGCATTCACTGTACAAGTTATGGCGACGGCATTTCGCTCCTTGTCTACAATCGACAGGTGACTGGTGCCATGGTCGGGGAGCGGGTTCCATCTGTAAGAAAGAAAGGATACAGCAAATGAATAAATACAGGACAATATAGTAAACAAAGTAAGATTAATGTTGTCAATCGGCTTCACTAATGATGAAAGTAGCTGGCTTACTTGCCGCCGTAGTGCCGTGGACCATAAGTCCTACTGTCATTTATGTCTTTCTGCAATTTCTTTGCGAAAATAGGAGAAAGCATATCCGACAAGACTGCAGTAATATTGACAAATCAGGATCACCAAGATTACTCCTCACGGCAAAAGCATGTTTCAGAGCTTCTATTTTGCGGTGGACCCCGATGGCGCCGGATAAACCCGAAGGGATTTCATATTGAGCAAGAATGTTTAACATCTGTGGCAATTGAAATAAAAAAGTTACAGTATTGTTAAACATATTTTATGGAACATAAGGTAAAGGAAGTAGGGAGATGCACTTACAAGAATCATTGTAGCGCCGCCGGAAGATGGGGGAGGCATGCTGATTAGTTTATGGCCAAGAACGTTTTCAACGAGTGGTTTTCTCATTCTAACGCGATATCTTCGCAAATCCTTCATTGTAATTATTCCTCCAGCTTTCTGTATATCATGGATCAAGCTATGACCAACGGTTCCATTATAGAATGTTTTCCAGCCATATTTTGCAATTAGGCCAAGTGTATCTGCTAGTTTTATGTTGCGGCAGGTATCATTTGTCTTCATGATGGTACCATTCGCTGTGAAAACTTCTCGCAGTCCTTTATCTGCTAAGATCCCCGCTTGGGTTTGCTTTATCTGATAGCTAAGAAACGGAGAAACCTTGAATCCCAGACGGGCAAGAGCCTCAGCTGGCCGTACAAGCCTTTCCCACGGAAGCTTTCCATGCTGTTTCCAAGCTTTGTGAAGGCCTGCAACTTCGCCAGGAACTGCTACGGAGAGGATACCAATCTTCTTTAGAGTCTTATTTCCGTGGTACATATCCTGAAAAATAAAATAGTACATTCAGCAAAGGCAGGCATTTCTTCTCACCAAAACATATCCTCGGAAACTATTGTTGGGAACTCTGTTAAACAAATTTGAGTACCTCAGAAGCCTGCATAGGAGCAGTTTCTCTCATGTCAAAAGCTTGTGCGGTGCCGTTGTTTAGCCTAACAATCATAAAGGCTCCGCCACCAATGCCGCTTGATGCCGGACTGACGACTCCCAAGCAAAAGGCAGCGGCAATTGCTGCGTCGACAGCATGACCTCCTTCCTTAAGAACCTCTACCCCTATCTTGGAACATCTACCATCATCAGTAGCAACAACACCATGAGGTGCAACAATCTGCTCCGGTCTGTGTTGAAAGGTTGAAGCGGGATCCAACAGCGAAAGGAAGAGCAACACGGCGGGTAGCCATAAAAATGACAAAGCTGCAACGGGAAACAGGAATAGTTTTGAAACAGCAAATTTTCAAGGTCATAAATTTCATATCTCTAAAAACATAGAACTAAAATCCGAATGAATTCTTCAAACCATGCAATTATAGTCAACAAAAATTGCCTTGAATTTGAACCATAATTTAAGAATCAATTAGCTTTACAATCTTTACCCACAAGCATCAAACTTGATATTTTCTAAGCATCCTAAAATTATCCCTCATTCAAGCTCTTCATCAAATCTTTTAATATATTAACAAACACAAATCTAATTACTCGCGTGACAAGCTCATCAAAATTCTGTAAGAATAGTCAACATTAATCCACTAAAACAATAAAAATTGCACTGAATTAGTCTCTTGACAGACAAAAGCTCACAAAAATCTTTGCAATCACACAAAATATTGAAAACCCACATGCATAACATAAACAAAAACACCTAATAATTAATGATTTTATTAAAATTTTGAAGCAATTTAAGATTGAAAGAAAGAAAACCACATTGATTATATCAATCATTAGAAGAAAAAAGATTCTGAATGAGTAAGATCCTCTCCCAGACGGATTAAACAAAATTAAATTTACTTCTTCTTCTCCTCCTTCTATGAGAATCAGAGTACATAACAAAAAGAAATTTGCTTCCACTGAAAGTGCAGCGAAAAGCAACAATATTTTACCTCACTTTTGGTTCTTCCACCTTGTGAACTTTGTGTATACATGTTTCAAAATTTTATGTATTAATTTTAAAAATAATACTAAAGATGCAAACTCTTTATCTAAATTATTCTATATCAATTGAAATAACATGTTGATAGGATGAAAATATAAATATTAATAAATTAATAAGGATAATTAATGTCAAAAAATTTATATTATATTGCCATTACGGTGTCGGCTAAAAATTTGTACTAGTAGTAATAATATATTAAAATTATTTTTAATTTACTAATTTAAAATATATTTAATTTATTAATAAATTAAATATTTTAAATTTTAAAATATTAGGACTTAATAAAAGAAAAAAAAATTAGTTTAACAGAAATATCAACAACCGTTTTCACTTTTTAGTGTTCAATTAAACTTTATTTATTCAGAATATGTAGAAAAGGTTTTTAGGAAAACTGTTAAAACAACCTCTTGAGATCGTTACAGAATATTAAACAATTTTTGTCTCTTATTAGACCAAATCTCAAGGCAGGTACATTTATGAGTACTAATTATACAAACTCGAAGACAGAAGAAAAGTAGATTCCCTTTTTTAAGTGTTTCAAATAAGGACATCTAAAGATAGAATGAAGTGCATGTTCGGAATGAACTTTCAAAAAAGTATTAGGTGAAATTATTTTATATATTAATATTATTGATGTAATAAAATTATTTAATAAATAAAATAAAAATATATTTATTAATAATAAATAAAAAATTAATAAATATTATTATTAATTAATTAATATAATAAAAAAATTATAAAATTTAATATTAATTTTTTTACTCACTATTAATATATATATTTTTTACTTTATTAATTAGATAGTCATATTATATTAATAATGTTAATATAATAAGATTATTTTATATAAAATTTTTTCAAATTAATTTTTTTATTATATTAATTAAAAATAAAATTTTTTATTCATTTTTTTAATTTACCACTAATAAATATATTTTATTTATTTTATTAATTGAATAATTCTATTACATCAGTAATATTGACATAAGATCCTGACCTATCTAAAACTGTTTCTTTAACTTTTTTCAGGTATTAATTACAACTAAAATTATATGCTTTAAAGTTTATCTTCTTTCCAAAATAATAACAATAATAATAATGTAAAAGACAATCATGCAATCAATAAATAATAAATTTATAAATACATATGATCTAGATAATGCCTTCAAATGGTGAAAAATGACACTTTAAATAATAAATTTTAACAATATAACACATGCAATATTAACTCTTATTTTTATTTTTTAAAATTATTATACTAAAATGAGAAAAAATATATTAAATGAAGAAGAGAATTCATATATAATTTTGAAAGGGGACAAAAGAACCTTACCCCTTGAAAAAACAAGCAACAAAAATAACCTATTACATGATAATGTGGAAGAAAAAAGTGCACACAAATGCAAAGAAAATTAACCAAATATGTAATCAACAAAGTGTGAAAGTTCTTGTTATCAATAGGACTATTGTTAAATTGATAAACCAAAAGAAATGAACAGAAAAGGAGAGTATTGAGTGTTAACTATGCAAATATAAAAGCAAGAAATTCTCACATGACATATTTCTTCTCTTCTTCTGCTTCTGCGTCTACTTCCTCCCTCCATCTTATTTATAGCTGGTCTCTCAAGGAGGTTTCCTCTTTCGTCTCTTAAAAATTTCAAACTAGATGCCCTTTGTCTAATTGACTGAAAATAGAAATTTAATAACTTAACAAATCAAAGAAGGGAGCGTTGAATCCAATGCGAATTTGCATTAAATTGCTGTGGTGTACAGCTAACAATTTGCATTAACGTGACTACACCTTCTTTCCATCCATTAAATAATATTTAAATACTTACATTTAATATTTAAGGTTTATTTTTAAATACTTCTCTTCAAGTTTACAAAATTAAATATAAATACAAACTTTTAAAACTAAAAAAGTATATTTTAATAATAAAATTATTATATTTAATTATTAATTGACTAATTAAAATAATAAAATAACTAAAATAATCTTATATATAATTTTATATATTAGTAATATCTTCACTCACTTCCCTTAAAGTTTTGAAAACTAACAGAAAATATATGTGAAAGTTATTTTTTATATTTTAATATTTAATTTAATTTAATTTAAAAAATATATAAGTTAGATGATAATTTTAATAAAAAAAAATAGAAATATAAATTATTTAATAAAATATATATAACTATATAATATATATATATAGGTATTATAAATTATTTATTTGTATATAATTATTTAATTGTTATAAAATATTTTCATAATAATTAAAATTAGTTAAATTATAAATTTTTATTTTAAAAGAATGAAAATTAAATATTTTGTATTTTTAAAATTGAGATTTTTTGTAAGATGGAATGAAATTTTATAGGTATTTAGTCTAATTAATTTTTTTTAAAAAAAAAATTTATGATTTAATTAATTTTAATAATCATGAAAATATTTATAATAATTAAAATATTTCTATACAAGTAAATAATTTATAATACTTATTTATATTTATTCATATTATGTAATTTTATACATATTTATTAAATTAAATGATTATATTTTTACACGAACAAGTAATTTATGGTATTATCATATTAAAATTAGCATTTAATTTATGTACATTTATTAAATTAAATTATATATTAAAATATAAAAAATAATTTTTAAAATTTTTTTTGCTGATTTTTAAAATCTCAAAAAAATATATAATATTATTATTATTTAATATTATATATAATATTATTTTAATTATTTTATTATTTTAATTAGTCAATTAATAATCAAATATAACAGTTTTATTATTTAGAAATACTTTTTATTAATTTTTTAAAAAATTATATTTATGTGTAATTTTATCAAATTTTAAGAAATGTATTGAAAAATATCATAATATTTAATTATCAAGATTTGAATGTACATTATTAAATAATAAAATTTTAAAAATTTAAATTTTGAAGGATTATTTAAACCATTATAAATTTTTGAAATGTTAATTAATTTTTTTTTATTTCACATAATTATTGACTTGTCAATCTTTATCTCTATGCCCAATACAAACCATAAAAAAAAAACTACAAATGACGTGATGATATGTGCAATTGCTCAACAAGCCATAAGTGCACAGAACAGATCCAACAATAATTTATTTGGTCTTGTTTACAATATTACTAGTCTGAGTCGAGTATAGGAAGTTCACGTGGGATACTGATAGGAATCGATTACTTAAAACTATCATTTTCGCTTTTAAATTATTTAATCAATATTAATTTATTATAATCATGTTTTGTTAATATGTAAAAAAAAAAAAAAAAAACATATTAGAATTAATAAAAGAAAATGATTTGTTAAAAAATTATTTTATTAATTATATAATTATGATTTGAAAAACAGTAATTACGAGTTATTAAACATTAAAATAAATAAAATTAATTTTAAATTAAAAAATTTTTCTTAAATTTTGATTGATTATTTGATTAATTAAATGATGAAATAATTATCAAAGATTTGCAATCTTTATTTATTTTCATGCCCAACGCAATTATTTAACATATCATTATAGAGTTAATACGTATAATTAATGTAAAAAACATTTAACACCATAAATATTTTAAATTATCAATTTAAATTATTATTATTATTATAATATTTTGATTAAATTAATAATTATGGACGTCGCCGTATGTGCTTACCCATTACAAATTTTGAGATTCAATTCAATAATAATTTAATTCTATCAATTTAAATTATTATTATTATTATAATATTTTGATTAAAATAATAATTATCGACAGGATATGTACTTGACTCATTACAAATTTTGAGATCCAATCCAATAATAATTTAATTGGGCATTGCTGCAACATTGCTAGTTTCGAGTATACCAAGAGTTGCTTCGTGTGAAAAAACAAAGTGAAAACATGTGCACATTAACGTTCATGTTGGATACACTTTGGCATCGATTTCTTATAAATTTAATTAATTATTATGAGTTTGTTATATAGAAGTTCGTTTTTCCTGATCTAACTATTATTATATTTCTGTTCTGTTCTTTTGTCTTTTTCTTTTTCTATGGTTTTCCATATGTTTCAGTGTAATTATTAATGAGCACAGATGCTTGTCTTTACACACAATGCAAATATACAATACAAAATTTTCTATTGTTTCTTTTGTTTTATGTTTTTTTGTTTGTTTTTCTCTTGACTTTTGTCGGTGTTTAATTGAAGGGGGAAAACAGAAAGTTAAAAAAAAAAAAAAATTAAAAAAAAAGAAAATGAGAGAAATAGTATGTAAAAATGTTTTATATTATTAATTATGTAAATATACAAAGTATGCACTATAGCCATATTTATTTATTGATGCAAGTTTTTGTTGGGTTGGTTGCCACGTCATGTGAGAGTTTTCTAATCCAACAAGTATTAAGATTTCTTTGTTAAGGAATTACTTGATTAAGTAAAAAAATTACAATTAAAATTTTAATAGAATATAAAAAGAAAATTCATGTTATGGCATTTTTGAAGTGTCAATATAAAGAGCTTTTAATCTTATCTCTTATCATCAATTTCAATTCAAAGATGTTCCTGAAATTATTTTATAAAAAAAATAAAAATTTTCTTCCTATAACATTCTCAGATTGGTGATAATTTTGTAAGGATTGCACCTATTTGGAAAAACTTTGGAAGAAAAATTTTCACACTCTCAATCTGTTAACATAACTTGTAATTTATGCACTTGAGGCAAAACAAGTTTATGATAAAATATTTTGAAACTAAAATATTTAGAAATAAAAAATTTTTAAGTACCTTTCTCTTCTGTTTTATATTTGAATTTTAGTTCATTTCAAATCTTCTTTGCAAGTGAAGTATTGGTGTACAGATTATATCAACAGTCTGAAAGAGAATTAAGAATATGGTCACGACATATGAGTTTATTTTCAAGTCATTTTTGTTGTTCAGCTTTCAATTAATCAGAGTTAGTAGTAATAGGTTCTAGAATTTTAGTTAGTAGTAGTTCCAAATTCGAGTCCAGCACATGAAAAATCTTCAGAGTAATCAACAAAAATTTTAGTTTATCCTGTTGGTGAGTAAAGTTTATTCTACCAAATCGATCTAGTTTGACTATATCATGATTCTTCAATTGAATGGTACCAACAAAAGTTTCATTCTTCATAACAGTGAATAACACTTCAAGATTGTTGGAAATATTTAGAATGGAGACTTGAAACACCTGTGTAGTACAGTTTTCTTAAAACATTATTTGTCCTCTCTCAGTTAAGATTTTTTTACGTGATTCATAGGCAAATTGTTTCTAGAAGATGACAAATCTTAAATGAATTTTGCACCAAATAATAGTTAAAAACTCATAGAGAATTAAAGAACAAAATTTTTAAAAAAGTCAAGAAAGAAAAGAAAATTAAAATTAAATATTTCATTTTAAATTTCTGCACTCAATTTATAGAGTTATGATAATTATTGATAAGCAACCCTTGAAATTTAACTACTGACTTTGAAGAATTGAAATTTTCTAAAAAATTTAATTGATTTTTAAATATTTATAATATTTTAAAATATTTTTTAAAATTAAAAATGAATTAAATTAAAATTTAATTTTTTTTTTAATTTTTAACAATAGTTCCACATGTCACACATATGCGTATGAGTAATATAAACATCCAACATGTTATTTTTTTAATATGAGATTTAGTTGTCAAACACTTTCTTTACATTGGAATAAAAATTCCAACAATATATATTTTCTAATCATTCTAAAACTATTTCTATTCAACCCCTTCATCAAATCTTTCATCAAATTAAGAAAAACTCCAAGTAAAATTGTCTAATTACTTACATAACTTGTGCTCATTAAAAATCATAGCAAGCCTACAGAACATTAAAAAACCCACATGCATTATTTAGAGGAAGAAAAACACAATATAATAATAATAATAATAATAATAATAATAATAATAATAATAATAATAATAATAATAATAATAATAATAATAATAAATATGAGTTCAGAACAAGCAGACTCAAATGACATGAACTCGTTTAATTTTTGTGAACTAAACTAAGTTTTTTTAAAAGAAAACACATTGATTATATCAACCTTTGAAATAATAAACATTATGAATTTTACTCACTTGACATAATTTTTCCCCTGTTCAAACTTTGTTGAGGTTATAACAATATTATAAATAAATAAATGTAACCAAAAAATAATTACTGTCCATAAATTTAATTCTATGGAATATATTAGTAAAAAACATTATCATAAAATTAATGTAGAAAGTATGAATTCTTCGATTGAATTGAAAGAGAAACTTTACATTGGCATCTTTTATAAAAAAGGTTGAATACAAGAACTAAAAAATTAATATTAATTTATATTCTAACTTTCCTATTAAAAATTATTGACTAAATCTACATTTATTGCCTAGAATATTTACAAAATGAGGAAACAATCACTATTCAATCACAAGAGATTTGGCAATTCCTCTTAATTGGTCTCATATCTGTGACCAAGGATCCGAATATGGAAGAAATCTCAACATTTAAAACCTGAGAAAAATTCCGCTAACTCACTCTCACTCAGTCTCCCAAAACCCTTTACACTCAACTCTCACTCACTCAAAACTTAAAGTGAAAGTTAATGGAATTTGGATTCTGTTGTTGTATTTACAAGAAACAAGGGCATCTATTTATAGTAGTCTCTATTGGCATAATGATAATCTCAGTTTTAGCACCATTCTTTAAAACTTGGACTAAATTTTACCTACTTATCCATGTGTTTTTGCTACGAATTCTGTTTAAATCTAGGCAATTTCTGAACTTAGTTTTTTTCTTTTTTATTTTTTTTTTTTATGGAAATTGGCTTAGTTACCATATATGACTTGTTGAAAGAACTAACATTTTTGATAGTTATAATGCCTTGTGTTGTGCTATCTCATTTTTTTTTCTTTCTCCCCGCATGGCTAAGATTTATTCTTTTCTATTTTCACATATTTGCTTACTACACTTAACAGTAAGTGCAATGTCTGACCAAGTAAAAATCCATGATATACATGATATTACCAATACTAGCATATGGATCATGTTGCACGGATTCCTCTTCCTCTTTAGTCTACTCTAATAAAGCTTCTAAGTCAGCATCGCCTTTTTACCTTTTATGTGTCAATAGAGCTCCCACTTTAACCCGCTAGAGAATAAAATCATTTTCTCCATTAAATTTCTCAACATCGAATGTTGTCAAGGCCCTATCTCTAAATCACAACCTTAAATACTTGCTTAAACGTTCTGATGATATGCCATGTAAGTTGAGTTGAGCAATAGTGAAGTCTCCAAAAAGAATCTGTAGTCAAAATTCAGATCTTACAATTGTTTTATCTATAAACTATCCCTTTGAGAAACACAGATTTTTTCAACAATCTTTTTTTTGTTCTCTTCCTTCCCGAATCATCTTTCTTTCTTTAAAAACGAAATTATAGTAAAAAATTCATATTTTACAATTGTTTTATCTATAATCTTCACCTTCAACAAATATAGATTTGTTCAATAATGGTTCTTTTCTATCACAAATCATCTTTCTTTCTCTTTAGATGGAAGGCTATAAATAAAAGGATAATCAAATCACACCATCTCTAGGTATCCTTTTTCATTTGAAATTTGAAAAACTTATATTGATTAATTTATTTAAGACGACAAGCAACCGAAGAGAAACTTATCTTGGGTTGGTGGAATTGGAAAGTTGAACGACATACTCCAAATTTGTAGGTTTGATTCTCTTTTGGGAAAGATTAGCAGCTTAATAATGGGCTTAATGCATTAATTTATTGTATGATTTCTTCTTCTTCTTCTTCTTCTTTTTGATATTTAATAATTGGAGGTTCGTTGTTATAAGAGAGATTTTAAGAAGCCAAAAAAATTAAAAATAAAATATTCAATAAGTAATAAATAAATAAAAAAAACCCATTAAACAAAACAAGTAATAAATAAAAAGGCAACACTAAACCAAAGGTATCAAATCATACATCCTCCTCCTCCTCCTTCCACTTCTTCTAAGAGAATGAAACTAGTCAAGAAATAGAAATTTAATTTCCTTCGCTGATAGTGCAGCACTCTTTTGCACATGTGGCAATTAGCACACTGGACATAAAGTTCTCTCTATAGTAAAGCAATAATAACTTCTTCTTCTTCGTCTTCTTTCTTTCTTTTTTTATTTTTTCAAAAAAAGGTAGAGCCTTTAAGATGTTTATATAATTACACCTCAAAATAGAATGAAGTGCATTATTAGAGTTGAATTTTTCCTTGTACACCTCGAAAGAACTAGAACTAAGATTATACACTTCAAAATTCCTTTTCCTTATCTTCTTTCCATAGCAAAATAATTATCAAAGAAAGAAAAAGAAAAACACAAAGGGGTTTTGGGATGGCCGTTAGATTCAGGCATAAGAGAAGATATTGTGGAAAGAACAAAGGAAATACAATGTTGTGGAGGATACTCATACTTTTAATGATTAATTTCTGAACAAGTATTCTTCACGTTTCTTTAACTCTTGACAAAAATGTATTCTAGTCTTTGAAGTTTTGACATTAAAATATTGACATGGGAAATTTCAATGAAGTACAAGGCCTTGTAATTCTTTAGACTTTCCCAATTATTTAATGAATTGGATGTGTTGGAGAACTTGGATTGATAGGCAACAATTTTATGTCTATCAGTAGTGCAATCCACAATATCAAAAGCCAGCAGGAAATCCTCCTTTTCTTGGATCACTAACACCCACAAGTTCTCCAATGCATTCGTTTTCCTTTATAGATTCCAATTCATGAACTATGAACTGGCAAATTGTTCCATTTGCCAAGCTCTTCAGACCATGGCCTTTCTTTTTAAGGGATGCTCGAATATCGGCTGGTATTTCGAAGTGGTCGCCAATCACTGACTTCCAGTTCTCGTAATACACAATGTTCGGAATCAGCTAACAGACAAACAAAAACGTAAAAATGTGTTAGAATAAGAATTCCATGCTTTAAGTGAATCTGAAACGTAAAAATGAAAATTAAGATGGGTGGAGTTGATACAAACCTGATGATAGAACCTTGGAGCCATGACCGAGGAGAGAGGATCCATTCGGTGGACAAAATGGTTCAAGAAAACCTCTGTAGTCCCGGCAATAATATTGGCTCCGCCACTGGCACCCAACACAGCTTTCAGCTTCTTATCCTGCACAAGTATAAAAGTTTAACATTAAGCATTTCACTATAAGTTTTCGTTGTCTCAATTTTGTTTCAAATTGAGTAGAATGACGAAGGCAAAATATACCTTCAATACTATAGTAGGTGTCATGGATGACAACGGCCTTTTGCCTGGTCTGATAAAGTTGGCCGGCGTCGGTGGTGGAAGAGTTTTGCTACCATTTGTAGGGATTGAGAAATCATCCATTTCATTGTTAAGGACTATTCCTGTACTTGGTGATAGTATTTGTGCTCCAAAGAATGCATTCACTGTGTTAGTCAAAGACACAGCATTTCGACCACGATCTACAATCGACACGTGACTGGTGCCATGGTCATGAATCTGGTTCCATCTGTAAGACGGAAATGATCCAGCGTTTGTGAATGCATACAAATACATATGTAGAAAGGACGATAAATAAAGCAAAATTTTGTCGATGCACCTAGTTGTTTACCTGCCTCCATAGTGCCCTGCTTTAAAAGTCCTATTGTCGTTTATGCTTTTTTTCAATTTCCTTGCGAAACGATGGGAAAGCATATCGGACAGAACTCTAGAAACATTGACAAATTCAGGATCACCAAGATTCATCCTCACAGCAAAACCGTGTTTCAGGGCTTCGATTTTCCGGTGGATTCCCAGGGAGCCGTATAAACCCGAAGGGATTTCATATTGTGCTAGAATGTTTAACATCTGCGGCAGTAGAAATAAAAATGTACATTATTGTCAAACATTTTTTTATGCAAGCATAAAGTAAATCAAGCAAGGTGATACACTTAGAAGCATCGTTGTAGCAGCGCCCGAAGAAGGCGGTGGCATGCCGATTACTTTTTGGCCAAGAACCTTACCAACGATTGGTTCTCTCATTTTAACTTCATATCTTCGCAAATCGTTCATTGTCAATATTCCTCCGGCTTTTTGAATATCATTGACCAGATTAAGACCAACTGAACCATTATAGAATGTTTCCAAGCCATATTTTGAAATTAGTGCAAGTGTATCTGCTTGTTTTATGTTGCGGCAGGTATCATTAATCTTCAAGATATTCCCATTCCATGCGAAAATTTCTCGCAACCCCTTATCTGCTAAGATCCGTGATTCGGTTTTCTCCGTCTGCATGCGAAGATACGGTGAAACCTGGAATCCCTCGCGAGCAAGAACCTCAGCTGGCTGTACGAGCCTTTCCCACGGAAGCTTTCCGTGTTGCTCCCACGCTTTGCGAAGGCCTGCAACTTGGCCTGGGACTGCTACTGAGAGGATACCGCTGCTCTTTAGAGTAGCATTTCCACCGTACATATTCTGTGATAAACAGCAATCGAAATCTTTTCGCCAAAAACATATCCTTAAAAATATCGTTCAAAAGAACTGTTAAGCCAATTTGAGTTCCTGGGAAGCCTGCATTGGGGCAGTTTCTCTCATGTCAAATGCTTGTGTAGTGCCGTTGGCTTGCCTAATAAGCATAAACGCTCCGCCACCAATGCCGCTTGATGCCGGACTGACGACTCCCAAGCAAAGAGAAGCAGCAACAGATGCATCAACAACATGACCTCCATCCTTAAGAGCATCTATCCCTATTTGGGAACACCGGCCATCATCGGTAGCAACAACGCCATGACGTGCACTAATCACCTCGCGTCGGTCATTGGCACTTTTAAGACTTGAAGTGGGAGCAGAAAGCGAAAACAAAAGCAACAGGAAGGACATAGCTGCAACCGACAAGAAGGATGGTTCAAGACATGTTTTGATCGGCGGCCATTTACATTTAGAAACAAAATATATAGAAAACAGAGCCGTTAAACTGTGGGCTACTAACAACAAAATCGGAAACAGAAAAAAATTGGCAGAGATCAAGAAGAGTAAGTATAAAAAGCATTGAACTATCACACACATGGGCATGAACTGTCTGAACTCTTTTCAAGCACACAAAACCTTAGAAACCCACATGCTTTGCATAATTTAAAGCACAAATAATTAATCAGTTCGGTTCCTAAACAAACAAATTCAAATGACAAGAACTCATGATTCAAATTTCTACTATGATTAAAAACAATGGTCTTAACTCACTTGACATGATTCTCTTTCAGACAAACTAAACCAAATTAAATTTGCTTCTTCTTCTCCTTCTTTTACGAGAATCAAAATATATACTAGAAATATAAATTCTCTTCCACCGAAAGTGCGGCAAAAAGCAGCAATATTTCGTACAGGTGGCAGTGACCCTTTGCCTAGATGTTATCGACAGATTAGTAGAAGAATTTGACAGATTAGTAGAAGTTGTAAATTTTGTATTTGTACAAGTTGAGTTGTTTTCAGTTTTTTTCTATTCAAATCTATCATATCCTGAGATTTCGCACTTTCCATAATCGAGAATTTTTTTTTATATATATCTGTAAATACAATTTCTCAACGTCAAGGCACTTTCAATAAGTTTATTGAATAAGCTGATAAATAAGAAGAAACGAACACATAATTTGAGCACTGAATTTTTAAGCATGCAAATATCAAAGACATGCAGAAGACCCAGCTACAAATTTCTTACATGACATATTTCTTTTATCTTAATCTGCTGTTTCTGCCTCTCCTTCTGCTTCCCTGTCTTTTTTATGTTAATATTGAACAACAATTAACAGCCTGTTATATTTGGTCGACAGGTCGCTTTTTCATTTATGCTAACTAAGATCACTGCGGTGGAGACGTGTTCAATCAAACAACATGGCCAAACGAGAAAATATTAGAGATCCAGGATAGCCATCTGATGGTGAAGTTATTGATGACATTGACAATTATAGATCTGTTCCTATCCAAGAAACCCAATTACTTACGTTTCGGAGGTGATAAGGTAATCTGGTTTGTCATTGGATAATTCTCACAAAGAATCCAGGGGTAGTACTCCCACACTCAGGAACAGTACTACTATCGCTTTGATGACATGCTCGTGCGCACACACATTTGTGATCATGGTAGTAATTATTGGACGATGTATGAAAATCATTTAACCCAAAATTAGTAATACAAAGATAAAATACAAATTATATATAAAGGTATAGAACTGATCTCGAATCTTAATTATTAAATAAGTTAACTGGAAAATTAATCTATTTTATTGCTTTATAAATAGATGCTAGTTAAAAAAAAAAAAAAAATCAAAGCTGGTTCAGTTCACCAAAGCAATCAATGGTAAATATCAAATTATTTAATATTTACTTAATATTCACACCATATGAAGAATAAAGAATTAATTAATTAGTTAATACCAGCTTAATTAGTGAGATTTCTTGTTACAAATAACATATCATTCTTATAGTTGTCATTAAAAAATTAAATAAATTCATAAAATAAAATTATCTTATAACTTATAACGAGCATTTGAAATCAAATGACTTTATTTTTATGTGTATTCAATTAGGCACAGTCTATATAGGCAAAAGAACCTATTTTTATTGTAAATTTTTACATGATTATTTTATTTTTTTGCAATTGAAAAATAAAATATACTTTTATTGAGAGAAGTTTTGATTTTGAACTTTTAAGAATAAAATGTTTTGAAAATTTTATTAAAGTAGTAGATTGTTTAAAGTGTTTTTATTTTATTTTTACAATTTAACTTCATTCTTCTTACAATAAGGTCTAAAAATTTTATTTATCGATGTTATAACACAATTTTCACTAATAATTGTGGTTGGCGACCAAATAATAAAAAAAAATTATTAAAAACTCTACTCACAAAAAATTTTACGAGTATAAAATCTATTTGTAAAAACTCACTTTTAAAAGTAATACTAAACAAATCTTAAAAATTAAAAAGAAAAACTAAATACAACTATAAAATAAATTTATTTTATAATTTATAAGAGTATATATTTCATATAAACAAAATAATCATTTAATAAAATAATTTTACATTCTACAACAACTAATAAATATGAAATAAATTTTATTCATGAGATAAAATTATTTTATAACTTCATAATAATTAATTAAAATAAAATATAAAACGACAGTAGTTTTTATTAAAAATAATTTTTTGGATTATTTATATTTTTTTGTGTATATTTTTAAGTTTTTGAGTTGTGTAGTACTAAAAGTCATACAAATTAAAATGTATTTATACTTAATTTGTAGGAGTATAATTGTAATTATCAATTGTTAATTAAGTACACCTTCAAACAAAATCAAAATTAATTTTCAAATTGGAATTTAAAACCGGATCCATAAAAACCCGACCCGATCGGGTGGCTCAAAAGTCGGAAAGGGAATTTCTAAAGTGGGGCCAATTCCCGCTCAACACCGCGGGAAGAAGTAGGAGGAGGAGAAAAGAGATCAGCATTCCTCCATTACTTGGCAGCGAAACGACGTTGGATCTCGAAATTATCGACTCCGCAGTCACGATCCTTCACTGGAAAAGGTGTGTATTTTCTGCTGGCTGATTACAGTTTCGAAATTGAATTGATGCGATTGCAAGAAATCAAAGTTGTGCACATTGCTAAATTGGTCGAAATCGAAAAGTTAAGTTGTTGAAATCAGAGTTTCTTGTTTTGAGATTTATGAGCGTGTAATTTATTTGTAAATTGGTTGAGGTTATTTGAATGGGTAGGTATATTTTTGTTAGATTGGTGTGAATGGCGAAGCGAAGAGGAAGAAAACCTGCTAAGAGAGCTGCACCGTCATCGCCGCATCAGAATTCAGATGCACAAGAGACGAAAGAGCCGCAAATTGAGGATAAAGAAGCTGCATTGTTGAACCAAGAAGGTTTAATTCAATGTTCACCTTTTGTTTATTTATTTATTATTATTATTTCACCGAGTATTTCCCTATTTCTTTTGTTTTGTAAATATCTGTTTATTTAGACTTAGTTGAATATGTTAATGCTAAGTTTTTTTATGTGCCATGATTTTATTTTATTTAATTTTATTTTTTTATAACTTATTTCTTCCGTTGAAGAGGCAAAGTGCTGCTGTTAGAGCAATTCGTGATGTGGAGATTGAACGAACACTCACTGGTTTGCGTTTGCTCCGCTCATATTTTAATGAGGAACATCTGCAAACCCCTGTGCACCAATTTTTCAGAGAAAACCTTCCAAATCTTTCAGTTGTAAGAAATGAAGAAAATGGACGGTTGGAAGTATAATGGAAGGATAACAATGGTAATTTATACGTGGACAATGCTGACAAAAGGGATTTACATGCTTCTCTTCTATGCTGGATGTCCGTGGCTTATGCTAACTACCCTGCTGTTCCGTCTTTTAGTGGCTACAACTTATCAAGCAAAGCAGGTAACATTGAATTTGTTATACTTTTGATGCATAGTACTGGATTAGGACTGTTTTGTCAATACTATGTTTAACATGGAGTTGCCTTATTCTTGGCAGTGAAAACAAGCCTTCTAGTTGCTGATAATCTGCAGATCAGAGACTTCGTATGTTTTTTCTGTATCCTTTCTTTTAGTCTCTCCCTGAACTTTCTGGGAACCAAGTCAAGGTTTACAAAGTTTATATGTGCTTGAATTCACTTTTCTTGCTATTGTGTGGTCAGTGGAAAGCAAACATGAATATTTTTTTCTCTCTGATTTTACTGTGTTTTCTTTGGAATGTTGCTTAATTGAGGATGAGAAAGTTGAAATCAGGCACATGTGATATATTGTTATGTCAAGCATCTTTGTCTGTTTTTGAACTTCTCCTCCTCCTTAATTTCAGTCCAGGGCCAAAGAGGGTTTCTTCTTTTACTTATTTTTTGTCTTTTATCATACATTTCATGCAATAAACTCATTTGAGAAAAACATTTAAGGAAAAACTTCCCTTCTTCCCATTATATTCCAAATTTGACATTTCTGTTTTGTAGATTTTGGAGGAGCCATCTATTCTCATGCATCCAGAATGCATGCTGTCCTCCAAACTCCTGGGGTTTGTAGCTTCACCATATCTTTGTGTTGTTTCTGTCTTCTAAGATTTAATGTTCATTAACTTTGACCTCTTGCCTTTCTTTTCCTTAAATTTTCCTGCATGTTTTAATTCCATCGAAGTGGCCAAACTATTGAAGAAACGGATTAAGTTCATTTGAAAAGTTCAAATCTAATAGTGCTGTCCTGGATTTTGAGACGTTTGATTTAACCGGCATATAATGACCCGAATATCTGCACAATCCATGTTATCTACTGCAATTGAACAAGTATGAATGGACTACACTTTGTAGTGCTGACACTTTTGAAGTTAATTTAGTTGGATGGTTACAAAATAAATCAATGTCATAAAAGAAAATGAGTTTGTGATGGATCCTAATATATAATAAAAATTTGTTTTTGTCACAACAGAGTATATTATGAGCTTTGTTGTTGCAGGTGACTAGCCAAAGGTTGTCTATTGGGATGACACCCAAAACTCTAAGGCTGCCTAAGCCTGGTGAGATGCTTCTTTCAGTTCATGGCTCCCCTCTAGGTGTTTACAAGGAGGATAACATGGAAGCTATACATGGTATGCTCTTGGACAACCAAATTTATTTCTTTCTGTTTCTTGATAACAGTTCTACAAGATGACATACATGGTATGCATTTACATTTAGATCAGTAAATTTAGCTTTAGGTAACCTAGTTTACGATACTAAACAAAATAACACTTCTAATTTGTAACAAAAAATTTGTCAATGGAGAATGTAATGTATCCATGATTTTTGTACAGTATCTTAGTTTTTCTCTGATGTGAGATTTCTTGATTGCAGAAACAGAAGAGGATTGATCATTCGAGGCTGCTCTTAATGTACTTCCATCTTTGTGTATGAGATTGTGGTTTTGTTTCAGTTTCCCATTACTTTGACTCTGATCTGTGGCTAAACTTAGTGTTGCATACCAACAATTCCTGGATCTCTGTTATCCCCTGCTTAAGTAATTATAGAAGAATTAGAGCTCTTGTCCCTTATGTTGTTAGGATATGTATATTGATTAGATCTGAATCAAGGCTTGATTCTTTACTGTTTGACAACAATATTAGTTGCAAATAATTTAGTGAAATTAGCTGACAAAATTTGGGGCGGTATTCAATTGCTTAGAGTATAAGCAATAATATGTAAACATCTTAGAGTAGCGAGAAAATATAGGATACATTAGCTTCACCATTCTCATCTATGTATCCTAGATGCATTTATCATGCTGGTATCAATGGAATATGTGCGCCATGAATAGTTCTCAGCAGGATTGTTAAACGTGTAAGCAGATGCAGGCCAAGTGCCTAATTCAATATCATGCTTGCGAACTCCTTCCATGTTAGGTAATATCAATCTGAGTGCCGAAGTTTTTACCACTGCTGCCAAAAAGCAATCGATATCAAAAGTAAAGCCTGCCACTGAACAAATACTCGTAAAGCTACAATACAAAGGAAAAGAAGGGATAACAAAACGAGGGCAGGGAAGAGTATCCTCTGATTTCAACGACAAAAATACTTTTTGCCAGAATCATTTGTCTTTCATATTCAATTTCATTATCTCATTTGACTTCGAGCATATTAAAACAAACTAGTTTTCGGTGCTTTCTAGTGGATTACGTAGCACTTGGATCAAGTTGCGTTCTGCTTCGTTATGTTTTGTTAAAATGACAACCATACAAGCCTACAAGTTGAAGTTATCTCCCTATTTTGTATTTTTTTCGTCTTCAGTCCTCCCAAGATAAAAATATATGTCCCACTTTCATCATCACTTCCTCTTCATCACTAGAAACTATAGAGCCTTCAATTCTTCACCATGTCTTGGATATGGACTTCGCTTGCACTTGCTGCTGTTTGCTTCCTCTTCCAGGCAACGTTCTCCAGCAAAAAATATCCGAACAACAAGAGATTACCTCCTGGGCCGAAAGGGTTTCCAATTTTCGGTTCCCTTCATTTGTTAGGCCAATTTCCTCACCGAGATTTGCATAAACTTGCAAAAAAATATGGCCCAATCATGCACTTGCGTTTAGGTTTAATGCCTACAATTGTTGTCTCTTCTCCTCAAGCAGCTGAACTTTTCCTGAAAACTCACGACCTTGTCTTCGCCAGCCGGCCTCCTCTCCAGGCCGCCAAGCATATTGCCTACGAGCAGAAGAATTTCTCTTTCGCTCAGTACGGATCATACTGGCGAACGGTGAGAAAAATCTGCACCCTGGAGTTGATGAGCAGCTTGAAGATAAATTATTTTCAGTTCATTAGAACAGAAGAGCTTCAGCTTTTGATTGAATTCATCAAACAGGCGGCGCAAGCTCGCTCCCCGGTTGATCTCAGCGCCCAGGTTTCTTCCACGAGTGCAGACATGACTTGCAGAATGGTGTTTGGTAAAAAATATTCGGACGAGGAATTCGACGAGAGAGGGTTCAAGGCTGTGATTCAGGAATTAACGGTGTTGGCGGCGAAGCCGAATTTGGGTGATTACATTCCTCAGATTGCGTGGCTTGATCTGCAGGGGCTGACAAAGAGAATGAAAGCTGTTGCGAAAGTTTTTGATGGATTTTTTGAGAAGATTATTGATGAACATGTTCAGTGTAAGGATGAAAACAGAAGCAAAGATTTTGTTGATGTGATGTTGAGGTATATGGGATCAGAAGAAACTGAGTACAAGATTGAAAGAGAGCATATCAAAGCCATAATCTTGGTAACTCTATGCACCAATTTAATTTGCACGCATAGAATTGAATTCCTATGCCAAAATCTAAGTTTATAAGGGCAAATTTATTATTGTTTTTCAATTAGTAATTTTAAAAATTGTTTTTAAAAAATGATATTTGTGTTCTTAGTTTTGAAAACATGCATGTTTAGTAGTATGTTTTATAATTAACTATATTACGTGTTAATATTTATTTAAGTTAAAAATTAAAAAAAAAAAAAGATTAAGAGAATATTCTAATTTAACATGGTATCAAACCTAAAATTTTATATTCCATTTGTGATGTTATAGACACAATAAACAATTACTTAATTTCCTTGAATGTCCATTATATTATTTCCTAATTTTTTTTTTTCTTGGATATAATTTCCTTTCAGGACATGCTTACAGCTGCAATAGACACTTCAGCAACTGCAGTCGAATGGGCACTTTCAGAACTCTTCAAACATCCTGAAATTATGACGAAACTACGAAATGAGTTAGGAAACATGGTAGGTTTAGACAGAATGGTGGAAGAATCAGACTTGGACAACCTGGATTACTTAGACATGGTCGTCAAGGAAACTCTTAGGCTTCATCCTGTAGTACCATTGCTACTTCCTCACGAATCTATTGAAGACTGCACAGTCAACGGTCACCACATTCCCAAAAAATCGCGTGTAATCATCAATGCTTGGGCAATCGGGAGAGATCCCGGAGCCTGGAAAGATCCCGAGAAGTTTTTCCCTGAAATATTTGCTGGAAGTAATATTGATCTTCGCGGACGCGACTTTCAGCTTCTGCCTTTCGGTTCTGGCCGCAGAGGATGCCCTGGAATGCAGCTGGGACTCATCATTGTTAAGCAAGTGCTGGCTCAGCTTGTTCATTGCTTTGATTGGGAGCTTCCGGATGGAATGTTACCTGCAGGATTGGACATGACAGAAGTGTTTGGTCTTGTAACTCGTAGGGCAAAACATCTTTTGGCAATTCCTACTTATCGTCTGAACAAATGATGATGTTAAAATTAATTGTCTGATTTCTGGGCTACTTAATTAAGTGATGTTCTGGTTGGATTTTCTCGTTGTAGATCTATATGTGTAGATTGTTAATTTGTTCTGTACTGATGGATCTATACATCCATGTTATCAACTGCAATTGAACAAATATGAATGGACTTCACTTTGTGGTGCTGACACTTTTGAAGTTAAATTAGTTGGATGGTTACAAAATAAATCAATGTGATAAAAGAAAATGAGTTTGTGATGAATCATAATATATAATAAAAACTTGTCTTTGTCACGACAGAGTATATTATGAGCTTTTGTTGTTGCAGGTGACTAGCCAAAGGTTGTCTATTGGGATGACACCCAAAACTTTAAGGCTGCCTAAGCCTGGTGAGATGCTTCTTTCAGTTCATGGCTCCCCCCTAGGTGTTTACAAGGAGGATAACATGGAAGCTATACATGGTATGCTCTTAGATAACCAAAATTATCTCTTTCTGTTTCTTGATAACAGTTCTACAAGATGACATACATGGTATGCATTTGCATTTAGATCAGCAAATTTAGCTTTAGATAACCTAGTTTACCATACTAAACAAAATAACGGTTCTAATTTGTAACAAAAATTTTGTCAATGGAGAATGTACTGTATCCATGATTCTTGTACAGTATCTTAGTTTTTCTCTGGTGTGAGAATTCTTGATTGCAGAAACAGAAGAGGATTGATCATTCAGGGCTGCTCTTAATGCACTTCCATCTTTGTATATGAGATTGTGCTTTTGTTTCAGTTTGCCGTTACTTTGACTCTGATCTGTAGCTAAAATTGCTGTTGCATATTAACAATTCCTGGATCTCTGTTTTCCCCTGCGTAAGTAATTGTGGAAGAATTAGAGCTCTTGTCCCCTAAATTGTTAGGAAATGTATATTGATTAGATCTGAAACCGGGCCTGATTCTTTACTGTTTGAGAACAATATTAATTGCAAATAATTTAGTGAAATTAGCTGACAAAATTTGGGGCAGTATTCAATTGCTTAGAGTATAAGTAATAATACGTAAACATCTTAGAGCAGCAAGAAAATATATTATAAATTGGCTTCACCATTCTCATCTATGTATCCCAGATGCATTTATCATGCTGGCATCAATGGAATATATGCGCCATGAATTGTTCTCAGCAGGATTGTGAAACGGGTAAACGGATGCCAGCCAAGTGCCTAATTCAATATCATGCTTGCGAACTCCTTCCATGTTAGGTAATTTCAATCTGAGTGCCGGAAGTTTTTGCCACTGCTGCCAAAAAGTAATCGATATCATAAGTATAGCCTGCCACTGAACAAATACTCAGAAAGCTACAATACAAAGGAAAAGAAAGAGAGAAAAAAACGAGGGCAGGGGAGAGTATCCTCTGATTTCAATAAGCAAAAATACTTCCCAAATTACTCCCAGAACAAATACTTAGAAGAATTTTAACATATCGGTATGCAATAGCACAAGGGTGCATAAAATCAACAGAGTAATTTTAACATTATAAAGTACATACTGGATCACAGGGAGAAATCTACTCAACAGAAAAATAGTGATGCAGCAGCCTGCCAACCATCCCTATGTTATACACGCTCTGATTGTTCGATTCTCAGGTTGACTGGAAAGAATTGGATGAATGCACAAATGAGTAAATTTATTACGTCAATCTAGGTCTTTGCATTATATGGTGACCGTTGTGCTTCTGGAATCAGTTTTGGCATTTGCAGGTTCCGAACTAGCTAGACAAGAACCAAAAGCTTCCATAGCGTCAAGGAGAATCTTTTATTAGGGACTATACCAATTTCTATACAAGTTCTTTCATATTGGCTTTAGAATAGGTCATCCATGCATGAACCTAGAGAAGAACATTGGAAGGCTTCTAAAAGAATACTTAGGTACTTAAAAGGAAACACTATATCTAAGATTAAAATTTAGCAAAAGTAATTTATTAGACCTGGTAAGCTTCTCGAATGCAGACGGGGCTTTGAATGTTGATGACTTTGGCTATCGATTATTGGTTATTGTGTGTATTTAGGTAACAATATGATCTTATGGAGCTCAAGGAAATAATTTGTAATGGCCAGATCATCAGCAGAATCAGAATATAGAGTTATATCCCATGTTACAGCTAAATTAAGTTGGATCTGATCATCGTTGAGTGAAATTAAAGTCAAAGTAAACAAACTTGATATGGTATGGACTGATAGCCAAAGTGCAACAGCTTTAACTATAAATCCAATCTATCATGCACATATCAAACACATTAAGATTGACATTCATTTTGTGAGAGACAAAATCTCAAACAAAGAAATTGCAATCAAATATGTTCCTACTAAAGAACAGGTGGCTGACATCTTCACTAAACCTTTACATCTCAACAAGTTTCAGTTCTTTAGGAAAAAACTCAATCTTGCCGAAGAAAAGAGCCAACATCAACTTAAAGAAGAGAGTTAGAATTCAAGCAAGCTAATGGGCTGATGTAGGAGCCATTATAAAGACATAATTGAAGAGTTAAGTTTTCTATTTCTTCGTAAATATTTTGCTTTATTTCAAGAGATAGTCAAAACTTTATTTGATAGTTTGTATTTCTTTGTTTACGCTTACGTGGCTGTTAACCATAATGCAAAACGAATCATTTTGTTGGTTTGAGGATTATAACTATTGTCATTTTTCTATTTTGAAAATCATTTAGAAATAGAGAATATCTTTTCAACAAAAATCTTTTAGTGTTTTCTGGGTGAATTTAGGTTTTGTTCTTGAGATAAGATCACGAGTCTAATCTCTCTTGAAAACCTTTTGCTTATTGCACCAATTTTGGTATCAAAGTGACGGTCGTTTCCTGAACTCATGGCTACTAAAGAAGACAGTAGTAACCGCATTAAAGGCAACAAACACGATGTGAAAGCTCTCTAGAACGCCGTTGAAGATCTAGAGCGACGATTTGAAGCTAAACTTGATGCATTTATGGTAGAGATACGCCAAGCCCTACAACAAACCAACAATAAAAAAAAAGATAATGTAGGGGCGGTGGAATCGTGGATGAGACATAACTCTAACACCATTACTGTATCACCACAATCGTCAATTATAGCAATGACGAGCTTATAACAAAATGGGTCTGATGGGTATGAAGATGATTTCATTCATCGAGGTCACACTTGCGTCTACTTTGATAATGATGAAGACCTTAGAACAAGATATTTGGGGGAACAAAGGAATAACCGACAACGTAGACCTTTGCGAGCTTTGGAATCTCAAGAGTATAAGGTAAAAATTGAAATTCCTAACTTCAATGGGCATTTACATATTGAAGACTTCTTAAATTGGATGAACACTGTGAAAAATTTTTTTGAATGTGCTGGCATACCTGAGGAGAAAAAAGTGAAGGTTGTGGCATATAAAATGAAAGGGGGAGCCTTTACTTGGTGGGAACAAATGCAAGTAACTCGAAGAAGAGAAGACAAAGGTCCAGTTCCAACTTAGCCTAGAATGAGACAACTTTTACAAGCACGATTCTTACCTAATGACTATGAGGAGATTTTGTTTCAATAGTACCAATAATATCAACAAAAAGGACAGCCAGTTATTGAATATACAAAGAATTTTATTGGTTGAATGCTCGAAATGATTTGAATGAGACAGAGAGACAACAAATTGTACGTTATGTGGAAGGTTTAAAAGAGTCTATTAAGGATAAATTGAAGATGAATCTTGTGTGGACCTTATCTGAAATGGTAAACTTAGCGTATAGGGTTAAGGTGCAAGTAAACAGAAATAGCAAGTCTCAGTACACAAGAAAAACCTACAATGACCTAAACCATGATAAACAAAGAACTTCACATAATCAAACATCTTACCCAACAGCCAACAAACACCCAAATATCATTAAACCAACTCAAACAATACCTTATAACACCACTAAATTTCCAATAAAGGCTTTAAATCCAAACCCATATGATAGACTCATGCCTGAAAGATACTACAAATGTAATCAACTAAGCCATCGTTCAAATGAATACCCTATGAGAAAGATGGTGAACTTTGTTAATGAAGATGGAGCAAAACATGAAGATGAAGCCGAAAATTTTGAAAATTATGAAGAGATTGAAGTTGAGAGAAATGAGGGGGAAAGAGTAATGTGCATAGTTGAAAGGCTTCTCTTAACATCTAGACAACAGGCAAATTCTTAAAGGCATTCGACTTTGAGAACTAGATGTATAATAAAAAAGAAGGTTTATGATGTAATCATAGACAACGGAAGTAGTGACAATATTATCTTTAAAGTATTGATGAAGGCTTTGGGATTAGTTACAGAGAAACATTCCAATCCATACAAGATAGATTAGATTAAAAATGGTACAGAAACAAGTATTCAAGAAGTTTATAGAGTTCCTTTTTCGCTTGGCAAGTATTACCAAGATGAAGTAATGTGTGATATAGTAGATATGGATGCTTGCCATGTTTTTTTAGAACACCTATGGCAATTTGATGTTGATGCTCTACACAAAGGAAAAAAAAATCGATACAAGTTTGTTTAGAAGAATAAGAAAATTGCCTTAATTCCTATGACTAAAAACAAAGGGAAAACACATGAAGCTAAGAATCAAGTTATTTTATTGACTGTTAATAAAACAAACATACAAAGAAGTATAAAAGAAAACAAGTTCGTAGCTGTATTGATAGTAAAAGAACAGAATGAAGATGTTGTTATTGCACCATCATTAGTAATCCATCTCTTGCAAGAATTTATTGATTTATCTCCTACATATTTGCTAAATGAATTGCCTCCCATGCATGAAATATAACACCAAATTGATCTTATCCCAAGTGTTAGTTTACCGAATATGCCTCATTACAGGATGAGCCCAATTGAACATGAAGTATTACAAGCTATAGTTGATGAGTTACTGCAGAAGCAACTAGTGCGACCAAGCTTAAGTCCTTACGCTTATCTGGCTCTCTTGGTACCAAAGAAAGATAGATCATGAAAAATGTGTGTGGATAACCGGGCCATAAACAAAATAATTATGAAATATAGGTTTCCAATACCTAAGCTCAAAGATATGCTTAATATGTTGTCTGATTCAAAAATATTTTCAAAACTTGACTTGAGGAGTGGTTACCATTAAATAAGAATACGCTATGAGGATGAATGAAAAACTGCATTTAAGATTAGAGAAGGCTTATAGGAATGGCAAGTAATGCCTTTTGGCCTTTGTAATGCACCTAGTACATTCATGTGGCTTATAAACTAAATTCTTAAGCCTTTCATTGGAAAGACAGTAATTGTGTACTTTGATGACATTTTAATTTACAGCAAAATTGAGGAAGCTTATTTAAAAGACTTAAGAAAAGTTTTACAAGCACTAAAGAAGAATAAACTCTACTTAAATCTTAAAAAGTATAATTTTTTTTTCATCACGGTTGCTGTTCTTAGGATTTATAATTAGTGCGGAGGGGATTTCAGCTAATGAAGATAAGATACAAGCTATCCAAAATTGGCCTACACCAAAAAATGTGCATGACGTGAGGAGTTTTCATAGACTTGCTACTTTTTACAGGTGATTCATTAAGAATTTCAGCACAATTATTGCGCTTATCACTAATTGCATGAAGTAAGGTCAATTTTGTTAGGGAGAAGACCAAGAGAAAAATTTTCAAGTGATCAAAGACAAACTAAGTTTTGCACCAGTGCTTGCATTAGTGGTTTACCTCTGAGCAAGAATTATTTGCTATTGTACGAGCTCTTAAACATTGGAAACATTATCTTATACAGAAGAAGTTTATACTATACAGCAACCATCATGCACTAAAATTCTTGAACTCGCAGAAGAATCTCAATAGAATGCATGCCAGATGGGTTCTATTTCTTCAAAGATTTACCTTTATGTTTAAGCACAAATCAGGGCAATTAAATAAAGTGGCAGATGCTTCAAGTCATAGATATCAATTGTTGATCACTCTTAAAACTGAAATAATCAGTTTCAAAGCATTAAAAGAACAATACGTTGATGATGAGGACTTTGGAAATCTATGGTTACAATGTGTGCAAGGCAATAACAGATATGGGTATCACTTGCATGAAGGTTTCTTTTTTAAAAGAAATCAATCATGTATTCCAAAAACGTCTTTACGAGAACAACTTATTCGAGAGCTTTATGCTAGGGGATTAACAGCTCACACAGGGAGGGACAAAACAATAATTTTACTTGAAAAAAGATTTTACTGGCTTAAAATGAAGAAAAAGGTAACCAACTTTGTCTAAAAATGTGCAATTTGTCAAAGCGCAAAAGGTAATTTGCAAAACTTTAATTTATACACTATTTTTCCTGTTCCTAAAAATATATAGGAGGATTTGAGTATGGACTTTATTTTGGGCCTTTCTAAAACTAAGAGAATGGTAAATAGGCCTTCCTAAAACTAAGAGAATGGTAAATTCGGTAATGGTCGTTGTTGATTGCTTTTCTAAAATGGCTCATTTTATAAGCTATAAAAAGACACATGATGCCATTCATGTAGTTAGCCTATTCTTCAAAGAAATTGTGAAAGTATATGGTGTTCCTTAGTCCATTACCTCTGATCGAGATGTTAAATTTGTAAGCCATTTTGGAGCTAATTATGGAAGAGATTTAATACCAAGTTAAAATTCAGTAGTGCATATCATTCTCAAATCGATGGCCAAACTAAAGTTGTGAATAGAACATTAAGAAATATGATACGAAGCATAGCAGGGGATAAGCCTAAGAATTGGGATATGGCTCTTTCGTAAATTGAATTTGCTTTTAACAACATGGTAAATAAGTCTACTGGAAAATCTCCATTCTCTATTGTTTATTCTAAAGCTCCTCATTACACTGTTGATCTCCTTGAGCTTCCTCAATCCAAAAATAAAGAGACAACTAAATTTGCAAAAGAAATGCATACCACTCATCAGGAAGTCAAGAAAATGTTCACAGAAGCCAATGCTCGATATAAGAAACAAGCTGACAAACATAGGCGTAGAAAAATTTTTGAAGAAGGATACATAGTGATGGCATTTTTGCATAAAGAAAGATTTCCTACATGAACTTATAATAAACTCAAGGCAAAGAAGCTAGAGCCCTTTCAAATTATGAAGAAAATCAATGACAATGCTTATGTTCTGGAACTACCTCCTACTTTGCAAATTTCACCAACTTTTAATGTTACTGATCTGTTTGAATATTTCCCTCCTAATGTGGCACCAACAATCTCTTTAGATTCGAGGTCAAATCCTTCTCCAGTGGGAGGCATTAATGCAGAAGCTATTACAGAGACATAATTGAAAAGTCAAGTTTTCTATTTCTTCGTAAATATTTTACTTTATTTCAAGAGATAGTCGAAACTTTATTTGATAGTTTATCTTTTTTTGTTTACGTTTATGTGGCTGTTAACCATTATGTAAAATCAATCATTTTGCTGGTTTGAGAATTATAACTATAGTCATTTTTCTATTTTGGAAATCATTCAGAAATAAAGAATATCTTTTCAGTAAAAATCTTCTAGTGTTTTCTGAGCAAATCTAAATTTTGTTCTAGAGATAAGATCGCAAGTCTAATCTCTCTTGAAAATCTTTTGCTTGCTACACCATGGGCAAGGCAATACATGGGCTGCATCACTTCAAGTTCATGCAACTTTGTCCAGCCTAATAATGTCAAAATGAACTTTTCAATTTGACAAAAGCAACTTTAGTTTAGTCTTTTTCACATTACTGTTACGTGCATAGTCAAATTACAAAAGTTGGTGACTTACAAAGTGTAGTCTCATACCCTCAATCACCTCTCTCTTAATGTAACTTGTTCAATCCTATAAATAGCTGTATATATATTAACTTCACTCCAGTTGTATGCATGGTTCTTGCACAAGAAATATACAGAAGAAAATCAGCTTTGAAGACTTGTGTTTTCATTCACAATCCAATCTTAACTATAAATACATTCTATTTTTGTGGTCTTTTTAGTGAGTGAATACCCGGCTGACTTGAGTATAAAAGGATCTTGCCAGTCACCATAGGTACCTCTAACTGTTTTCTTGTGTTGCAGAAGATGAGATTCTTAGAAGTCGAGAAGGAGAATTTGTTTGATGCTATCCAGTGCTGAGAAATTAGTGTCAACCATCAATTCAAATAGAATAACCTCTACTTTCATTAATACTTTTTTTTAGATAAATTTTATCCTTTACAACAAGAGAGTCAAATTCTCAACCTCATGACAAAATTTTACTTAGAAGAATGGATAAATACGAGATAATTGCTTAAAAAGCAACGAAATTATGAACATTAAGTCAAATAATTTATTTCCATGAAAAATACAAAGAAAACCAAGAGACCATAGTCATATAAACTTTTAGAGTGTATAAATTATAAGAATAATCATCAAGTTACTCTCTTAAATTACACCACACACACAAAAGAAAAAAGGGCCTCCATCAAATTAAGTGAAATAGTACATCTGGCAAAGCAGCAACAAGTTTAGATGCCATGCAACGACACCTGAAATTTTGTTTTTGTTTCAGAAACATGAACTAATTAATAGAAACTGAAATAGTTAATAAATGGAATCTATATAATTAATTACCATTTCATTTGTTTCAAGGATTCCACAAAGACTGATCACTGTTTTTAGCCATTTACGCCCTGTTTCATAAACCAATAACAATTGGGATCGATATTAGCGATAGGTTTCACTCCGGACATATTGAAAAGCAAATAACAAAACCATTTGTTTGTAAATATAGAATTGGAGACTGCAGTGACCAACATGATTTCCACGGCGACGACAAGCAATGTCAATGGCAAGGGGCTAAGAAGTATGGAAAAACTCTCAAGGTGGATTCATCGTATTACCACTCTGCAACATCTCCAGATTGAGCATTGTCCTAATGCGATGGGTCTGCCAGAGCTAGAAGGGATGCAGTTGCAAAAATTGGAGATGCTCAACTGTCCTCATTTGAAAGAAAGATGTGGAAACAACAAGGGCATCGAATGGCCAAATCAATGAATTACTTGTAATCACGCAAGCAACTGTAATGGAATTAGGTAATTCATTACTTGTATTTGCTAAAAATGTTAACATTGAGTTAAATAATGAAAACTTCTTCATTTATTTCTTGTTCTTTTGTGCAGCCTTAGCCAAAGCTGAGCTGACAAACTTGTTCACTGTGTAGCTTTTTGGATCATTCGATATTGAAAATTGCATTGTGAGGTTTCGTGTGATTTATTAGTTTGTGTAGTACTTACTCATTTTTGTTTTCTTTTGATGTTGTGAATTTTTAGTGTAATTTAAGAGAAAATTTTGATTGTAATTTTAGAATTGATATCACACTATGTAATTTTTTTTTTATATTTTTCATGTAAAAAATCTGTGTTTCTTCTATTGCTTTATTTGTAGCTTCATTGTTTATTTATTTATTTGTTATTATTATTATAGTACATAAATATATTTTTTTTAAAAAAAATTGTTATTCATTATAGAAAAAATTTTAGGTGAAATTGTTCACTATATTAACTATAAAAATATGATAAAATTATTCAATAAATATATAAAAAATCATATTTATTAGTAAAAATTAAAAAAAAATAAGGTAAATCATACTTAAATAAAAAATAAATAAATAATAAATTTCAAATTAAAAAATTAAATGTAATGGGATAATCTTACTTAAAATTTTCTTTTCATTATGCCTGCACCCTTTAAGTAACTACCCAATGTTGGTAAGGAACATCAAATTTTGTTAAATATTATTTCAAATTTTCTCTACCAAATGATTTGACCTTTATAAATTTCATAGTTAAATGAGGTTTACTAGTCATTTAGAATTTTAATTTTATGATTAGTTTTTTTTTAAAAAAATAATTTGATGAATTTAATTTATTTTATGTAATTTTTAAAATAAATATTTCCTTTTGAAACAAATAGAACAAGTGAATGATTCTTCTAGTAATAAAAAAAGAACAACTGCATTCCCACCTTTGTGAATATTATTGATAAAATATAAGTGCTTTTGTAAATTAGTATTTTTTAACTTTTTTTAAAAAAAAAAAATTATTAGTAATTAGTATATAATTATATACTAATTTAAAAATTATTATTAATATTAATTAAATTTAATTATCCTTTATGACCAAACAACCACATGAATAAGTACTTATATTTTAAATTTAATACCTACTTAGTGTTCATTAACACATCAACTGAAGTTATTGTTCCTAAACTATAAGAAAGCTTTACCTAAATACTATTGTCCAATAAAATTACGTCATATATTCTTTTTTTTATTAATTATAATTACTACTGTAATTAATTAATCTTATTATTCCTATTTTTAAAATAAATAAATATGTTGTAAAATTTTAGTCAATGCTATATGAATGACATAATAATATAATTTTAGGCACAAATTTTTTTCATAATTATTTAGTAAATTTTTTTCGTAATTATTTAGTAAATTTTATTAAATTGTATTAGACCATGTTAGCATTATTACAAGTATCAATATTACTAAGAATACAAATTTATTAATATAATTTGAAATAGCATAATTTAATTGACAAAATAAAATTAAAAAGTATTTACCTTTGACAACATTAACTTTTAAGAAATTCTATTTTGTCCAACAAAATCATGCCACGTACTCTTCAACTTTCTCTTGGTTAATGCTAATTATTATCATAATTGATTAATGCAAATACATTAATACGAGCTACTAAATTAGCATAACTCAATTGACTGAGAAAAGTGGGCCCCAGAGTTGGGAGTAGTTGAAACCGAACTAACTCTTCTACGACACATCCCATCCTAAACTTCTTGTCTACCTAGTTATTTTAACCCAAGTTAAACCCATATACGTAGTTAAATTAACCAAACCTCGGTCACAGAACCCCAACTAACAAACCAAATAACAAAAGACACGTGGAAATCGTTAAAAGCAAGGAAGGTAAAAGTGTAATTAAACAGAAAAACAGCATTAATTGACAACTAAGTACTACGCTAAAATTAAATAATTATTAAAATAACCCACACTTGTCCTTACCTGCTCTCCGGGCAGCCTGAGCCCACAGATCATTTCACATGGTAAGGACGCTGCCCGATTTGCCCAAACTGCCCGAAACTTGTAACTGGAAAATTACGGGCCGAAGTCAGTCAGTCAGTTAGTCACTCGCCAGTACTCGCCTTCGTTCGCTCTCTCTGCTATAGATTTTATTCTCTATATCTCTCTGCTGCCACTTCGTCTCTTCGATCAAGATCGGACGGTCCAGAATGAACGCAGCTGCTTTTGCTTCTTTTCTCGGGTTTTAGAGCTTCAAATCCTCAGATCTCGTTTCTCCTCCCGCAGATCTCCATCTACGGTACGCTTTCACTCTCCAATTTTCTTCTCCGTCTGTTGTTCACTAATTTTTCGCCGAATTTTTGCTCGATTTCGTCGAATTTGAACCTTGTTTACTCAACTTGAGCTTCAAACTTTGCATTTCCCGACGCCGGAGCTCCGATTCTGTTCTAGTTCTTGATTTTTCCTCGAAAACCTTCTACTTCTCAAGGAATTTCGCTTCAACGTTCGACAAATTCTCTGCTGAGCAGTGTTTTCTTCGTAATTAACGTTTATAATTTAGTTATTTTTTAAAAAATTAAACTCAAATTCAAAACTCTCCTCCGGTGAATTAAAGTTGTTTCTTGTCGTCTTCTTGTGAAATTCATCCAAAATTACTGTTAATTTAAATTTTTTTTAGTGCAGTATTATTATTTCTATTTATTTTCTCTATAAATTTCTTATTTTTTTCTGCAATTTTGTCGTTTAGTATTACTGTACGAGATCTAACGGCTGAGAAGCCGCAGAGTCGGATCTAACGGTTATCGGCTTATACTCTTTGCAGGTTTTACTGTTTGTTTTTTCTTCATTGCCGTACGAATGGCGAGTCACCGCGATCCAGTGACATTAACGGTTACTAACGGTTCGCTAACGTGCGCCATGGAGGCACTCGTGACGTTGCTATTGTCTTCTCTGGTCAAAGCTCGACTGTTAACAGCTCAGGTAAGTTTAACAAGGAACCTTAATTTTCTAGCTGCTAACATGCGCTCCTCCCCTTTTCTTCAATTTTTCTTGCTTCCTTTTTTTTTTTTTTTCTTGGTGTTTTGTTCTGGTTTGCTTTGACTTTTGAGCACTTCTTTTGGTTTCTGCTATCTTGCACGGGATTATTCTACTGTTCGGGTAACGTGTGCATGGAGAGAACAAAGAATCCTATTTTTTGTCAGAATTTTTATTTTTTAAAAATAAAATTCCCAAAATTTATATTTTCTTGAGAAAACTTCTCAAAAATTTTATGTATGACAATTATTTTCGAACTATTTCAGTTTAAAAGTCGGATAAATTCGTGGAGAAAATATTTTGATTTGCAAATTTTACGCTGCCTTGGCTATCGTGCGCCGTTGGCGTATTTGGTTGGAACTCACAGAACTTGAAAGAAAAAATTAACTCTTATTTTTAGGATAGTTTGAGTTCCAGGGTCTGGTGGGCAAAGTGGGATCCACTTGAAATAATTAAAAAAAATCTGTTTGTCTGATTATAATAAGTTGAACAAGTCAAAACTCAAAAAAAAAATAAAAATAAAAATAAAAAAGCATGGATATTTTTATCTTATTTTATGAAGTACTAAGTAGATAGGAATTTCGGAATATTCCCTTTGGTTGATTTTTTTTTTTTTTTTTTTTGTCGTATGGTTGTCGGGGGACTTGTTGCTGCTGCTTACGTTTGTATTATTATATTATTACAAAAATTCTATGAACCGCGTTTTGGGCCGAAAGATTATATAGCTAACAGTCAAAAGTTGCCCTTTGTTTCCAGTTTTATTTAATTTAGTAATTGTTTTTGAGTCAAATTAAATGTTTTAAATAGTAATTAATAGAATTATGTCATGTACACAAAAACATGCTTGCGTGCGTGCTTGTTGCATGTCATGATTTGGTTGTATGATTTGAATTACTAAACATTTACATGAATATATGGTATGGGTATGTAATGATATATTAATCAATTATTTGCGAAAATAACTCTGGATGTCAAGAATATATGTTTGTGTCATAATTGAGCACAGTAAGATATTATTATGATCAAATATCAATATAGAAGAGGATATTATTCTGCTGCCTTGCTTTTTTATTTTGTCTGCATCCAAGAAAATATCTTACCTAGTTAGCTGGATAGCGGCAATCAATCAAATCATGGAACGGGCATAGTATTTTTCTTTTGCTTTTTATGTTGTCACTTCTTAAATTATATTCCAGCATTAATTGTTATTTGGCTGGCACTCTTTCTTAGGGCGAAGCAAAGTCATATTTCTTTTTGCTCAAGTGGTGGAAGTATATTCCGCTTCCACCAAGGTCTGAGAATAATCATGCTTTTGGAACTATAGAACAAACAACTTTAGAATCTTTCGTTATCTCATGTCCTCTGTTTAATATCAGTCTATATTCGCTGGCTCAGAAATTTGGGGGCCAAAATGTCAAAGTGGTAAAGTTAGATAAAATAAAGTTTTAAAAAAAATTATATAAAATTAAAAGGTAAAATATCAATATTTTAAAATTACAGGCCAATGTCTAAGAATAATAATTTTGTAGGTTCAATTTATAAATATACCTAAGAGAAAAATACCATGTAGTAACTGTAATATCAAAATTATTAGCGATATCTTTAACAGTTGTTTTATTTGTAGATTACTTGATCTGTAATTTTCACGTGAATCGTTTTTATATGATATTGTCTCTGCTCTCACTTTGCTTGACATGCTATCGTATTTGCATGATGAATTTGATTTCAGGATCTCTTTGGGACCTTACTGGCTATGAAACCCGGAATCAAGGGGGATGCAGAAATCCAAGCTGCCAAGCCATCTGACGCCGAGGGAGACAATGACAATGATGACGGGGACAATGACGAGGGTGGTGATGGCGATTATGGCGAAGGTGAAGAGGATTTGTCGTCCGAAGATCCAGGTGATGTGGGCAATAACTCCAACAACAAAAAGAGTAACTCAAAGAAGGGTCCTGAAGACAGTGCAGGTGGTGGTGCCCCAGAGGAGAACGGTGAAGAGGAAGACAATGAAGATGGTGAGGGCGAAGAAAATGATGATGACGACGAGGATGATGATGAGGACGAGGACGATGAGGAGGATGGTGGGGAGGAAGACGAGGATGAGGATGAAGCAGATGAAGTAGACAACGAAGCGGAAGACGAAGACGAAGACGAGGATGAAGAAGCACTTCAGCCACCAAAGAAAAGGAAGAAGTGAAGTAGAACCAATATGTAAAATCCGAAAGGGCCTCCTCCGAATACTTGTTTCAAACGTCTCTGTGACTTTTATTTGTCTAACTAGTCTGAGGAGGAGGAGGCCAAAGTCTTAGGATTATTAATGGGTTTAAGCATAATTATGTTAATTTCCCACTTACGAATTTTAGAGTAATGTAGAACTTCGAGCTGCGGGCGGCAACGATTGAATTTCGAAAAAGAATTGTGATGATTGTGGTTATGATTAAGATTTAGCTCCTTATTAATCTTGGTTATTGTTTAGTACTAATTACATGCTATTATGTATGATTGTTGCTCATATATTTACTGTGGAAATGTGGCTTGCTGACACAATAATATGAATTTATGTGGTGTGAGGATTAAAAACTTTAGCAGAAACGGAATTAAAATTTTATATTTTAATTTTTTTTAATATCATAAATATATATTAAGTCCTTTCTCATTCTTCCGTGAGTGAAATTTTTATCAAAAATTTTCTATTTTCATTGCTTACAAAGATTTTTTCGGATAAATAAATTTAGAAGTGACAAATGACTCGGTTAGGCTTATAAGTTTATGGGTTAGATCTTTGTGTAAAATTATAAATAATAAAACTTAGTATGGTTTATAAACTTGGTCCCAGGATCTAAGTTTGGATTAATTCGTCGGTCTTAATTATTTAATAATTTAAAATTATTTATTTATTATAAATATAAATAGATCTGAGGGTTTATATAAATAGATTTATGGGCAAAGTCCTCAAACCGAACAGAAAAGGGTTTGCTCTAATCTTTTGGTCCTACCTGGCCACTGTGTGGGTCAAGCCAGACTTATCTATCATGGGCCAAGCCAGTCCCAACCCATCTCTAAGTAAATTAACTGATGGAACAATAATATTTGAGCCCCTGAATTTTTACACATAAGAATGTAGTTTGTTTATTCATAACAAGTTTGCTCTTAACTACTGATAAATAACATAATTACCCTTAAATATCGACTTTAACCTTTTTACGATTCTGACTTAGCACTTCAAAATTCAATAAAGATTACTGGATGATTAGGGACTTGTTTTTAATATATGGACAAAGTATGGCCTTATATAAGAACTCAGGTGTCCATATGTTATACTCCAAAAGGTTAGTATGCAAGCATTTTATGTATTTAGAAGCGCTTTTCTCAAAAGCACTGCAAAATTTGCATCTTTTGTGAATTCACTAGAATTCCTATTTTCTGTTCTTGTCCTTGTCCCATCTTGGCAAGGAGTTAAAAACCATTTTTGAGGCACAAAAATGGAAGCAAGTAGAGACCAGAAAAGCAAGAGAGGAAAGAGACATGGCACCAACAGATTTGCATTTTCTTCTTCTCGTGAAACATACCAGAAATTATTATTTCTTTTCTTTGAAAATACAAAGACAATGACATGTTTGTATACCAACCTTTAAAAAGAAACCATTAATTCAATTCAATCAACCTCAATTTGTAACTAGTTGATCTTTGTTTTGACAATGGACCAAACAAACAAATTTTGGTTAAGAAAAGGAAAATTACCGACAAACTACAATACAATACATCAAACTTTCATATCTTGAAAGCATAAGGCTTGCTTAAAACCAAAAGTTTTGTCAATCCTCAAAAAGATTTCTGGTTGACCTTAGCTTCTGAGATTTACTTGATAGTTTCAATCCAAGAAATCAAGTGATGATGCAACAATGATATCAAGCAACTTTGGAAAATAAACTTCACGTTAAAACTCTGAAAGGATCTAAAAATCTTATACAATGACTAGAAATCACTCCAAGATAATTGTTGGTTTTGGCTTTTCAAAGATTTTCTTTCTTCCTTTTTTTTTTTTAAACATCACCTCACATTTTAAAGTCATTACGAAATAAACTGAATTAGAAAATTAAGGAACTAAGGATAAATGAAATAGAAATTGGTGCAACAACTTGCAACAAAAAACTTCCACTTTCAATTAATGGTTCACACGTTCAATTAACGGTCCATGTCTTTAGCCACTTCAGGGATCTCTTCAGCCATGTCTAATACCGACTGTGTGTCTTCTAACGCTGCCAACTAGCATTGCTATTTGTAACAGCAAACAATCATCTCATTTGGCTATTAACTTGCATCAAGTGAAGACCCCAAATGTTACCAAAATGATCTTTAAACCACAAACATTTTTTCCTTTCTAGGGTATCCAACGACAATGGAGGAAAAAAGATAGATGCAACGGGAATCTCATCTTAATTGAATCGCAAATGTAATAGGACCTAAGCATTAATATCCAAAAATACATTAGTGAAAATGTTTCAAAAATTAATGATAATACAACGGATAAATCCATTAAGAAACCAAAAGCCAAAGATATATATATATATATATAGAGAGAGAGAGAGAGAGAGAGAGAGAGAGAGAGAAAGAGAAAGAGATGAAGCCTATGATTCATGGTAAACATTTAGATTCTTCAAAAAGAAAAGTAAAAATTGGAATTAAATTGGACTATAAATATAAAATTAAAATAATGATTAAAGAAAATTTAAAAGTCACCAACTCTTATAAGATAAGGTGTACGAAAGACAAGAAGCAATAAGAAGAAGGAAAGAGAGAAAATAATAATAATAATAATAATAATAATAATAATAATAATAATAATAATAATAATAATAATAATAATAATAATAAAGGAAGCAGAAGATGAAGTAAATGAGGAAAAATACACCAAGCATTGGTCTAGATTTGGCCAAATTCAATAATATAAAGCATTAGAAAAGTTCATAAACTTCAAAGCATCACTTAACAAATTGATCCAGAACAAACTACAAGATAAACAATTCCAAAGATGCATGAATATTGTTCCTCAAGCTCAGCTGTAAATCATCTGCAAATAAGAGCCCATGCATGTATTAAAATAACATAAAACAATAGTTGGCATCCCAAAAAAAAAAGATACATTAGAATTTTCTAAGTTGGCTCATTCATGTACAAAATAGGATTGAAGTTAAAAAGTTGTTGCTCAACTAGTCCTTGACAAATGCTCAAGTGGTCTTTTTCCAGAAGCTTGGTGCTTATCAAGCGCTCGAGTAGTCTTCATAAAGTCTTTAGCGCTCAACCATCACTCGACATTCATTCAAGCAGTCACTTTCTAGAGGCTTGATACTCGACCTATGTTTGATAGCCATTCGAGTGACCAACTTACTTAGAAACGTTGCTTAACCTCCAGTTGACTTTCTCTCAAGCATTTGTGCACAAACATAAAAACCCTAAGTTGCATTTTTAGGGTTTATGATGGTTATTTTTGTATTTTCTTTGTTTGTTTGAGTAAAGATTCTTCCTCTGAGTAAAGATTCTTCCTCTGAATAATTCATAGCCATCATAACCTAGTTTGCTTTCAAGAATCACAAATTTTCTCCTATACTTAGTTATTTATAATTGATTATTCTTGAAAACCATAATTATCAATGCTCTCTCTCTCTTAAACCCAATTGTTCGCCTTCAAAATTCTGTAAGGTGTTGATGGCTGTAGTTCTAATACTAAAATATGTTGTTTGTAATTATATAGAAGTAGAAAATAATTAGAATTTTGATTACTAGGATTGTAAAATTTCTTATAAAAAAAATCACTAGTTATAAATTTTCTCTATTTAATAGATTTCGAGATTGTTCCTAGATAGTTCAAAAAAATTTATCTTGTAAAGAGTTCATCATAAGGTTTTCCTTTATTAATACATTCTCAAGTTTAATTTTGACTAATTATTTTTCTTAATTGATAATTGATTTGATTGTTGGGATTTATTTGTGATATATTTTGGTTAATTAATTAGAGATTCATTCACTTTTAATTCATGTAGGATGTAGCAAGTCTTAATGCATTTTAATTTATTAATTTTAGATTTTTAATTTTTCATATAAACACTCCCCGCCCCGCCCTCTCTTTCCTCCCTCTCCCTCTCCCTCTCCTTCTCCAAGTGTTCTAAGGTCTAAACGTAAACAATTTCAGTTGGCATCAAAACTTCAATTTAATCATTGACCCTTAATTTAACCTAGATAAAAAAGAAGTCTCAAAATTTGTCTGTTCCACCTTACTTTGATGGGAATAACTATCTATATTGAAAGGTCAAGACGAGAACATTTATTAAGTTAGTTGATGAACATGTTTCGATGTCATGTGTTAAGATTTGTAATCCCGATATAGTCTTAGTTGATGGTAAGTCTAGTCCTGAGAAAATTAATCAATAGACTAAAAATAAACTAGCAAAGTCTAACTAAAATAATAAAACTATGAATGTAATTTTTATAATTGTTTTTCGTAAAAAGTTTAAAAAAGTATCAATGTGTGAAATTGTCAAAGATGCTTAGGGTATTCTTAAAACCACCTATGAAGGAACTAAAATAGTTAAGAACTCAAAATTTCAAACTTTAACGTTTAAGTTTGAAGAGATCATAATGAAAGATGATGAGATGTTTGATAAGTTTTATACTAAACTAAGTGACATAATGAACTCAAGTTTCAACTTAAGTAAGAGGATTGGTGAGAGTTAAGTTGTTAAAAAGCACTTAAATTTCTACTTGAGAATATAGATCTAAGGTCATTGTTAAAAAAGAGAGCAAAGATTTAAACACAATTAGAATTGAAGAATTGGTTAAGTCACTTTAGACATATGAGTTTAGTCTTCTATCACTTAAGAGATTTAAGTTCATAACTCTTAAGACTAGCAAGTAAAAAGTTAAAGTAGACTTAAAAAAAGAGTCGTTTGATGATAAGGAGATAATCTTATTTGTTAAGAAATTTTTTCGTACTAAAAAGAATTCACCTAACAATAATTTAAATCCTTAAAAGAAAAAGAGTTTTCTTTAAAAGGACTAAAAAGGATAAGAAAATAATACAACATTTCCAATGCCATGAATGTAAGGATTTTGGATATAATAAAATTAAATGTCCAAATTTTCTAAAAGGAAAGAAGGCTATAAATGTCTTTTGAGTGATGATGAATTTAGTAAAGAGGATAGTAGTGAATCCTCAGTAAATGAGTTAAACAATGTCATTACCTTTATGTTTTCTATAAGTTTTGAGTCTTCTGACTCAATTAATATTGAGTCTGAATATAAGGAAGACCTGAGTTATGTTTTTGATAAACTATTTAAAGAAAGTATCAAACTTAAAAAGGTCAATAAAACAGTTATAAAGAAATTTAATTGCACTGAATTAAAGAAAAAATGTATCTAGACTATACTTAAAGAATAAGAGGAATTAATTGAAAGTTTGAAGAAGTAAAACTTGATCTTAAAATCTAAATCGAAGCCTTAGAAGTAAAGTTGACTAATACTAAATCATAATTTTTTAAATTTTCATTCAAAATTAAAAAGTTAGATAAGATGCTGAGTGTAAATCAGACCTCAAATAGTAAGTTAAGTTTAGGTTTTACCTTCACCAATCCAAGTAAAGTTTATATTCCTAATAGATCTCTTAAAATTATTTTTATACCTACAGTGAATAAAGGGATTGTTAGTGTAAAACTTACCTTTTTTAATGGATCTCAGAATGTGTTGAAAGAAGTACTCCTAATCATAAGTTCAAAGAAAAAATAGTATTAAAAAATGTTTCCAAAACTTATGTAAATAAACAAAATGGTGAGACTCATAAATTAAGAATCTTCTCTTGATTTATTCCTAGATGTTATGAGTGTGGTAAGTGAGATTACATTAAACCAAATTGTTTTGCACTTAGAAAGAAAAAGAGATTTTCTAACTCAACTTCTAGGACTAACCAAAACTCACTTGCTCAATAGATTATTAATATAGTAAAGCAGACCAAAATGATTAGTGAAAGACTAATGTTGTCACCTCACAAAGTCAACCCATTTATTAATAACAAGAGCAAAAGCCTTGTAGTACATGTAGCTCTTAAAGCTAAGAACAATTTGATATGGCATTTATATAGTGGTTATTTTAGGCACTTATGGTGATAGAGTTTTATTCACCATATTATAAGAATATACTATAGAAATTGTAACTTTTGGTAGCGGTGGTCAAGCTCCAATTAAATGTAAAAGCAATGTAAAGATTGAGAGAATGTTTATCCTAGAGAATATATTATTTATGAAAAGTTTTAAAGCAAATCTATTAAGCATTAGCCAGTTTTGTAATACCAATCTAGAGGTCAAGTTTACTAAAAACATATGAATTATTTATGATTCTGAATGAGAGTGAGTAATAGTAGATAAGAGAATCTTTAACAAATGTTATAGTATAACCCCTAATATTACCCTTATTTGTAATAGAGTAAAAGTGAACTTAACTGAATTTTGGCACGAGAGACTAGGTCACATTAATTTTCAAAACCTATCTAAAGTGTTTAGGAAGAATTTAGTAAATGACTTACCAAAATTACCCAAATAAGAAATTATTTATGGTCTATGTCAAATGAAAAAATAAATTAGGACTAGTCATAAGAAAACATATTAGTTATGGACTAATAAACCTCTTGAATTGTTGCATATAAACTTGATGGAACCAACTAAAATTGAGAGTTTAGGTAGTAAAAGATACATTATGGTTGTTGATAATTTCTCTAGGTTTTCTTAGATAGAACATTAAAAGAAAAGTCAAATACTTTTAAACAAATTAAAAACTTGTTTAATAACTTCAAAATAAGAAGTAGAATATAAAATAATTAAAATTAAAAGTGACTATGGTAAAAAAATTTGACAATTCTAATTTTGAAAAGTTTTATAATGATAAAGGTATAGCTCATGAGTTTTACGCACCCATTACTCTATAACAAAATGGAACTATTGAGAGAAAAAATAGAATTATTCAAAAACTGGTGATAGTAATGCTTTACAACAAAACTCTTACTACATATTTTTGGGGAGAAGCTATAAACATTGTATGTCACATCATCAATAGGATTTACTTTAAACTTAAAACTGATATAACACCTGATAAACTATGAAAAGGTAAAAAATTGACTGTTAAATACTTTAAGTATTTGGCAGTAAATGTTACATCTTAAAAAATAATTAATCCTTTAAAAAATTTAATAGTAAAAATGATAAGAGAATTTTTTTAGAATATTCATCAAATAGTAGGGTATATCATATCTTCAACAATAAAACTAGATTTATTATGAAAATTATCAATGTCATAATTGATGATGGTTTTTGTAAACTAGTAAACATTGATGTAGTTGAAATTAGAGATATAGTGTCTAAGGATAATCATGATAAGAATTATGAGATTCCTCATCAAAAAAATGTAGTTCTCTCAAAAGAACATTCTATGAAAGTCATTAAACTATCCTAAAAAAAATAAATAATTGGTGATTTAAGTGAGGAGATCAAGCTTCGTAATAGAGTGTTGAGTAACTTGTCTTTTACTTGTTGTCTGTCTCAACTAGAGCCTAATAAGTTAATGAAGTTTTAAATAATGAATTTTGGGTCAATGTCATGCATGAAGAGTTAAATTAATTTATTAAAAATAATGAGTGATACTTAGTGTTGAGACCTAAAGATGTTAACGTTATAGGTAGTAAGTGGATCTTTAAAAATAAAACTGATTAAAATGGTGTAATAGTGAGAAAAAAGGCTAGACTAATAGCAAAAAGTTATGCCCAAGTAGAAAGGGTAAATTTTGATGAAACTTTTGTATTTGTAGTTAAACATGAATGTATTATAATATTGTTAACTATAACTTATAATATGAACTTTACGCTGTCAAGAATGTTTTTCTCAATGCTATTCTTAAAGAAACTACTTACATCTATGTAAAACAACTTAAGGGATTTATAGATTTAAAATTTCTTAATCATGTTTATAATTTTAAAAAGACTGTGTGACTTGAAACAAATTTCTTGAGCATGATATGAAAGACTAACCATATATCTTGTGAATAATGAATTCACATATTAAAAGAGAGGCAGATCGATCTTTATTTATTAATTGAATAAGTAAAAACATTACTATTACACAAATTTATGTTAATGATATTATGTTTGATTCATTTATAAAGTGAATGACCTTTAAGTTTGTTGAGATAAGAAAATGTGAGTTTGAGATGAGTATAGTAGAAGAGTTGACATTTTTCTTAGGTCTTCAGATTAAACAATTCAATGATGAAATCTTTATATCTCAATCCAAATAGGTCAAAAACCTTATAAAATGTTTTGGAATTGATAGTAAGAAACATACTATAACTAACATTAATACTAACTTAAAGTTAAATAGTAATCTCTCTAATAAGAAAATTGATCAAAAGTTAAATAGTGATATCTCTTATAAGAAAATTGATCAAACATTATATAGGAGTATGATAAGAAGTCCCTTGTATTTAACTGTTAATAAGTTCGATATTGCTTTTAGTGTATGTGTATGTGTTAGATTTTAGGTTTATCCAAAAGAGTCTCATTCTATTTCTGCCAAACGAATCATATGACATGTTAATGAGACTGTTGATTATAGTGTTTTGTATAGTAGAGATTTCTCTACTGCTCTTGTTGCATAGTCTGATGCAAATTGGGATGATAATGTTGAAGATAGAAAAAAACACCTCTAGTGGTTATTTCTACATTATTACTAACCTAATCTTGTGAATGAGTAAGATATAGAATTTTATCTCATTATTCATGATTGAAGCAAAATACATTGTTGACTAAAGTTGTTGTACTCAATTGCTTTAAATGAAGTAAATATTGAGTGATAATGATATCTCTCAAGATACCATAGTCATTTATTATAATAACACAAGTGCAATCAATATTTTTAAAAATTATGTTCAACATTTAAGAACTAAGCACATAAATATTGGACACTATTATATTAGAGAATTTGTTGAGACTAAAACTATAGTTCTAGAACATGTGCTAACTAACAATTAACTTACATAACTATTTACCAAACTATTAGATTCTTTTAGGTTTGAGTCACTCAAAAATGTTATTGATGTGTGTATGCTTACTTAAGTTCTAGTTTTTTACTTATTGTATGTGTGTGCATTTGCATTCATCCTGAATGTGAAATTATTTATTTTTGGTCTCAGTTTTGAGATGCTCATACTAATCATCTGTGCTATGTACTCGCGAAGTGTAAATCTTTTCTATTCATGTCTTTAATGTAACTTATTGAGATTCGCTTCTCTTTCATTTATTTGTACTTTTAATAAGTATTCATATAAAGTAAAATGATTGTGAATTGACTAAAAAGTGAATCATAAAATTTGGTCACTTGTACAATATCTAGAGTATAATTATAAAATAATTCATTAAAATTGATTAATGAATTAACGGTTGAATAATATATCTTTGTATGTGTATAATTTTTCCTAAAAAGTAATGAATTTCAATGAACCCTATCTTGCAAATGTATTGAAAATAATAAAAATAAATGTTCAAATGCAAGATGAGATAAAGATAATCATAAAAAAAATTTAAAAAAAAAAGGTAATAGGGAACGTACACAAGCATTTAGGTTTTGTTTAGGTCCTAGTAATTTTGGGTTTAACTTTCATTAGTTATATCCAATATTTTGATCATGTGATTTTGTTGTAACTTTATTTATCTCATACTTCAAGATTTCGAATTACTTGTTCCCAATAAAGTCTTGACATGAGTTTGTTTGTGGATCATGTATACTTGTTGGTTGTGCGTGCTGTCATTTAGGAGCGATACTAATTATAAATGCATTGAATACATAAAATAGTTTATGAGTTATATATTGAATACTTTTGGACACTGCTCAATTTTAATGATTCTCTATCTTTATTCTCTATTTATTTTGTATTATTGTTATTTATATTTGTTAATATTTAAAAAAAAAAAAAGGTCAAAACAACGGCTTAGCATTTAAGAAGCGTTTAAGAGCCACTTGAATGGCTTTAAGTGTTAAGGGCACAAAGCAGAAAGTCAACACTTAAGTAGTATAGCTAACTGTTCAAGCGAAAATGTGAATTTTTGAAAACCACTCTAACTATCTTGTCATTTTTTATCATGTTGCCTTTTTTCATTTTCTTGCTCTAATTTGTAAATACTTATTTTCACTTAAATCATTCAATTTTGGTGTCACATCAACCCTTTTAACTCATTTCTATTTATTAAAGGTTAATATTATTTTCGTTTCTTTGTTTTGCCCATGCGTTTTGTGATTTTCATATGAGTTTAGGTGTTTATATACAAAACTTGCGATTTCATGTTTTATGACATAAATATGCATACTTGAACATGTTTGTGAGTAGTTCGATAAATAGGAATGCTTGAGGTAAAGGTTTGCATTAGTTATTGTGTGGTTTGCATAATTTTAGTATTTTTAAAAATTGGATATTTTGCTGTTATCGTTAAAACATAACAGTTTATGATCATTTTTAAAACATTGATGTTTTTAGGTTATTTTTCAAAAACTCTTCAATTTTAAGTTATTTTTACAAAAACATTTTCATATTAGTTATTTTTACAAATTTCATTCAATTAAAGTCATTTTTATAAATTTTTTTGTTTTGACATTTTGTGTCAATTTTATATATTATTTTTCTTTTTGACATTTTTATAATTAGTTTTTTTTTATTTTTTATTTTATTCACATTTAGGTCAATTCTTTCAATCTAATTCATTTGGTCATTTATCCATATTTTTGTATTTTCTTGCATAAGTTATTATAAGTTATATGTTTTAGACTCATAAGTCATTTTCACTTATGCCTTATCTATGTTGCCTTTTTCTTTATGTTTGGCAAATGTCTAAGAAATTTGTAGCTTCGCACAAGAGTCGTTGCACCTCAAATGAGGTGTCTAGATTCATCAATGAATGTGCTATGAAACTCTACCACATACATTTCTCTTTTGTCGCCATTCTACTCAAACGACAAGTAGATCTCCTTTCATTAGTAAAACTATCTAAAGTTTCATTCATTCTCGAGCCAGCCTTATTAATGAGACTTAATGTTCGAAAGATTTGTCAACCCTCAAAGGAGGTCATCTGTAAGTTCTACTCTAACATATATGGCATGGAGTTGGGTATTTCGTACTTTCTGTCTAGCTTTACAATGCCTTATACCATATTACATTTGATATCGTAGCTTCTCAACTCAACATTCCTCAGGTATTATACCTACAATACCCTTTTTTAGGGACTACTTAATCTGCCTTTGTGAACATGACTATTGCCTTATTTGGTCGACCATATCACTTTAATGGTCAAACTTTGAGCATAGTAGAATTTTTGTTAGATAAATTATTAACAAGATTATATGTAACAACATATACTTGATAGACCATCAGTCAAGTCTTCTTTTAACTTGAATTGAATATTTTTATACACTGCTCAAGGGCTTATCTATAGACCTTCTACACCATATTTGTCATATCATTATCTAGACCTTTCATAGGTCTAATAAGTCATTAGATCATCATTTCCCCTACATTATTACTTGATTTTAAGTATTAATTTTACCCTTCCTTCACCAACTACCAACCTCATCTCTCTTTTCTATCCTATTTCTGCTTATACTTTGTGATTAAGTTGAGCTCATCGACTTAAACCCACATCTTTCTCTGCTCTTGTTGGTCTTTCTATTCCTCTATCTTCATATTCCTCCTTTATCTTCTACTCATTTCGTTCCTTCCATATCTTCTTTTACTATTTCTTCCTCTACTTCTATATCTTTTAAGTCTATTATGTTAATAACATCATTTTCAATTGAGCTAAGACCACTTAGTGCATCATTATCAACTTTAATGTCAAGATGCATTGAGTTTTTACTATTTAATACCAAATCATAACTCGACAAACCTCACTTAAAGTAGTTGTATACTTTATCCAAAGTTAGACCAACAAGATAGATGCTATTTTTATTTAAATGAGGCATCAAGATAGTAGCATTTAAATGCCAAGGGGATTGATGAGGATGATAATACGGAGTTCATCATCCTAAAGCCACAATATCATCTTTTTGTCCTTGGTCATGTGGATTTACTTCCACCATCAACCTTTGTTGCTACTAGGCTTTTTTTTACTACTACTCTTACTACTGATGATCCTTCTTTAATTGTTCCACCCATGACTACTCCATCAACTTTTACAAAGGCGACATCCTCTATTAAGACTGCGATCTTAAATCTTGGTGCTAATACTTAGAGCTCCCTTTATCCTTTTGTGACAAAAAAATAGAGTAAGCTTAAGGTGTACAGATCATATAATTGTACAAATTGAGAGAAAGTGAGGAAAGTGTTTATATTTATACATCTTACTTTGTATTGGCATATTTTGATGATGTATACATTTTTTTATCATGACTTATCTCTTTATGAATGCTATTTGTTTATCTTTGATTTATGTTATGTTACTCATGTGTTATGACTTTTTGCTTACGTTATGATTTTATCTATTTTGTAGTTTATTTTTTTCATACATTTTCACTTAGTTTAAAAGGTTGTTTTGTTTTGTGTTTCAAGCTATAAGTATTATTTTTTTATTTTTTATTGATATCTTTTAAAAAACTGTGTTTAAAGTGTATAATGATTATATTGTAAACAATATTTTGTTTTTGTCATTATCAAAATTTTATATATTATAAATATTAAGTTTAAATTTCATCACGAAATAGCCAAATGGGGAGTTTGTTAGAAATTTTTAAATTAGCTTATTCATATACAAAATAGGTGTCTAATATTTTTTCAAAGGTGTCAAGCTTGTTTGATGCTCAATTAATGCTTAAAATGGACATTCAAAGTGATTCAGAAGGTGTGTGCTTAACCAATGCTTATAGATGCTTAAATAGATAAAATTGATTAAATATAAAGAGTTGGCACTTGATCGACGCTCGAGCGACCTCTTTTACTTGACTAGTGCTCGACCAACACTTAAGCAGTCTTTTTCCAAAAGTCTAATGCTTGATAAGCACTTGATCAATGCTTGAACAATCTTTATAAAGTTTTTGACACTCGACCTTCGCTCGAACGGTAAGGGTGAATATTTACAGGTTTGGTTCCGATTCCACTTAGAACCAAAACCTACTCTAAATAAAATTAATTTCTAAAATTTAGAATCAGAACCTACTCTATTTAATAGGGTATCCTATTTTTCAATTTCAGTTCTAAAATAGAATACCTTATTTACTACTTTTTTTTTATAAATATTTTTAATAAATTTTATATTATAAAACTCTTAAAATTTGTTTAAGTATAATATTATTAATATTTACTTAAACCATGAATTTAATTTGATGAAAACTTTTAAAAAATAAAATCAGTAATATTAAATTACATAAATAGTAAAATACATAAATAAAAATTTAAGTGAGAAAAAGAAAAGAAAAATAAATTACTAAAGAAAATTAATATATAATAAATTATTTAAAAATATTATACTATTACTTGACTTAATATTACATATTATAAAAAAAATTAAATTTTTATAATAGTAAAATTATATATATAAAATAAAATTATGCCTCGTATATATTTATTTATAACAATTGTTAATTTGTTCAATAATTTTAAAATAAATACATGTACAACACGATTTTATTAAATTATTATATAAATAATATGATAAATTAAATTTAATATATATTATAAACACATTAATTAATTTTTTTTGTAAATTAATGGTTAAATAGTATTTTTTTTAATAAACTACTAATTAAATTAAACATGAATATATTTCACGTAAGAATTACGTTTATAATAATTTAGTAATAAATTTCAATAATAACTTTAGATGAATGTATTTATTTAAAAATAATCAAATTAATTTTTTATAATTTTAATAAAAATTTTTAAAATATTTTTTATTAATTAAATAATTTTTTGAGTTTTTGTATATTAATAAGTCTGAGTAGTAAATATGCAACTAAAAGCACATGCTTAGTGGTAAGCATGCATGTATTTGTTCTGGAGTTTAGATATTCGAATATTCTAACTTGAAAAATTTTGAACTTATTTCTTGATTTGGTTCTTCGGTTTGGTTCGGTTATCTACCTTATAGAACCGAATCGAAATAAATCAGTTTCATACTCTCTAATACCATAACAGAGCCAAAATTAACTAGTTCCGATTTAAGAACCAAACTGATCGATCCAGTTCCACAAGGTTTTGGATTGACCCAAAACCCATGCACACCCCTATCAAATGGTCACCTTCTAAAGGCTTAACGTTTAACCTCCACTCAACAACTACTAAAGCGGTCCACTTATCTAGGAACATTGCCCGACCTTCGCTTAATATATACTCAAACGCCCCTGCATAAATATAAAACTCTAATTCTCATATTTAAGGTTTGTGATGGCTATTTTTATGTTCTCTTTATTTCTTTGAGTAGGGATTCTTCCTCTAAATAATCCATAACCATCATAACTTATTTTGCTTTCAAGAATCACAAATATTCTTTTATTCTTAGTGATTTGTGATTGATTATTTTTGGAAGCCATAATCACCAAAACTTTTTTTCTCTAAAACCTAACTGTTAGTCTTTAAAGTTTTGTAAAGTGCTAATAGTTAAAGTTCTAGTCCTAGAACATGTCATTCATGATTCTATAGGAATAGAAAATAATCAAAATTTTAATTACTGAGATTGCAAGAGTACTTATAAGAAAAATCATTGATTGTAAACTTTTTCTATCTAATAAATTTTAAGGTAGTTCATAAATAGCTCGAAGGATTTTTATCTTGTAAAGAATTTTTCATAAGAAATTTTGATTAATTTTTTCTTAATTGATAATTAATTTGATTGTTGGAATTTATTTGTAATAGGTTTAGGTTGATTAGTTAGAAATTTATTCATTTTTGATTCATCTATGGCATAGCAAGTTTTAACGTATTTTGACTTTTTAATTTTCTATATAATCACCTTTCACCTCCACCTCCCCTCCCCCCTCAATTGTTTAAGGGTCTAAACATAAGCAATTTTAAGATATTTACCAAAACTTATTAAAATATAAAGTTACAAAATTTTAAAATCAAACATTAAGACCAACTAAAATCACAAGAAAGATAACTTGCACACATTATATTGAATCAAAACAAATATAAAGCATAACTATTAACCGAAAACCATGTTTTTTTCCCATGGAAAATATGATAGCCAATATCCATGAAACTACCATGGTACTAAACTACCAACAAAACCACCCATAATACAAACCGCCATGATAAAGTGCCCATCTTGATATTAATCACCCACTATTTGATATCCACCTATTAGTGGAAAGCAGATAAGGGAACATGATTCTTATTAATTGCTAAAAGGAAGTCTATAAAAGGGGAAGCCATTATTTGCAAAGAGGGTAAGAAAAAATTAAGAACTATGGTGTGACAATAATTCATCCTTATTTATTTCTCTTAAAAAATTCAAAATCCAATTTAGGTTTCTATTCTAACTTCGTAAAGCATCCCCTAACTAAAGCACTAAAGAAGTTTTGTCAAGACATCGACATCTCTAATTTTCTCTATGTTTATAAGAAGCAAAATTTGGAAAATTCGAGAAAGCAAAAATTGCTTGTTGATATCATAAGGGCAAAAAGTAGCCATTCACAAATATGTGGAAGCCATTTAAACAAATAGTGATTAACATGGTATATACCATTGAGAATAATAGGCATATAATTCCAATCTCAACAAAACTAAGACACTTGCAAATGACAAATCTAGATATAAAAAATTAATAAAAAATGAAACATGAAAACTCTTTAGCCATATGAGAATAATTGTTGTAGTTAAATAATGTGTTTAAAAATAAGGTAATAATATAATACATATACATATACACATATAAATATACATATACATACATATATATACATATATATATATATATATATATTGCTAAGGAGACAGATGTAAAGAGCGAACAATATACCACTAAACCAATCCACAAACAAAGAAAGAAAAAAATTAATAAATTGAAACAAAATTAGGCCAAATATCGAATGCTACAAATATAAACGAAAACAATCTAAATCAAAGGAAACATATAATAAACCAAAAAGTATTCCAAAAGCATCAAAACAAAAACTAAACATACAAAGGAAAAAAAGTTCGTTATTACATAAGAGAATTTGGCAACCTTTGAGTGACTCACAATTCATATAATGATTCCTTATTGAAGCATAAAGTGCAAGTGTTTAGAGGTCCACATGCAAGTAAAAATTTAATTTTGTTCTAATACTATTTATTATGAGTTGAGCGTTTATTATCAATTCAAAAAGTTATCTTATTTTATTCATATTGAACATGACACCTTACCCTCGTTGGTGGTTACTATCACTATTAAAAATATTTTGAAGGTGTTTTTGAAAATGACAATACTTAAGTGATTTTTGAAAATGTTTTGTTATTTTTAAAATATTTTATTTGCTGAAATAATTATTAATTTATTCACATCAAATTATTAGATTAAAATTAAGAATGATAATTTTGATACATCCAATTATAAGCTTGCAGATTTTGTTGTTTTGATACTTAATATACTTAATATATTTAAGGTGATATAAAATTTAAATTCAATTTTTAGTTTTTAATCTTGAAATTTCAACTACCCAAATATTAAAATAAGATAGGGGCACTTATGTAAATTCAGAAATTCCACCACCTCTCCAAACTGAATTTTTTTTTTTTTATTGTTAATTTGGGCTCTCTCATCTCATGCCACCAGAAACCCCGTCACTTTGCGGTGAAAATTTCTCTCTCTGAGAGCGAGAGAGAAAAAATTCCAACAATTTTTTAAAAATAATTTTAAAAAATTGAAAATTAGGGTTCTTGTAATTGTCTGGACGAAATAAATTTTCTGTAAATGGTTTCGTGATCTCTCTCGCTCTCTTCTTTTTTTCTTTTTTCAAGAGTTTAGTATAGCTCAATTCAATGGCTGACCAATCCGACCCGTCGCCGCTCATCTCGCCGTCGCAAATTGAGACCAGTGAGATCGACCTCGAAGCCGGCCCCAGTGAGCAAATTCAGTGCCGTATTTGCCTCGAAACTGACGGTAATCTCGCGTCAATTACTCAAATTTATGTTTTTTAATTATATTAAAAAGATTTGTCTTTGCTTCATACAAGTCAATTAGTTGCATTAATTTTCGAATTGGAGAAAGAATTAGTCCTTGTCTTAGTAGAATTAACTGAAATTAGAGGAGAAATGAAGCGGTTTGTGTGTGAGGCTTTTGCAATTATTCTTTGGAAAAAAAAAAAAGAAAAAAAATAGCTCTTTTTTAGTTAAAAAAAAAGAGGGGGGGTGACGTGTTTGCTGTGGGGTGGGGGATGGAGAGATGGGTTCAATATTTGTTAACTGCTGAAAATGTGAGGAAATAAGTATAAATTTTTTGTTGAATTTGTTTACTTTTATGTTGGTTTTTGGAAAACGTGAAGTGAAGTCAACTAAAGAGTGCGTTTGCCAGTGTTTCATTCGTTCCGCCACTGCCAAAAGCACTCTTAAACACAGTGTAGTTCAGAAATTGTTTTTAAAGTGATAATCATTCATTCATTTTTGGTCCTATAAAAGTTCCTTTATTTTTCCTTTTGAGTGAATTAAACATTTCACGCTATCAATTTTTCAATATATGCATATACATGGATATTTTCTTCAGGTAGGGACTTTATTGCTCCTTGCAAGTGCAAAGGAACATCAAAGTATGTACACCGAGAATGCTTGGATCATTGGCGAGCTGTAAGGGTATTGATCCCATCTCCACTTTCTGAATTTAAAATTTAGACCAATCACAGTGAGCTCATTTTATGGTTCATGTTGTGATCTCAGTGATCTCTATGTAGCTACTACCTGATTTATTGTTGTCTGTAGTTTTTTTTCCTATACAATGACATCATGCAGGTAGAGGGTTTTAGTTTGTGGACAATCTAAAGTTATTTTGATGGAATTCAGAACATACTATATAGTTATATTGGTAGGTTAGAAAAAAATCCCCTGCTCTTCACTAATTTAAAGTTTTGTGATGTGTAATTGTTTGCTCGAATGGCAAAAAGGAATTACATATTTTCCTTCTTCATAGTTTCGACAGCATGTGCCTTCAGTGTTTATTCATGAAATGCTGTCTTGTTATGTTCTTTCCTTGCTATGATGGCTCTTTTTGATCTTACTTAGTAATTACTTTTCTGGGAAGACTTTTATAGACTTAAATTGCCATGTAGATTTTGGTTTTATCTGGTTATGCAAAGTTAATTTGATATACACATGTTTCCTGGGTATGGCTTTATTCAGCTTTGTCCTAATCATCTGATCATTTTTACTTGCAGGAAGGGTTTGCATTTGCTCACTGCACAACCTGCAAAGCCCCTTACCATTTGAGAGTTCATGTTGCTGCTGATAGGCAATGGCGAACCTTGAAATTTCGGTTCTTTGTGACTAGAGACATTATATCTATATTTCTTACCGTCCAGCTTGTAAGTCAACAGTACTTTAATCTTAGTTGTTTTCTTACATTGTTTATTATTTTGTAATGGTAATATGTTGTTCTCCAGGGTTTCAATTTCCTTGTTTTTATGATTATTGTGTTCAGGTAATTGCTTCACTGGCATATTTGGTGTATTTAATTGATAGTTACCAGCAATCCTGGTTACGTATAGCATGGGGTTTTGATAGTGAGCTGAGTTTCTACTACATATGTGGTAAATATCTCAAGAACTTGAAGTGATAATGATTTAATGCTTCTAAATATTTCTTATAAACAGTGCCAATCCTTGTTTATCATAAATTTGCTGTAGAACACTGGTTGCAGATCGTTCATTATCATTTTTGGCTTCATCTTTAACCAAATTCATTCCATTTCTTATGTCTGATTAACAATGTCATGGAAGGATTTCATTCGTATTTTGGGATGACATTTCTTATAAGACAGTGTCGTTATCTGTCTTTTTGTTGGGATTATTTTTTTGGTTTCCTGAATCCATTTTCAAGTTTAAAAGTCTTCAGTTAACATATTTTGTAACCTGCAAATGCAGTCTGAAGATTTCACACTGTAGCTATGGTGAAGAAAGTTGAGGCTTACAAATACCCCAAGTCAACAGTCCATTCTCTTGACATTCTTCAAAAAATGATTGAAGCAAATTTAAAATTTAACATTTGGCATTATTAACTGCAATATCTGGCATCTTCCATATGTTATGACCTGTAATCCTGGAATTTAGAATCCTTAAATAATTTTGTAGAAAAAACCTAGGTCACCTAACATATGCAAAATACTGTGATTCTTGCTGGTGAATCATTTTCTTCAAACTATAATTGGATAAATAGTTTTTGTTTTAAAGGATACGTTAGCTTCAAAGGGAATTCTAAGAAAAAAAAAAACATGAGAAAGATTGATATTCTTACTAGTACAATGACTTTTACGTGAATCCGATACTTTGATTTTTGTGTGCCAAAATGCTGGGAGGAACTGAGGCAAGTTTATCAGTTGTGTGGTTGCTGCTGGTTGGTCAAATCCTGCTATATCTTTCTCTCTGGAAAAGAGTAACAAATTTTGAAGTACTAAAACTTAGTTTAGCTGTTATTCATAGTGGCAGTTGGCATGTGCATGCTTCTTAGCTGTAGTACTCGCATTTAGGATACGTGCATTGATCATTGTTTATATACTGTCATAATGTAGAAAGCTTTTCTTAATGTCTGTAATTACATAAATATTTTTGGACTACAGGAGCACTGTTATTTTTTGCTTTGCTGGGATTATCTGGATGCTTCATTACTTGTTATGATCGAAGAGTGCGGAATGATTTGGCTCAACCTTGTCGAGAATTATGTCTTTGCTGCTGTCAGCCCGGGTATAACTACACTTTATGTCTTGCAATCATTAACAAAATAGATGCCATGAGATAGTTCTTATGTTCAGTCTGTTGCGTCCTTTTAGTGATCATTTTAAGTTGTATGTGATATCCCATATTACTTGGGAGTGAGCTTTGGATGTACTTTATAAGTGCTCTATCCTCCTTAAATAGTACGATGCCTTTTGGACCCAGGGTTTGAAATCCTTGATACTAGAAACAAAACCGTGAGAAGCTAGGAACGAGCTTGTTGTGTTACCTTGAGCCACTAAAATGAATAATAGCATGTTAGTTAAGCCGGGTCATTACAAAAAGTATCAGAGCCAACTCGCTTAACCAAAAAGGTGCCAACAAGGACATTGGGGCCTAAGGGGGTGTGGATTGCAAAATCCTATATTGCTTGGAAGTGAACTTGGGATGAGTCTTATAAGTGCCATGTCCTCTAGTACGAGGCCTTTTAGTCCTTAGACTTAAAATTCTTGGTATTAGGGACAAAACTGTGAGGGGTTAGAACCGGGTCTATTGTGCTACCTTAAGTCACCAAATTAGATAATATTGTGCTAGTTGGGTTGGGTCATCACATAGTATCACTAAATTTTGGTTCTTTTTGATATTCATGTCATTATTCTAATACAAAGGAGCAATAACCATTCCCCCTTTGCTCTTTTTTAAAACTTAGGTTGTAAGTGCTTTAAAAGATTTCAGTTTGAATTCATGATGGGATTGAACTTCTTATTTCAGAGATTTGTGGCTCAAACTTGTCCAAGTTGATTCATTGTTTATGGAAATAGCTACCTCCCTATATTTTTAAGAGTTTGTGCTATAAAGGATTTTTATTTACTGGGCTTATACATAGAAAATGTTAATACGTCTTCTTATCATTTAATAGTTTGTGTGAGGCTATTCCAAATAGATGACAAACTTGGTGGCTTCTTTTCGTATGTTATTCTCGCAGAATATGTGCAGACTGCCACTTGCCTGGAACTCTTTGCATGTGGACTGATTGTACAACATGCTTTGAGAGTTGTGCAAGTACAGCTGGTGAATGTGGTTGCTTAGGTGGTGCTGGTGAAGCAGGGCTACCACTATTATTCATAATGGCTTTGATTGTGCTGGGACTGTTTACTGTGATTGGTATATTCTACAGTGTTTTGGTGGCTACAATGGTTGGACAACGGATTTGGCAGCGGCATTATCACATACTTGCAAAAAGAATGCTAACGAAAGTGAGTTGTGTGATAATGACTTGTTACCTTTTTCCTCTTCATGCAGTGATGTCAAAAATTACCATATTGTCGTGTGCATTAAACTTGGTCAGTTCAACAGAACTACTGAGAAAAGTTTTGTTGAAAGGGCTTGGCCTGTTGAGTTCTAAAAGAATCTAGTAATGGTCTCACTTTTCGAAAATGCAATAGGAAAATTATGACCAAAATATTTTCATTTTTTTTTACCTTGTTTTTTATGAATGATGGCTTGATACAGTTGTCAATAGCAAAAATGTTTTCTTCTGTTTTTATTCCAAGTGGCAATAAAATTTCAGTTGGCCTGACAACTGTGCCCATGAGGAATGAGGTTTTATCCCTTTTATGTTGACTTGACTTCCATCCGGCTCCCAAATTTCCATAAAATTTCTTGTATTTCAGTCCATTATGCAACAGCTATTGGATTTATGTTGTTAATTCCAAACTTGACTTCATAGTATTAGCTAAAACCCTTAAATGAAGAATGCTTTCAACTAAGCTTTCAATTATTTTACTCCGATTTATTGATCCTTTAAATACTGTCTAGAGATTTTGCATCTCATATGTACTCCTTTTAAATTTAATTTTTTAGGTCACTATATACTTGTGTAATTTGATTTTCTTATGGATCTGCTCTGATGGGCTCTTCCAGGAATATGTTGTTGAGGATGTTGATGGTGAGATGACAGGATCTGATTGGTCTCCGCCTCCTCTCTCACCCGAGCATATTCAGCAGCTGAAGTCACTAGGTCTTCTATAAATTTGAAGAGCATATATCTTGGTATCTGATATTAATAGACCACAATGATGGATTGACTGTCTGTTTGGGTCGGTCATCCTCTACTATGTGCTTTCAATTCATCTAGGGCAGAAAAAGAGTTGTATATACAGTGTACGGGTAAGAGAATCTTATAGGCACGCTGCACTGTCTATGCAGTTAGGTTATGTTTATGAATATGTGAATAATTGTCTGAAAATTTCAGTATATACTTCTATCTGTCTGCCCTCCTGTAAATGTCACCATAATCTTCCATAGTTGTAAGGAAACTGAAATAGATCATCGTGAATAACTGACAGCTGATATTTTTAATGATATCTCATGTGCATGGCTTCTGAGTGAAAAGATGGCTGCTGCCCTTACTGATTTATATATAAATGAATGTATTAGTTGCTCAAACTCTTTCTTGTCAGTCAATTTGTTTTTAGATAGTTAATAGAATTCATTCCTCCTTTCTTGGCTGTACACGCATCTGCATTTGTCAGTCAAATTTTATTTCTTTTATGTAAATTCGCGTATCCGCATGATCGGTTTTGGCCAAATTAACATTTTAAATTCCAAGATTTTGATGGTGTCTTCAGGATTCTGTAATATTTCTTACTATAATGACATCAGTGGTACTTTTTGATATATTTCTTTCAAGAATGCTTGACCAATAAACTGTGTCATGTTATGAGGCCATAACTGTGGAAAAGAGCAAAGGATTTATTTAGAAATGGGGCTTCACTGACAATTTGTATTCTGTCAAGGAAGTGCTTTCTTCATGTACATGTCAAGTATAAAAATATATTTAATGTAAACTGATATGATATGAACATAAAAAAAGAATAAATACACAAACATTTTAAAAAAAATAAATAATAAAAACAAATATATATCTATTTGTTTTTAAAAAAAAAATTAATTACAATTAATATATTTACCATAAAAGAAGTAAGAATTATCCTCGGTTGATGAAAAGAGAGAATAATATAGAGATTGGACATAAGTAAAAGAATCTACTTTGGAGTTTCTTAGATGGTTAGATTTCTGAAGTTGAAGTAATGATTTCTGTACACCTCTGAAAGTTAATAATTTGATAGTGTTGTTGAAGGCAATGATTGTAAGATTGCCTTAAATTTCGGGATGGAATAATAATGTAATTAATACTTCTCTCATTTTGCTTTATTTCCTTTGCTTTGAAATCAATGCATTAATCGGATTCTCCAATATAATAATTTAACACAAAGAAAGACAAAAAGATACACGCTATACCTTGCTTGTCTTGTTCAAATTACAGTAATTTGTTCTACATGAATTAATGCTCACGGCAACGTCGGTGTTTGTCTTCTTCATCCCTCCCTGAGGAAAATAATTTCTATATAAATTTAGCCATCACTAATAATTTCCTTTTACGATCTCACAATCTCTCTCCTTTCGTCCCTTGAAACTAATTTCATTGAACATACAAAAAAGAAAATATGGCCGAAGGAATTCTGTCTGATGCTGTGGGAAAAATCTTGGAAGTGTTGTCATCCCTAGCTTTCCAAGAAATCCAATTGGCCTGCGGTGTTAAAGATGAGATTGAGAAACTGAAGGCCACTGTTGACACTATCAATGGAGTTCTTCTTGATGCTGAGGAGCAGTTCAACCAGAAGAAGGATCATGCTGTCACAGTTTGGCTTCGAAGGCTCAAAGATGCTGTTTATGATGCTGATGATTTGCTCGACAATTTCCACACTCAACTGAAGCTCAGGGAGATTATGAGTCCCGGCAATAAATTGGCAAAAGAGGTACGAATCTTCTTCTCCAAATCCAACCAGATTGCATATAGTCTTAGGATGGGTCACAAAATTAAGGCTATTAGAGTGAGACTAGATGATATTAAAAATGACAAGCAATTCCTCCTTTTCAAGCATGATACTAAAGGGAAAGGAGCGAATTCTGATTATTATATGCCAGAAAGGGAGCAGACGCACTCTTTTGTGCTTGAAGAAGACGTTATAGGTAGGGAAGATGATAAAAATGCCATCATTCCACTTCTGTTGGACTCCAATGCAGAGCATAATGTATCTGTCATTTCCATTGTTGGCATTGGGGGCGTAGGAAAAACCACACTTGCTCAATCTATGTACAATGTCGAGAAGCTGAAAACCCATTTTCAGCTTCGGCTGTGGGTTTGTGTCTCTGATGATTTCACTGTTAAAACAGTTGTACAAAAAATTTTAAAATCAGCATCACTTGAAATAGAAACTGAAAAATTTGAAATGGATCAACTGCAAGGATTCCTTCGTAAACAAATCGATGGGAAGAGATATCTTCTAGTTTTGGACGACGTATGGAATGAAAATCTTGATAAATGGCTCAAATTGAAAACTTTGTTAAAAAATGGTGCTAAAGGAAGTAAAATATTGGTAACTACTCGGAGTGAACGAGTTGCTAATATCATGAGCAAGCCTCCATTCATCTATGTCTTGAGAGGTCTATCTGAAGACAAGTCCTGGTCATTGTTTACAAAAATTGCATTTGAGCAAGGGAAAGAACCCAAAGATTCCAGACTTGTAGCAATGGGAAAGGAGATTGTAGCAAAGTGTGCTGGAGTTCCCCTTGCCATAAGGACTATAGGGCGCTTACTTTATTGTAACTATAAAGAAGAAGATTGGTTGAGTTTCAAAGATAATGAACTATCAGAAATCGCTCAAGAAGAAGGTGATATCTTGCCAATACTCAACGTCAGTTATGATCATCTTTCCTCACCATTGAAACAATGCTTTGCATACTGTGCGTTATTTCCCAAAGATTATGAGCTAAAGAAGGAGGAATTGATTCGACTTTGGATGGCACAAGGTTTTCTTCATACACCAAAAAGTTATCGTTCTTTAGAAGATGTCGGCAATGAATATTTTATGGATTTACTTTCGCGATCGTTTCTTCAAGATTTAAAAGAAAGTGATCGTGGATATGGAAGTGGAATGACATGCAAAATGCACGATCTTATGCATGATCTTGCTCAATCGGTTGTAGGAAGTGAGTGCAAAATGATAACTGGTGATGAAGATAATGTTGAACAGAGTAGTCGCCACATTTCATTTGCTCCTAATTTATACTCATTGGAAATTTCAACAGCAATGCTTGGAGCCAGTCGTTTAAGAACAATTTTGTCGTTGTGTTCTAATGGTGAATTGGATGAATTTCATTTCAATAAAATCTTATCAAATTTTAGGTGTTTGCGTAGCCTGAACTTAAGTAATTTGTGGATAATGAAAGTGCCGAATTCAATTGGTAAGTTGAAGCATTTACGATATCTCAACCTTTCAAAGAATTTCTCTATCAAAGAACTCCCTGATTCCGTGTCTAAACTAATAAATTTGCAAACACTTGATCTAACTGGGTGTCCTAGCCTCCAAAAGTTACCAAGAGATACAAGAAAAATGGTTAGCCTCCAATATCTTATTATTGAAGATTGTGATTCTTTAACTGGTATGCCAAGTGGATTGGGGCGGTTGACTGGTCTTCGAACATTATCATTGTTTGTAGTAGGCAAGAGGAAGAGGCACAGAAAAAATGGAGCATTGGGGGAATTAAACGGGCTGAGCAAGTTAAGAGGAAGCCTAACTATCAGAGTATCTGGAGCGGACTTGGAAAATGTTAATCTGGCTGAGGCTAACTTGGAAGAGAAGCAATATCTTGAGTCCATAAGCTTACATGGAGATACTGATGAGATATATGTCGAAGAAATGATGTTAGAAGGCCTGAAACCACACCCAAATCTGAAAGAACTATGTATAATTGGTAGTCTCGGAAGTGTGATGTTTTCTGGCTGTATATCTTCCTTCACAAATCTAACCGAAATTGAAATATCTGATAGTAGAAACTTCCGAAGCATTACGCCGTTGGATCGATTACCTTCTCTGCTTTCGTTGACTCTTCGATGGTTATACAATGTGGAGTACATATCAGAATCAGCTGGCAGTGTTAGTGAGGGTTCTTCTTTCACACCAACAACAACAACAACAACATTCTTCCCTTCGCTAAAGAAACTCTTAATCAGATATTGTGTAAAACTGAAAGGATGGTGGAAGATAAATGAGGACGAAGATGCAACAACAATAGCAGAAAAGGCACAACTCCTTTCATTTCCTTGTCTCTCCGAATTACATATTTGGGATTGCCCCATGTTGACTTGCATGCCCTTGTATCCAACTTTGGAAAAACTCTATTTGTGGGATTCCAGCACGAAGACACTGCTACAGACAATGTTGATGAAGATGAAGACTAGTGCAGATGCAGATGCAGCAGCACCGTCAACCTCTTATTCTGCTTCTGCTCTCTCCAACTTAAAATCTCTCACTTTTCGATCTATGGACGATTTAGAATCTCTACCGAAGTTGCTGCAAAGAACCAGTTATCTTGTGGAAATGACTATTGCAGGAAGCCCAAAATTTATTTCTCAATTGCCTAAATGCTTAACATATCTATCTTCTCTCGAGGAATTGACAATTGGAGGCTGCAGTGGCCGACTCGATTTTCTTGACGACAATGATGAAGACAAGAAATGTCAATGGCAAGAACTTAGGAGCCTTCGTTGTTTGACATTTGATGTGATTGAAACAATGGTTTGTCTCCCAAAGTGGATTTATCATATTACCACTCTGCAACGTCTCGTGATTTCCGGTTGTAAAAATTTGATGGGTCTGCCAGAGCTAGAAGGGATGCAATTGCAGAGTTTGGAAATTTTGGATTCTCCTCATTTAAAAGAAAGATGTGGAAGCAATAAGAGCGTCGAATGGCCAAATATAGCTCACATCCCTAATATTCGAATTGATTATCGGTGGCTCCAATGGGAAGGTCACTATCAAGAAGGTACTTCTCTTATCTTCTCTGCAATTAATCTATACATATTTCCTTTTTTTTTTTTCTTTAAAATTAAAATCTAAATTAAATTATAACGTGTCTTACAATTATTAGTTTATTTTTGTGTGCATATAGGCAGTAGATGAAGACGGAGATGAACCATGAAGTGCTTCTGTAAACATAATGGTTATCCCTTTCTTGCATTTACATAATCAAATGCAAGCTACCAATTAATGCAGTATAGGTAATCATCAAACTCTGTACATAATCTCAAAGAATCCATTGTTAACTACCTCTCTTGTTTGGTTTTATTTTGGTTGGTTTGTGAAACAGGGCACCTATACATGCAAGTGGCTATAATGGAATTGGGTAATGCTTCTTTCAATATTTGTATTTTTCGGAAAAATTGATGTAAGTCCAATGAAAATTCATGAATTCTTTACTTCTCTGTTCTCTAATTTTGTTTACAAACAAAACATTCGTCGGCTTGCTTATTAATTCTTCATTAATTTATTTCCAATGCTTTCCTGAGTCTTGTTGATGTAGCCAAAGCTGAGTAGATAAAGTCGTGCAATTTATTTCGGTTTCGATCATTGGATACTGAATACATTGCGTCTCAAACACAATTCTTCCCCAAACAAAACAAACTTTTAAGCTTAACTTTCCAACATTAACCAGCTCTTCATATTTATTGCTCTTCATTATTTATTTGTTTTATCCTCTTTTTAATATTCTTTTTGTTATATCCATTTGGTGAGATTCATATATTCAATTAGTTTGTTTTCTTGTATGTGAAATTATTATTATTATTATTATTATTATTAGTTATGTGGTGAGTCTATAGTATAATTCAGGATAAAGAAACTTTGTTATAATTTTATCATTCATATATAATAGAAGTCGATATCATATTTCAATTTTATAATTTTTATCGTTTTTAATTTTTTAGGTAAAATAAGTGTTTTCTCTATTACTTTTTTTTTGTGGTCTGCTTATTTTTATAATTATTGAGGAACATAATCTCATTTTGATCACAAGAAAGAAAAAAAAATTGTAATTAATTATACACTACTCTTTTAAGCAGTTATCTAATATTGATTTAAGTTATAATTGTACATAATATTGCACTTTTTAAATAATTATTCTAAAATTTTCATCACAAATAATATGATTTTTATCTATTAGATAGTGACATAAAAATAAAGAAATAAAAAATCTATATGTCATTATAAAATTTAAAAATAAATTTATCCAATTAATGAATTTCACAATACAGAAAAAAAAAATTAGAATAATTATTATATATATAATATAATTTAAGAAAAGAAAATTTTACCATCAACCAATTATTAAGATTAATGCTATTAGGTTTATTTTTCAATTTTCTTCAAACAGTTTTTGCCATAGAAAAAAAGAAAATGAACAGTAGATCCAAGTTGCTCTATCCGAGTTGCTGCAAAGAGTTAGTTATCTCGTGGAAATGAATATTTCAAGAAGCCCAAAATTGATTTCCCAGCTGCCTCAATGCATAAGATATCTATTATCTCTCAAGGAATTGAAAACTGGAGACTACAGCGATCCATATGAATTTTTTTGGTATTAAAATGATAATTTATTCAATAAAACGAGAGATATTTATTTATTAATGATTAACGTAAAAAATTAAAATAAATAAATAATATAAATAAAAATATGTTTTATGAATATTTAACTTATTTATTTTTTTATTATATTTATTTATTTATTGTCGTAAATTGCTTTTTGCTTTCTACTTTCGGACTTTTCCTAGATGGTTAGATTTCTGAAGTTGGAAGTAATGATTTCTGGACACCTCTGAAAATTAATAATTCGATGCTTCTTGTAGCAGGAAATGACTAGTCAGATTGCCTAAAATTTCAGGTTAGGAAAAATAGTGTAATACCTTTCTCATTTTGCTGCGAAGAGTCACTTCTGTTGTGGAAATGGATATTAGAGGATGCCCAAGACTTGTATCTCAGCTACCTCAATGCATAACATATCTATCATCTCTCGAGAAATTAAAAATCGGACACTGCAGCTTCCGAATTCATTTTCTCTGTGACAATGATCATGAAAAGCAATATCAATGGCAAGGCCTTATAAGCCTTCGATTGTTTAAGATTTGATTGGATTAGACTAATGGTTTGTCTCCCAAAGTGGATTCATCATGTTTGGATAGTACAAGTATTAGCCTGTCTTCTTCTCATGTTTGGTTTGTGAAACAGGGCATAAATTTACTTTCCTAAAAACAGAGTTCAACCTTTGTGTTTATGAAATTTTTGAAACAAATTGAGTTTAGAGAGAGGTAATTATTATATTTGTTAATAGTTATGTAGGTAATCATCGAATTCTACCAAATTTTCTTATTGGCATTTATTAATTAATTAATTTTTGCATATACAGTGCGGTAGATGAAGATGGAGATGAACCATGAATTGCTTGTGCAACGTAAACATAATCATTGTCGACTCTAATCCATACATTTACGTAGTCAAACACAAGCAAGTAATTCAGCAGTGTAGGTAATCACCAAATAAAATCTTTACCTAATCTTTACAAGTTTGGATTGTATTAAGCAATATTTACCCTCACTTGTTTGGTTTGTGAAACAGGGCTTTGCTAAAAACAGAGAGATCGGTCTTGAGACAAATTATTGGAGTACTGGTAATTGTTTCTTTTCATTAGCTGATGTTTCTCAACAATCAATTTTTCATTTTTATTTACTTGATATTCCCTTTGCATATATGTGTGAAAGTAGTGTTTCAGATTCTAATTATTGTGTTTGCAAAATTGGGTTTGTGATTTTAGGAGTTAAACGATGCATTTGCAATGGAAATAGGTAATTCATTTATCCCATTACTTGTCTTGTGTTTGCTGAAATATTAAAATTAAGTGGTGAAAACTTCTTAATTTACTAATTCATTTATTTCTTATTCTTTCTTGTAGCCGTAGCCACAGTTGAGTTGACAAAGTGGTTCACTGTATAGCTTTTTGGATCAATGCATATTGAAAATTGCTCATATCCTGGGCATACAAGTTTACACAGTGAGATTCATGTGATAATTACTTTGTGTTGTATTGGCTCAAATTTTTTTTTTTTATATAATGTAGTGAGTTTCAAGATAAAAATTTAATTGTAATTTTATTATTTATATATAGTGAAAATTATTTAATATCATGATTTTTTTTCCTTTTCTAATTTTCCATGTAAAAATAAAAAATCGATGTCTTCTTTAGTGCTTTGATTGTGATTTTATTATTTTTATTATTATTATATTACATCATTTTATTTTGAAAAAAAATTTTGTTATGGGTTATGTACCTGCCCTTTTTAATTCCTACTTCGTATTGGTTAGAATTATTATTAGCAGTGAAACTACACTTTATAAAAATAATTGTTTTAAATTTTCTATCACAAGTTATGTGACTTGTATAAATTTGATGGTTAAATGAGGTAATAATTTGTCATTTTAAAAATTATAATTTTATGATAAATTTTTGAAAAATAATTTGATGAATTTTAAATTGAAAAAATTATATTTTGATAAATTTATAAAAAGAATTACGAAAAAGTTGGTGGGTACTAATAAACTCCTTGAAGTTGAGAAATTTTTAATTTATTTTATGTAATTTTTTAAGAAAAGAAATTATAAAAATACTTAATATTATGTGGAAAGCACTTTAAATAAATATTTTAATTAATACATAATCACGTACTAATTCAAAATTTATCTTTAGTACTGTTAAGAAGGTTCTTCCGTTCTCTACAACCCCTCCCCTCTCTCTCTATACATAGGAAAATAATCATAAATTTTAAAATTTTATATAATTTTTATACTAATTTTTTAACCCATTAAATCAATGCACTTTCAAGTTAAATCTAACTTATGTAATTAATACATTATAATTAATGCATGTACTAGATTTAATCTTAATCATTAAAAATATATTCATCTAACGATCGAAAAAAGTGATTAAAAAATTATATAAAATTTTAAGACTTTTCGATCTTTCTTTATATAAAAATTTTGTTTGTTTAAAATTATAATATAAATTAAATTAATGAATCTATTGTTAATTACTTCACTTGTTTAGTTTTATTTTGATTGGTTTGTGAAACAGAGTAAATTAATTAATGGTTAAGAAAAACTGTGTACAAATGACAATTGAACAGCAATTGCTACGACAACGACATTAGATTAGCGAAGAATACTCTCTCAGTCACATCATGCATAAGTTCATAATTCTCTTCATCCCATGCAAAGATAAACTTAAAAACACAGTTGCAATCACCTATAACCTCTTTGTTTGGTAAGATGTGTTGTGGAATCACTTGTTGAGTTGCTTTCAGCTTCCTTCCAATTGGCCAAATGGGTAGATTTAGATCACTAATTTTACCTACTTTTATGAATATCAAAGAAAATACTATAAAAACCGATGTGTTGGTACCAATCTTTGTTCATTCTTTTGTTAATGGCATGATATATGATATTAAAATTGTTTAGTGATGAATCAGGTCCAATGTTATTTTAATCTATCAGAAAAGCACTTAAGTTGTTTAAGTTGCTTTTTTCTAAAGTTCTCCACCACCTCAAGAAGCTCTTCCAAGAACCACAAATAGTTAATAAAAAAGTCTATCTTGAGACATCCCATTTAGGGTTTTAATTTTCATTTAGAATACATTATACACAAGTTGCCTTATAGTTTAGTAATAATTAATTGAAATTAGCATGGCTATTAATTTATTCCCTCACAACATCATATATGAAAACAATTACGATTGAAGAGTAATTGGAAAAACATTTTCATTCATTATTTTCCTTGACTCTTGTAATTTATTTCCATCTTTTCTTTTTTTTTTTTGTTAAAATAGATTCTATAATTAAGATCTTTTTTTAGGGAATTATTTAGGACAAAAATAATTAATTTGGTAAATGTACATTAAAAAAAATTGAAGCATTTCACTATCCACATTTTAGAAAACCATATAAGAAAATGTAATTAAATTATTATTTATTAATTTTTATAAGGACAAATTAGAAATTGGCAAGGTCACTACTGTAGCCTTTTAGATGAGGTGTCAATAGTCCCTTTCAGATATTATGAATATATGTCACCATCCACATCATGCATAAAATTAATCACATAGAAATTGTGAAAAATAAATTAAAAAAAAAAAAGTGTCTTATAATTGCACACTTACAACTTAGATTAGTGGCAATTACACTAGAAGTTTTCTATTTGTGAGTTGCAACAGTGACATGAGCCAATCCCATTTTGAGAAAACACTGAAATCAAACATATTTATGATCAAGTGCCAAATCTAATGAAATGGAAGCTGATGCTGCTGCTGCTGCTTCTTCTTCTTCTTCTCTTAATTCGGTTCAATTTACATTCTTGATTTGAGAATTATTCAATATCAAGTATATTTGAATCCAATTAAGTTGTAAATTATTGACCCATAAATTTTACTCAAACATGAAGGAGTTGAATTTGTTCTTTTTTACCTTGAAAAGCAAATACAAATATATTGTCATTAGACAGTGTGATAAATTATTAGTAGGATTAGTGTGACTAATAACTAAGTGATAGGAAAGTGTTTAGATATGAATAAATCTTTTTTTAGGTGTCATTTTTTCCTTTAATGTATACAACGCATTTTCTTAAGTATTATAAGGTAAAGATGATCCCCTAATCAAAAATAACTTAGCCAAGAAGATAAATTACTAAATTTTATGTATAACATGGATTATTAAAATTAGTATACCAATAAATATATATTCATCACAATAACTTGAGATTAACTAGTACAAAATTATGATAAATAATATCATAGATCAAAATTTATATACAAATTAATGTGATAAAATTATATTGTTATCGCGCACGCATGTGTGTATATTACATTTATATATTCTCACTTACTTTTGTAAAACTATAAGATATGTGACAATAGTATAACAATGTTGTGTTAATTTATTTAAGTAAATTTATATAAGAGTTTGTTTTTATATTACTCAATTGTGATGTATATTATCCATCTCATTCTCAGTCAAGTATTTCTTTATTCTACTTTGATTCATCTAGTCGACATTAAAAAGATTATTACATTCATATATTTTTTATTTACTTTTGTAAAAAATATAGGACATATAACAATAATATGATATTACTACATTAATTTATATAAATAAATATGTACAAAAATTTATTTTTGCAGTAATGAATTGTGATATATATTACCCATCTCATTAGCAGTTAAGTATTTTTTTATTTTATTTTAATTCATATAATATATATTAAAAAAATTATATTATATTTATAATGAATTAAAATTTGAAAAAAAAAATTAAGTAAAATAATTTTATTACGTAACATAATTAATGTGATAGAATATTTTATCAATAAAATAAAAAAAATTTTAAAAATTTATAAATTTTTCTCACAATATTAATTAAATAATAAAATTCTATCTTAATTTTTTTTATTCACTATTAATAAATAAATTTATTTTATTTAATTAATTAATTAATTAATTTTATTATATTATTTATACTAAATAAAGATTATCCAACTTAATACTTCCACTTAAAATTTGACCCTCACCTTTTATAATCCAACACATGGTAAGTTGACTTTCTTAATATGTTCTACATGTGTGGGATTTTGACTAGTAAGCTTCAACTCCGTAAAAATGTCCTACTGTAAACCCACCAAACCATTCATCTCCATAACCTGAAACTGAAGTGGAGTCTTAATTAAATTTGTGCCTATTAATGGCCATGCCACCAGAGAGCATGCGGCGCAGCCCACGATTCTCCCCCAGAAGAAAAACAACTATTTATAATTATAATTAGGATACTAACATCGGGATCCCTGAGTTTTTACGTTTTGACAAACAAAGATGTACCCAATAAAAATGACAAAATTACTCTTATAAGTTACAATCTTTAACTTCTAAGTAAAATTTTGTCATGAGCTCGAGAATTAATTTTCCCATTGTTGGGAATAAAATTTCTCCAAAAAAATTTATTAATGAAAGTATAAGTTATTTCATATATATATATATACACCGAGCATAATTAATTTATTTACATCAAATTTTAATAGATATCTGATAGTTTACAACAAGTTTAGTAGATATTTGATATTTTTTTTTTTCATATGAATATAGATATATGAGATATATCATAATTAATTCGATCAATAGTAGGCTTCAGTTGACATTTGATTTAAAAAGTGTCAGTCATTAGAAAAAACACCAGAGGGTATTTCATTAACGTCGAAAAGAGTTAAGCATGTAATTGTTGCAAAATAAAAGTTACGTCTTTAATTGTAAGAATATAAAAATTCAGAGACCCAGATGTTATTATCCTAATTATGTGAATCTATGCAATGTTGGAATATTGTAATGTAAAAATCCACTTCTGCTTTCAGCGTTGCCCCAAAATGGAATATCCCGTGCCAGCAGCACCAATAGTTTTAGACTTATCGGCCTTCTCTTTTTATTCTTAAACCGTGTGTGTATGATTAAGATAATACTAAAAACAGTCAGTTGGTAGACACAAAACCCCATTAGGGATAGCTCCTGCATCACCCAATAAGCTTCACTTTCAAACCCCTATAAATTTCACTCTTCTAATACTCTTCCTCAAGCCTTGCACCACACAAGAAATAAGTACTGTAACACAAGTGCCTTTTTTTTTTTAAATAAAAAATTTCGCTTCTTTTTTAACTGGGGTTTTGGTTTTTTTTTAGGGCAGAATCAATGTCTTCCATTGGAGCAAGTTATGCTGAAGTTTATGTGAAGAGAAAGCAGCAGAAGGAAAAGATGAAGAGATTGGAAGAGGATAGAATTAGGAGAGGTGAAATGGTTGCTGGTGTTGAAGAGAGAAATCAAAACAATAATACTAATAATAACCATAATAAAGCTGGTAGTTCTGCATTTGGAAGAAGTATCAAGATTCATCCTGGAAACTCTCAAGGGCCTGAATCTTCTCAAAGACCAGGAGAAAGAACTGAGTAATATCCCAGCTTAATTATCACCTTACAGCATGCAAATAATGGAGTTTTAAGTTATGTTCTTTGTAAAATAATGTTTGATTTGGCTTTCTTTGTTCGTGTGAAGATTATGTACATTTTGGTTTTAAGTCTCTCTCTCTCTCTCTTTGATTTGGATTGTATTTTCACGTTCAAGCTTCTGAATTTACAGTTCCAAGTCTTCAGTTTGTAACTTGTACTGTTCTTCTATCTTGTGATTGCTCTCAATAAATGAGTTATTTAAAGAATTTTGATTCTCCCTTATCTATACTTACCTAATCTTTCAAAAATGTTATATTGTTAACACTGCATAATCAAAATTTAACCGTCTACAAGTATGCATTTATATCATTTAAAAGCTCATATCACGAAAGAATCATCCTAATTATTTATCTCAACTTCATTTCAATATTTAATTTTTTTCGTAAGTTTAGCAAAGATTAAAAAGTATATATGTAACTAAAATTTCTTTAAGGAATGAACTGTATTCACTTTGTAGTATGCATAAATTTATGCATGGTTAATTTTGGAGCCAGGTTTTAGCTAGAAAACCATCAAAGATAGAAAACACAATGAATTATGAAGCTTGTGTGCCCCACTACTTGTAAATTACTAGTTTTGGGTTTAAATGATAGAGACCTTAGCCAGTTGTTCTTAGTATGGTGTCAAGACTTACTTATGGTGGAGCCAGATATTAATAACAATGAGATGTCAAATCTTATCGTATATCAGAAAAAAGAATAAGATAATGTAGTGACGGAATCAGAAATTTATTTTAACAAAAGTAGATTTTGATGATACTAATAATAATGATGATAATAACACTATACATATTAATTCTACATACAAATTATTTTATAATAACCGAATATAATGAAAATTAAGGAAAGAATAAAAATATAAAAATAAATCAAATAAATAAAAATAAATTATATGAGTTATGTAACTATAATGTAATCAAAGATGGATACAAAAATAAGTGATACAAGCAATTGCTTAGAACCTCCAACTTTAGACTCGATCTAAAATTAGACTTAATAAGAGATATATTTCAAGTATTCACCTAAAACCTCAAAAATTCAATAAAATTCAAAGTATATAATATTGTTATTTTAATTTACCTGTGCGCGTAATCATTTAAAAAGAAAAATGCATTCATGACTCAAGAGAAAATATTTAAAAGACTTAATTATTTTATGAGATGAATAGATAATGAAAAATTGGAAGGGAACAAAGCCAAAAGGTATGTGGGTAAGGGATCAAGATATTTATTGATATAAAAATTCTTGTAAAATAACTAAATAGGCAAGTGATTTTAAGTAATGAACTAATTGGTCCAAATAGTAATTTTTTTATTGTAAAAAAAAAATTGAGAGTTCAAATTACTTTTAAATCAAGCATTAGGAGCGATTTAATTAACACTTATATAAAATAAATATATAAAAAAAAATATTTATAACTATTTTGTATTAAAATTGAACCATTTATAAATAGTAAAGTTGGAGAGGCCAAAATTTATATGAAATCTTTGAATTATTAAGCAAAACAATTAACTTCTAAGATGGACGGATCAAAGTACAAAAACAGTACGTAAAGTTGGGGTTTAAATGTTACAATTTTAAAGTTGAGGGGTCAAACATATGAATACAACTAAATAAAATAATAGTGATCGTGACAAGGAATTTCAAGATTAAATAATAAAAGCAATGAGCTGGCTGCATTAACACCGTTAATTTTCAGTTTCAAAGATTCCATAATGGCAAAGTTTGAATTAACTTATAAAATTAAATTATAATTTATATGCATGACAGTTACCTCATATAATTTAATAAGTTGGATAGGTTTGTTTGATGCTAATAATAAAAGATTTAAGTAAAAATATGTTGAATGATCTTTAAAAGAAGACAAAAAATTTAGGAGGTTATAACGTAATTTTTTTGTGTTGTTATTTAATTTTTATAAAATTTTGTTCATAAAGAAGATTCAAATTTTTTATAGAATTATTAAAAACTTTATTTGTTAAATTAGCTCGTATTTATATAAATTCACTCAACACAAGATAATCCGATGAATAATAAAAAGCTTTATAATTTATTTTATATTATTTTTTTCATATGTATACACATTTAATCTTAAAATAATTAATTTTTTTAAAAAATATTATGTTGATATAAATAAGAATTAATACTTGTTTTTTAATATCTAGGACAAAAATAGAGATCCTTTTGCATATAATTTATAGTAACACATTGAATTATGATAAATTATGAATAAATTTATATATTATAAGATATAAAATATATTATATTATAATAATTATTATACATTATAATGTAATTAAGGCGATGGTTATCCCAAATATTTATAAATCAAAACATAATTTTTTTTGTTTTTATCAAATAAGTTCCTAGCTGTCTATGAAATGACTAAATTATTCTAATAATTTAATACTTTTGAATTTTGATCATCATAATATAGGAGTTACATACTAAACCCTTTAGGGTATTTCAGTCATTTCAATAGGGACGATCAAAGACCTATTTGATGTAAACAAATAAATTATATACTAAATAGTGAAAATTTAAAACAAATAGGGAAGTAAAGGTTAGTATCCCAAATATAATTTTATCTTTTTCTCACAATATTTACCTTCTAGGTGGCAATGATAATTTAACCATTGAAGGATTCACCATAAGCACTTATTATCTTCTCTCTATTCTTTATATCAAAAACCCTGGCCCAAAAAATAATAATAATAATTAATTAATTAAGTTTCATGCTATTTCAAAGTTGATGCAAGATAATTTCATGTTATTTAATTTCTAAAATTCCATTTTATTTGCACTGTTATACTTGTTGTTTAGTGTTCATTTATTTGCTTTATCAATATTTAATTCTACATTTGTTTATATATATATACTGTTGATTTTATATTTATGTGTAATTTTATTTCAAAAAATTTAAGATTATTTATTAATTTACTCAAATTCAATCAATTAAATTATGTTATTTATTTTAATGATCATGATTGATTGAAATTTTTTTAAAAAAATCTTTATACGTGTAATTAAATTACTTTTATTGAATAAACACACAAATTAATTAATACATTTATCCATTCTTTAAGGTGTGTTTGTTTTTTAGAAAAAAAAAAAAAGGAAAAAGACAGGAAAAGAGGGGATAATTTGAATTATTTTATTTATTTTTGTAAAAAATAGACGGAAAGAAAAGAAAGAGAAATCATCTTTCCTCTAAATAAAGGAATATGAAATCTTTCATAACTAGTGAGGAATCCATATTCCAAGGGTAAAAAATAGAATATTTTACAGTTTTATCATTATTAAAATATTAATTTTAAATTTTACCCTTATATGAATTTAACTATATAAATATTTATTTTTATTACAAATTTATTTTATTCTAAAAAATTAAAATATTTATTTTTTAATTTTTAATTTTTAATAATAAATTATTAAATATATTAGTAATCTAATGTTAAATTTTTAAGAATAAATTAATTATATATAGATATAAAATTAGTAAATAATTATTTTTAATAATTAAATTATAATAAA
>CP135532.1:359966-535243 GCA_032402905.1 Khaya senegalensis | reverse complement strand
TTTTTAATTTATAATAATCAATTATTAGATATATTGGTTGTTTAATATTAAATTATAATAAAATTAAAATAAATTTTTTAATTAAAAATATTTATATGATTAAAATTAAAATATTTATTACTAAATTAATTATTAAATATTTAAATTCAATTAGAATTAAAATAAAAAAATTAATTTATTTTTTTATTATTAAATATATAAATTATTTTATATTTTAATATAAAAAAATATTTTTATCTAAATAAAATATAATAAAATTCATTCCTTTCATTATTCTATTCATAAAACAAACAAAAGAATATATTCATTATCTTTTTCTTTTCTCTTTTCTTTTCTCTTCATTTCTTCTTTCCTTTCCTCTTTCCTTTCCTTTCTTAAAAACAAATACAACCTAATTGTAAAAATGCTTGTTAAACTATAAGTCTTCAGAAGATTGACTCAATGCGACCAAAATTGATGTTTTTTTTTCAGAAATAAAATCGTTTAAAAAAGTACAAATATTTAAAATATTCTGTATGTTTGAAGAAATGTATAGATCACATTTTTCAATCTTAATTATCATGTACCCAATATTATTTGTTGTACTAAACATGTCGATTGCTTGCTCCTGAGTCCTCAAATTACTGATCAGGATTCAAAGTGAGAACTCTTCAGGCAGATATCTGCATCACTTTTCCTCATGGATTACGATGAACAACAGACGATCGTATTTCTTCGCATGGGAGAATTTGCCGTCAATCTTACCGTCCAGAAATCGAGCCCCGATTCTGATTATCACCAGCATGCTGGACGATGTTCTTCAATGGCCGATAACGAGGGATGCTCCTGCAATTCGTGTTGGGAAAAGAAGCTTTTCGTTTGCACTGCCGAGACTCTTGTAAGGCCTGCAATTTCCTATATCGTCTTGCACAGAAGAAATGGCGGTTCCCTTGGAGAGAGTTTCCATGAAATTTGCTTACTACAAAGATCTTAAGAAAAGAGATTGAAATAATTAAAGTAGGAGGTTTATGGATCAAATTCTCCTCGCAATATCCTTGCAGCTAGAGGAAAACTCTATGATATTATTACTGTTAGTTCTTGCTCGCGAGTTTGAACTTTCAATAGACGTCTAGCTGATATAATGCAGACGTCAATGCCTCATAAAATGTGACAAGTTGTGGAGTGCACTTTATAAAATGCAAATTTGCAACTTTAACTTAATTATTGTTGTTCGTGTAACAGGTTATCCCTGGACGGACAATGAACCAAATTTATGGTACAAAGCAAGAACAAAAATTGAACACATTGCTCACAAAGCAAGAACAAAAATTGAACACATTGCTCACAAAACACTCTCCCATTCTGGCCAAGTCTACAGAAAATCCCTGTCAGCCATCGGCAACCAGTCGTCCGGCTTCCTGAGAGCCGTTCGCACCTTGCAACAACACAAATGATCAGCAATTCCATTTTATCAGGTTCTCTGAAGTCCATGCATGTTGAAATTCAAGACACGAGGCCACAGCAAAAATGTGACTGCAACAGTATAATTTCCAGCTGGCTTTTTCCTTCAATATGTGTTTTTACTAATCTGATTGAAGCTATGGAAATTTCTTGTGTGATTGCTTCTGGGAATTCTCATTTTTTGAAAGAGAAACATGCAGAAGACTTGAAAAAATTGGTGGGTTACAAGATTTGGAAATGAAAGCAAGAAGGAATTGTTGCTTTCATGGAAAGGCTAACGAGCTTGTGAAATGCAATGGTGAATCAAGAATTTGGGATGCCCGTTCAATCTAATGTTGAGGGAAAAAAAAAAATGAACAATAATGCATAATTGATTTTAGACTTAGAGACTCCACTCAACCGCCTGCGTCGACTATCTCAAACCATCACCATCTTTGAGATTTTACGGGATAAAAGTAATAGTAAAGCATACGTTTTGGATATTACAGAAAAGAGCTGAAAAGAAGGCCTACCTTTCTCTGTGTTACATGCTTGAGCACAGATATTTGCAAAATAATTTAGTAAAAGACCTGCGAACAGAAGAAATGTCTGCAAGTAAAAAGAAGTGTAATTGAGTAATCTCCTCTCAAAATTAGTGTTTACCAAATATTTCATCAATTGTGCTTTCTAAACACAACAGTATATCAATTCAAAGTTAATTGTCAAAATTATAACAGCACAATCAACTTGAGCCATGTGTTCCATGCTCAAATCATGATAATTAAGTATGCAAGCTTCATAATTTGCATTGATATTAGGACAGAAAATAAACTACTGTTGTGAATCTTGGTACCTTTATTTTCGCTTGATGGTGACAAGACAACAACTTCTAAAGTGATGATTTGCCTAGAATAATCAGCTCCAAGCAACCCAGAAAGTTTCATGGTATCTGCTAAATTCCTTTCCCCATTAAGAAGATTCACATATTTAACTTTCTTTGGTCCATTTTCTTTATCTGTTACATTCGCAATATTGAATTAGAATCAAATATTAATTAGTACAATTGTCATAAAATAGAATCAACTTTAAAACAACTTTGTTCTCTCAGCAACCAGTAATTTTTCTTTTTTAACATAATTTTCTCACCAACCAAACAACAAAAATCCAAATCCCTAACAAAGTAACACAGAATCTTTAAAAGAAAGACAAACAAACCTTTTGGCCAGTGATGAACTACAGTTAATTTGAGCTGAGCCACAGTATCCTTAATCGAATAGCTGAAAGGGTCCGATTTCAGATCCATCAGATAGCTTAAATTTTAATTCTATCCACTCTTCTATTTTAAACCCACAGCAACTGAACATCTTCAGCTTTTACTTTCTCTCTATATCTCCCCTCAATGCTACTCAAAGGTCATAGAGGTAATAAATTAGAGGTGAAAAATGAAAGTTACATTTTTTTGTAATTTTTTTTAAAAAAATTAAATTAAAAATAAAGTTTTAACAGGAGTTAAGGGCTGGAATTTTATGAAAAATAAATATAAATTTACAAAACAAATAAATTTAGGATAGCCACTAAGCAGGTTTCAGTGACAGCTGCACAGAACCACTTTCTGAAATATATAATTAAGAAATGGGACAAAAGGGCTATGTTAGGATGCATCTACTTGTACCGTACATTTATTCAACTCTATCCTTACAAATCTTTTAATTTTTCTTGAAATTTTTTTTTAAAATAAAAAAATTTCATATAACTCATCTCCCATGAATTATAATTAAAAATTTGAAAATTTATAGTAATGAAATTGGAGATTAATACCCAAAATTTAAAAATTTACATGGCATATGCACCATAACCTCACTCAAGATATTTTTTTTTCTATTATACTTTTAAAGTTTTTTAAAATTTTTAAAAAAATTATTTATAATTTTAAATTATAAATTAAAAAATTAAAAAAATTACATTAAAAATACAATTAAATAGTATGATAAAAAAATAATCAATTATTGAAAATAAAATACTATTAAATTGGGATATGTGTATAGTATTTTACAATCAATTTTATATTAATTAAAAATTATATTTAAATTAAATAAAATCGAATTAAAATTGAATTATTAGTTTAGTTTAGTTAAATTTTTAATTTAGTTTAATTTTGATTTAATTTTTTATTTTGATTCTTTTAAAAAAAATAATTTTAAATAATATAATTATTTTTAATATATATATATATATAATATTAATATTTTATAAATTTTTAGATATCAAAATCGAATTTTAAATGGAAAGCTCGATTCTGTGGGTCCGGTTCGGTTCGGTATAACCCAAGGTGTGCATTTATTCATGACAGTTGAGAGCTAAGAAACTCTGTTCCCTACCTCGGAGTTGCTGTGTTGTGCATAACTCAACCACCCAGTTTCAATGGAATCAGAGTATCCAAAACCAGTGGTTTTAATCACCGGATGTTCTGAGGGAGGAATAGGCCATGCGCTGGCACGCGCGTTCGCGGCCAGCGACTGCCGGGTGGTGGCGACTAGTCGGTCGAAGACGACCATGGCAGACCTGGAACAAGATCCCAGATTCTTTGTGCAAGAACTGGATGTTTTGTCTGAACAAAGTGTGCAAACTGTTCTGTCTAATGTTCTTGAGAAGTTTGGAAAAATTGATGTTTTGGTTAACAACGCTGGAGTTCAGTGTGTTGGTCCTCTTGCTGAAATTCCTCTTCCTGCTATGGAGCAAACTTTCAGTACCAATGTTTTTGGTAAATTACATGACTTTTTCTCTTTTTTTTTGTAAATTTCTGTTAAAATTTGGTGCCCGTTATTCATTTCTTGTTATTATTGTTGTTATTGACATCTGTTTTATGCATTTCTGGTTATTATTGTTGTTATTGATAATTGGTTTTGTACATATAGGTGAAAATTTTATGAAACTTCTAATTGCTCTTTTCTTTTTGTGTGTAACTTCTAATTGCTCTTTTCTTTTTTTGTGTGTTTCTAGAATCCAGAGTTTATATGGCCAAAATGAACACTGCTCAGATCATTTTGGTGCTCAAATACAAATGTGCATATTTGGATAGCTAATCAATATTTTTGATGTGATTGTAGACGATAAGTTATCGGATCAATACAGTTTGTTATAATGACTGGAGCTGAGAATCATTCCTGACTATGATATTTTTTAGCAATTTACTATGAATTGTTTGTCTCTTCGTGCCCCAGAACTTCCCTGTTCAACTTCATTGAATAGAACTTATCTTCAAAGAGAAAGGAGGAGAAGTAAAAATTAGTCTTCAATCTAACCAAAACATATAATACAAATGATCAAGAAGTACTTTTTGCCCGAAATACTAGATTTTAACCAGTGACAGCATTTTAGTCTTAAGTCGTCTTTTCATCTACACTGAGGAACTTCTATGTCAAGGAGGATTTTGTGCTTGCAGGTAGTTGGGGGAAACAATTGAGGAAATTATCAGTCTTAATTTTCCACTTGGTATTACTAGTCGAGTTTTTCTCTAGCAGTGATGTGCTCCTGCTGATTATAGTCCTTGGATCTTGTAGTGATAGCTAAACCATGAATTTTTTAACCAACGTCTCTTGAATTTGTTAAACTTACTCTGGTTAACATTAGGACAGAGTAATCTGAAGAATTGGTTAGTAAAATGCACAAACCTAACGAGTATGTGGTTAGAACATCTCTATCTTCATAGCCACAATTCTGAAAGCTCGTCATTCTTTATAGATGCCATTTATGGCAAATCATGGTGAATTCTTCCGGAAACATTGTCTTTCTTACAGGTTAAGGAAGATTTTGCTTGCTGATAACCATGTCCATTGTATCTTGTAAACCTGATGGCAATAAATTTCACCAAATTGCGAACGATTTCATTTTTCAAACACTTAAGTGGCCCCGTCTTATATGTTGGGTCCTAGTAGCATTAAATGGGGAATATAACTCCTTGTGCTCTATGTCTGATTCAATCTTATGTTGAAGCTAGCATCTGTTAATTTTGTATGTTTGATGCATCCTAGATAAACATTCCCCCATATTTTTGGGTCAATCAACAATTACCACTGCAAGATTATTTTTCGAGTAATATAAATTATTTTCACTTTGTTCTTTGTTTTCTTTGAGAAGACAATATCCATAACTTGTTGCATAGTTATAGACATGCCAAGGTACATTTTTTCTTCGTATTTTAACATTTACATGCACATAGGTCCCATGAGGTTGGTTCAAGCTGTTGTTCCCCACATGGCATCTAGAAAAAGGGGAAAGATTGTAAATATCGGAAGTGTTAGCGTTGCAGCCCCCGGACCTTGGGCTGGTGTCTACACTGCATCAAAAGCTGCTCTGCATTCACTGACCGATACCCTCAGGTTAGTATGCCACAGATGCCTAAATCAATCTTTTACGCCACTAATCTTGTTTACATCCACAACGTATATGAGAAGTTGGCTACATGACTATAACACAATTCCTTTTTGTACGGCTATATTTTCTTTTGTATATGGGTAATATTTTGCATTTGAAACTTTGTTACTGAATGATTATAATCTTCAACAGTCAGAATGACATAAGCTTAGGAGTAACGAGTATTTGATCAATAGAACAGTAATCTCTCTCTAGGACTATGGCTGAGCTTCTACCACCTTTTGGTTAAGATCGACCAATGGGATTAATAGTTAGACGATGAACATCAAACATGCAACAAATAGAAAAACTAATGATTCAGACTCAAATGGTCTGAATCCTTTTCGTAACATAGCTTTTCTCTAATACTGATGTATCATGCAGATTGGAGCTTGGTCATTTCGGGATCAATGTCATCACTGTTGCTCCGGGAGCTATCACATCAAACATTGGAAAATCTGCCGTAGCCACCTACAACCGGATGCCAGAATGGAAGTTATACAAGCCATTTGAACAAGTCATCAAAGAGAGAGCATATTTTTCGCAGAAAAGCAAATCTACCCCTGCAGAAGTCTTTGCGATGGATACAGTGGCTGCAGTGCTGAAGAACAACCCCCCGGCGTGGTTCTCCTCCGGCCATTACTCGACAATCATGGGAATCATGTATCATTTGCCCCTTTTTGTTAAAGATTTTATTATGAAGAAAGTAATGAAATGTTGACTGGGCTAATAACATCCGGATCCCTGAATTGTTACATTTTCGTAAACAAAGAATTTATATATCTGTAATAAATAAATCCATAATTTTTATTGAAATAACTAAAAAATTTCTTAATATTAAAGTTAAATACTCTAGTAAAGAATATCCCTTAATGTTAAATAACATATCCTAAGGTTATGATAGTCAAAATTAATTTTTGGGTCAATAACTTACTTGTAATAGATAAGCAGACTGTATCCTCATGTAAAACCATAAAGAATAGTGACCCCATTGTTATTATCCGAAGTTTAATTCTGCCCAGTGGCTAAGAAGTGCCCATTTCATGTATCTGAATCCAAATAATTTGTATGCGTTGAAGCTATGTGCTCATTTGTATAATCACAAACAAAATTACAAGCTACCATGTATATATTTTCTCCGAAAACCCAATTTGCACAAACAAAATTTTCACTCTAAGGGAACAGATAGCTGCCAAAAAAATAAATTCAAATTGATTCTACCTGATCTAACTTACAAAAAGAAATTAACTAAGAATGGGGAGGTTGGCCATAAAACACCATTCCAGGTGGCTGAAGTGGCCGGAAACTGGGAGGTCCGGGTGGTGGCTGAGTTCCTATTGGTAGCTGCTGATTCGTAGGCATGGATTGCGGAGCCATTGGGATTTGTTGCTGCTGAGTCATTTGTAGAGGTTGCTGCATCAACGGAACAATTGGACTCACCATATGTGGCGGTGGAGGACCTGCTGGCATGGGAGGGATGCTATTGAACCCATAGGGGGCCATAATCCCGCCTGGTGGCTGCAAATACTGTTGGGGAGATGGGTTCTGGAGTAAGTGATATTGAGCTTGAGTATTCGGGGCTTGGTTCTGCATTGTCGGTTGGGGCATCAAAACTGTTTGATACGAATGATTTGGTGCAGCAAGTGACTGAGCAGACAAAAAAATGTTGGAATCTGAAACCGACATAGGCTTTTCAGGTTTCGAAATAGAATCGGTGAATGAATTTGATACTGTAGAGGGCTTCACTAGACCAGCGTTCTTTGCTTCTTCCGCTGCAAATGTTGATAGAACAGAGTGCATGATCATTTGAGAGGAGCTAGAAGCTGTAAGCTTGTCTGCAACCTCCGCTGCAATGGCTGCAGCCGTCCTCTTTGGTGTCTGTGCTTCTTTGGCATTCATATCAACAGAAGAGATCATTGTAGTAGACGGTTTTGGTACATAATCTTCGTCGTTCAATTGCTTCTGCATATTGCAGGCCTCCTCTGCCAGTGCCTGAGCTACCTAAAAGACAGAAGTCAGAGAGCATAAAAAAAAAAGTTCTATTACATCTGTTTGTGCGCGCAAAGGTGACAAGACTTTGGGGCAAAATAAAACAGATTTGCATCAGCTTAGAAATTGATCGTTCACTTGAAAGATGCAGATTTAACAATATTATTAATTTTCTGTACTCCACTTCTGCATTTCCATGAGGAGAGCAGAACTTATACCACTATTTATCAAACTCATTTGGAGTTAGCCAAACAGACACACATACACGTTATAAATGTACCTGAATCTGAGTTCGTACATTCTCCAGTTCCGATTCCTGAAAGCATTTCAGAAAGAACTCTGAATAACAAAAACTTGATATGTAAAACACACAATAGTGATAAATCCTGATCATTGCAATCAAAAAATTATTTACATCTGGGCAAAAGAAAATGATTGTATTGGGTACCTGTTCATGGAGAGCTTCTTTTAACTGAGTTACAAGCGCTACTCTACTTGCTTCAACCGATTTAAGTTTCTCAATACATTGTTTCAAAAGATTTTCTTCCTCTTCTAGCTCTTTGGACAAAGTTTTTCGCTTCGGATCTTTTGCTGAAAGACAAAAAACAAGTTTTCAGACAACTGACCTTTCCCAGAATCATGGCACAAAAATTTGAAATGATAATGTTGCTAAAATATGTCAAGAAAACCGAATAAATCCACGACCAGATATTAATTTCAAGTCATTACTGGCTTACCATTAGTACAGGCAATATCTACATCTTTCTCCATCTTCCTCACGCGGTAAATGGCAGACTTACATTTAGCCATCTCTTCCTCTTCGCTGGAATGCTCGCTGAGCACCAAGTGATACGCCGAAACTATTTTTTCAGCTGCACCCCCTATAGACAATTTCTGGTGCCCAAAGCAACAATAATAAAAGTAAGCAAATATTTTAATCACACTGAGAATGATGGGTAAGAATATAAAAATATCAATTGACAAAGAAGTAATTACTCAAAAAATAGAAACTAGAGAAGGTAATCTTAACAAGACATAGGGATAAAATAAAGTTCAAAATCCGCTTGTTCTAACCGTTCTAATGGATCGTGAGTCTCGTTTTACAATTCTAACGGAGCGTGATCGTTTCTTGTTGTTGATCTCCAAGGGTGGAGGCACTTCTCCACCAAGCATTACATCTTTAAGGCTCCGTGCACGGGATCCAAAGACTCTTCTTTCTTCCCAAATATCAACCTAACAAATTTGCAAAACTAGTTTAATGCATTTGGCCAGTACAATATCCCACAAAAACAACATAAAACTCTCAACTAATCACTCATTCAAAGTCAACAGAGAGCAGTAGGTAAGAGAAGAACGTAAGTATTATTAAATAATTAATAATACAAAAAGGCAAATGTAAGCTCAATTTTTTAATGAGATGCAACAAGACAGATCCAAAAAAGGCAATTCATAAAATATTTTCTTATAACAAAATTTATGATATTGATATATAAACACGTATATCATCAATGATAAATAATAAAAACTTACCAATCTAGAGACCACATTCTTTCCCTTATCATCGCCTTTCTCAATGACATCTTTGAGAGCTGAAGGAAGGACTTTCCAAAACTCATTGACAAATTCATTCCCCTTGCGCTTACTGTTCTGCAAGATGTCATTTGCAAGATACAAAAGGGGAACTTTCTGAACCATCTGAGAACTATGAAACTGTTTTTCCCATGTTGCAACGACCAGTTCTGCTTTAGTCCGGTGAAATATACACCAATGGGATAAAGCTATGTACATAAGTTAAGGAAACATATTATGTGGTTAGATAACCGATGTGATTGCTATAATGCCAAAAATAGCACCATAGAAATTAAACCTATACACAAGCAGACTCGGAGATTATTACTCTCAAAGATGCATCATACAAGGGTTTCATTCAATCATGTGAAACAATCTAACAGAACAAAAAATTTCAATGTCAGATCCAATCAAAGATATCATGCAGTTTACAGAAAAATGATCTGTAATTTATCAAATGAATATCAAATACAAAGCAGCATATTTGGCCTAAATTTCACCACAAAACTTTCCTGTCTCTACTTTATCAATTGGGTGCAATAAATCTTGCACTAGCCAAATTAATCATATAAATGTTCATCACAAATTCTTAAGAAATTTGTTTGAGATAATTTTTTATCATATCAACAATTAAAAAAAGTTTACACTAGCTATGCTCAAAATCTGCTTTGTTTTCCACTTTTCTTCCAACTGTCAACACCATTCCTACATTTTAAGGCAGCATTGTCAGAAATTCATCAAACTTAATCAATGAGATTAATCATTGTAGGTCATCATTCATGGATTTGGCAGTCAAAACTCAGATGGGCATGTTAACATTTAATAAGTCGAGGTGAGGATCTGCAAACAAAAACAGGCAGAAAGTAAAATCATTATGGTCTAACAACACAAGGATATAATAAGACAAATTAAAAGAGATGAACAACATGTTCAGCAATTGCAAAAACGGATATCAACAAGTAATTGCAATTTTACATTCTTCTCATCATTCTTAGGCATTACCCAAATCCTCAATTACATTCAAATTAGTTACTTAATGGTCATTGTCATTATAAAAAGAACAGATTCCACACAATCTGTACTGCACGCCTCATTATTCAAACACTGAACTTCAGCTAGAAAACCCAAACCCATTCATTCATCAACTTAAAGTGGGGAAGTACCAAACTGGAAAACAAAACAGCACCCCAATTTCTTGCCTGCAAATGAAGACCAACTGGGATTTGCCTACATGCATAATTGGCATCAGAATGAAAAGGCTCAATCTTAAATACCCATTTCATCATTTTCCTCCATAATTCTGTTGATGATGTTCCAGATAACATTGTATAACTTGCCTATAATACACATAATTGCCTGTGCTTTGCAGTAAATTCAGTCTAACATTTATAAGCATTTTTCCTTTTTCTGCAAACTGATCACTCAATCAGGAAAAAGAAAACTAGAATGCAACAATTAGAATTGACCACATATAGCAAAAATCAAGACCAATGCAATTAGAACAAAATCTGCCAGGGCTCATCCATTTAAACTACCAAGATTATAACATTTCATAACTATAATTCATTACTCTTGTCAGATAAAAAAGTGTTAGTACAACGAACAAAGACAACACCAAACGCGCAAGAAAGTGAAAAAAATATTCTTAAGAAAACTTGAACAAAAGATAAAAAAAGGATACTTTCAATACACTGCTGGGTGCTGTTAAGCTTAGAGAGCTTCTCTGCAAGTATCTGTTCACTAAACACACTATTCATCCCACAACGACCCACCTCAACAAAAACCCTAATTGTGTACCAAAAAAGCTCAAAATTTTAAACGCTATGACACCACTTGAACCAACCCAGATATTGAAATTCAAAGAACCCCGCAAATTCTCAACCAAACTGGCAGAAGTATGAATCTTCAAACCTAAAAATTGCCAACGAACAATCTTTGATTACAAATTGAACAAATGCAGGGAGAATCAGTGAATTGCATGTGGAAAAAAAAAAAAAAAACCCTAGAAAGGCGAAAAACCAGTCAAAAAATTAAAAACCCAAAAAGAAAAAAGTGTTGCCGAATTCGTAAGAATACGAAAGTACAGTGACAGTACGGGATTCGTGAGGATGCTAAAACCCTAGAAAAATTTTGGAAGAGAGAGACGTTGCAAACGAGGAAGAGAGTGGAGGTTTTAGCTTTCGAAGACTCTTTAAGTTTCGGACATTTGGCGCAAACTAGGAAAGAAATGAGGCGCTTGTCTAAACGGCGCACTGTGAACAGTGCGCAGCACACAACCAAAATGAGGAAGGGGATCAAAACGACGTCTTATTAGTTAATTTGAACGTTTAAACAGGATTATATCAGTTACGGGCATCAATAGCTAAACCCACATAGAAATATCAATGAGTAATAGAATAAATGAGTAATAGATGAGTACAAAGAATAAATAGTAATTTAAAGATTATATTTTACTTAATATCTCTACACTAATTTGATATTTTTGTAATTCAAAAAATAATTTATTGTACATTAATTTTATATATATATATATATATACACACGCACGCGCGCGCAAAGATATCGGAACACCATCAAACTACAAATGAATAAAATCTCCCAGGCATAGTCTCTACCGATTGGCAAACAATAGTAATACCCCTACAACTCAAAATTATTTTCATTCAGCAGCGGCTATAAAATGAACCACCGAGTAGTGTAGTGCATTACAGGATAAGGCAGAAAATCATTTCCATTCTCTATTTTCAAATGAGAATCATTTTCTACAGTCACCACATTTAACAAATATTAATGAATTTTTTTTGTTTTTCTTTTTTTAACTTTCACCCGACAGTATTTTACAAGTGGCTTGAGTTGCTACAATTTTACTTCCTTCAATAGCAGGGTGGGTTACACGGGCACCCGTCTCCCCCGATACCTGTCAAATAACTGCACGCGAGGGAGAAAAAAAAAATCAGTTATATTAAATGAAGCAAGGATGTGCGCGAAACTGCACCAAATATGCACATGCATTTCAGTCAACACAATTATACACTGAAAAGATGTGCATGCAGCCGCATGAATGCGAGGGGTTCTGAAGTCATTTTTGATCAAATTCCCGTGTTGACAATAAAAAGCAGAGCCATCGAATGGTCTACATATAGCATACAATACCAAATCACATGACCTTGAAAAAGCATACACCAAGGAAAAAAAAAAACATTTTTCATTCATCCATTTTAACTGCAAGGTGCAAACCCAAATAATATTCACAGTTTCCCGCCCTTCTTTTTTTCAATAAAAAATTTCCACCTTGTTTCAACTTTAAATTAACCCCTACCCCTACCCCTACTTTAAATCTCCTCAAAGACCCCAAAACAGCAACATGTTTGTCTTCTCTTTTTCATCAACTAATCTTGTCCAAACATCAAGTTTTAGATCCAATAAAAAGGTGCTGTACAGCATCCCAACATCAATTAAGGAAACCATCAAGATCAAGGAAAAAAGGCACCTCAAAAGGTTTACTCAACGCCAGAAAAAGGCATTAAACAAGATATTCACCATGTAAATAAGCCCATGAACCTCAACTTTTCATACTCAAAAAACAAATCATGGTTTTTGTTTGAGATCATTCTTTAAAGTTTTCTTCTATCATAATTCCTAATAATTTGAAAGATACTGAGGATGCTGCTTGGCATGTAAACTCTAGTATAATATGCAGGCATTCTTCACCAAATACAAAATTAGGGTCCATGGGAAACATGATTTTGAAAATATCATTAATCACAGTTAGCTAAATGAAAATATTTTATCGGATTTGTAGATTTTATAAATTCATTAAAGCATCTTCAGCATTTCTTTCTCTACTTTTGACAAAGGAATACAGTCCATAAGAAGAAAATGGCTTATGGGAACTCAGTTCTAATGGTCATTTCTTAAAAGATGAAAAATTATAATTTCAGCTTCAGAATAGACATACCGATCTGAAAAATGGTTGTTGGAACAGCCAACCGAGAATAGGTATCCTCTGCAAGAAAACTGCCAGTGTAGGCCAGAAGCCACTGCACAAAAAATAGCTCCAGAAATTTCAATTCATAGAATGAATGAATGAACAACAGTAAAAATGAAAAAGAAAAAAATTCCTACTAGACCTGAAAAGTACGATGAAACCATATGCCTCCAGAATCATTCCAAAAATAGGCCATCCTATGACAACAAAGAAGAAGCCAAGACCAAAAGAGATAGTTCCCTGTACAATCAACAGAAGCACAAGTAGTTTAAAGAAATGAACAACAGAAGAACGCTGCATATGCACGGAACAAGTAAGTGTATGACTGCATGCTCACATGCACACGCACATGGAGAGAGAGAGAGAGAGAGAGCAAATCAAACCTTAAAATTTTGACGTTTCATAAAAAATTGTATGGTGGACTGCAAACCAATAGTTAGAGAAACCCCTGAAAAGAAGAGGATCTAAAGGCAGCATGGAAAGCCATTGTTAATCAAATATCATTCCAAAGGGGAAAAAAATGAAAAGAAAACACGGAAAAATAAAAACCCAAAAAAAGGAACTTAATAATAACAACACTTACATTTCCCATGGCAAGTAATCCCTTATCGAAGAAAAAGATGATTCCCAAGAACGTGAAAAATATGCCAAATCCTGTCAACCCCAGCCCAATCTCTGTTCCATTTTCACAATAGCAAATATTAAGGGGTGTAAAATCTTGGGACTGAAAAAGAGGATGCCAATTGCCAAGTTGCATCACTTCTAAAACATTACATGCATAACTATAAATCCCTAATTAAGTGATGCAACATGAAGTAATTATACATGAAATAGAGTTTCAACAACTCAAAAAACTTTGGCTGAAAATAAATGAATACACTCAGCACTTTTTGTTTCCCTAAGCAGTTGTAAAGTTGAGATCACTGCAATTCCTGCGTGTCATGATTCATTTACAGCCTCAGAATGAGATCCAGTAACTTTCATGAGTGAACAGAAGTACAATGACATAGTTATCAGAACCAAAGTCAACAATTTGAATCCTGCAACACTCCACTAAATAGTTATTCCACTAAAGTTGCTGGCAAAAATCATTTTAATTTGAATTTAAAGATTGACAAGAAATTCATCTTACAACATTATAGCATCGTGTGTTACCTAAACACTAATTCCTTATACCCTGAACTCCTGGCTGTGACACCTGTGTGGAGCCAGCTCAGGATGAAGCACAGAGAGACCTAAATCACACTGGTCACGTCTGCTTGGCACAGCCCATTTAATACCTCCACCATTGATTGGTATCCATTCTTTTTATGATCATAACCATAATATATGCAGAACCATTTGGGATGTCAGAAAGTTCACCTAAACAATTCAACTGCTAAAATTCATTTTATATCATATTTTTATATATGATTGTCCAATACACATTTTAGCCCAACATAACTTTAGTGAGTATTTAATTATTTGGTAATAGTCTTTTATTAAGTGGTTTAATGATCTACTCAAAATCGTTAACTAACTGTCCACATTCTGACACTTAAATTTAACTGCTGTTCGCATATTAGCATATATGTTGAGAATTCCCTGTCTTGTACTAATATGGTGATAGAAACCCTCAACACTTTGTATTATGCCAACCAACATATTAGACATTTCTATTTCTGATAGCATGGAAAGACATCAGGGGAAAAAAATACAAACACACACACACACAACCAAACCCCCACCACCCAAAAGATTAAAAAAATAATAATAAAAATAAAAGAAATAAAAAGTTATGATTATGATAACAAGAACCAGGTAGGTCTTGACAGGTTAAAAATTGGACCATGGAGCTCCAAAAAGCATGCTACTAATTTTTTTCACCAAAAGGGAACAATGTTAATAGTCCTAGTCTGTCTGTGCCTGAGAGAGAAATTTTCAAGCATGATACTGTAGGTGGATGCAGAGAGAAAAAAGTGAAAGAAATATACGTTCAATAAACGCACCCCAATAGTTGTGTCAAAAGAATATAAAATACAAAAAGTGCTCCATGATTTTTCAAAAAGATGTCTAAAGGTAATTTATGAAAATCAATGTCATGATAACTCTTTCGTAGCCACAACCGTTTTAAATTTCAAGTTCTTAACAAACAAATCACAAAAACTTATACAAAAATTAGAGAGAGCAAGTAAAAGTAACAAACACTTCATTCAAAATGGCTTCAGTTCAGGAAAATAATCTTGGCAGTAACTATAGAATAGTCCCAAAGCATAAATTTTGCGAATTTACATTCATTTTCGCATAAAACATTTCTGCAATAAATTTATAATGGCAAAAGTGATAAAGGGCATCTGAGTGTCTCTAAAATATAGACAATCAAACTCTTCACTGATATTAAAAACATGAATGACTTAATAGTGTTCATGCACCTAGCCCTAAATCTAAGCAATTGAGTTCTATTCTCTCTCATTTCTTATTCTAAAACTTGAACAATTTACAACTTCATATTTCACTTCCATATTAATCCTCACCAATACAAAATGTATAAAACCATAGATTTTATAAATGGCATCAATTCTCTTATCGCAATTTTTAGGGATTTCACATTTAAACAGATACAACATCTAAATCAAATGCATCCAAAACAAATAAATAAATAAAGAAAGAAAACGGCAAAAAGAGTAAACACTGACTCACTTTTTCGGTCGTTCATCTCAAAGGAAACCATTGTGTCGACGATTCAAATACTGATCACTTTCGCTGCAAGCAAAAGAATTCCAAATCAAGTTAGGGTTTGCATACCGAAAATCCTCCCAATTAAAGATCTATAAAATTACCTTGCTAAATCTGTGAAAGAACGAACTCGATTCGATCTACTCGTGCCTACTAGCTCCACACCGAATCGAACAGTGCAGTCAATTTACAAAGAAACGAACAATTGATTCCGAAATCTCAGTTTGTTTCCCGAGAAATCACAGAACTGAAAAAAAAAAAAAAAAAACCTAAAGTACATGCAAATGGAGAATAAAAATTGATAACTCATATACTTATATTTCTTTGGGTGGATACCTTCGTGAGTTAGATTTTCGCGGAAAGACAAGTTTTGGGAGTAGGAGGATTTACACGACGGTGGCGAGCGAGAACGTCATAGGGTGAGGTCCGGGTTCTCCACGTGTAAAGTGAGTTGACGGTTAAAGATAGAGAATTGGAAATATGGCCCATTTGATTGTCTATTATAGAATATGATCCTGTGGGAAATTGGTTCCGAATAATAAACCTTTTAAGATAAAAAGACGGAAATGCCCGTGACTGGGATTGTCAAAGAAACGTTTTATACTTGATAAATGCTCTTACTTAACGCATACACTATTTAAATAATTTTAAAATAAAAATTTTTAATAAATAAATTTATCAATCCCTACGTTTGTGTGTGCATTAGGTGTGTTTATACTTTAATATAATTACTATTTTATTAATTTATTTTTAAAAAAAAAATTGGTTACTATATTTTAGACTAGACTATTACTTTCTTTTTAAAAAATATTTTTAATAAGGCATACAAGATCCAGGCTTATAAAATTGAATAATACCCCTTATTTAATGTAAGATTTCATCACATTTTTTGTTATCCAATTTTATGACACCCTCGTCACAACGGGACTCCCTACATACCCGTTCTGTTTAATATAAAATTTTATTACATTCTTTCTCATTTAATTTTATGATACTTTTGTCACATTATGACTCTGGGTATGTCTGTTGTGTTCTATCAAAAGACTTATCAATCCTCCGTGAACACATTTAGTAAGCTTGGATATTAAAATTATAATAAATTTAATTATGATATCATTTATTATGAGTTAAACTATTACTTTTTTATTAAAAAAATATATTTAATAAAATATATAGAACATACTCTTATAAAATGTAATAATATTTCGTTCTTATTCAACGTGAAATTCTGTCACACCTATTATTAGCATTTATGCTTCAAGAAAATATATTATAAATAATTCATATCAGTGATCTAAATAAATAAAAATAGGGTTTGATTGATGTTAAGTGCCGTTGATATTTAATTAATATTGAATTGATAATATTAAATATTATATTATTTAAGTTTGTAACTTATAATTTCAATAATTATCTATCGTTATTGATTTTATCACCTCAATTATTAGGATTGAACACTACTATGTTTACTAAAAACTAATTGATATAATTAAGCAATATCTAAAATTCTTATTTTTGAGCTTAATTTTATCAATTGATTTCAAAATTACATTAAAATTTTAAACACATATGATCTATTTATATTTTTATAAAATCATACGAGCGACAAATTTTTATTTTCAATTACCATTTTAAAAATTCAACCTTATTTGATTTATCAAATGTCACTTTTCTGTCTTTATCATTAAAGTTGGAAGTTCATGTTTCTTTATTCTCTAGTTAGAGTATATTTATACACTTACAAAGATAGATATTAAGTATAGTTAGGCTTGATCTAAGTAAATTTTGACACATCGTTAAAAGAAATGCTATTAAAATTATTTTTAATTATTCTCACAATCTCTTTTTTAGAGTAAAATTTCAAATTAAATTATAAATAGTGTTCTAATACATCTCACATTTATATAGTGACAATATTACGATACAAGCACTTATGAAAGCTAATATAACAAAATTATATTATTGATATATAACTTATATAATTTATTTTTTTTTCCCACCCATTAAAAATAAGATACATGACAGTAATATAATAATATCACATTAGTTATATAAATTAGTTTGTATGACGAGTAAAAAATTTAGAATATCTATATTTTACAATTTTTATAAATGAAAGCTTAATTTGTTTATCTATATTAAACTATTACCAAAATATACAAATTCAGTTTCGTCTATACTTATACTTTGTGTTAATTTAATTATTAAAATGTTAAATTAAATTAACCCATTAAATTAATTTATGTATAATATTTTTTAAAATTAATTAAAATTATTAATAATATAACTCAATTTTAATTTTTACACAAATTTTATTATAAATATTATTATTTATTAAAATGTTATATACTTCAATTAATTATATATATTTTCATGCTTAAAATACCAAATTAGTATAAGTTTGTTTAAATTTTCGCATCATACTAATGCCACCTAAATTTACAAATCTAATAAATTTCTTATGAAGTTAAAGTATATTATGTACCTTAACACTAAAGAATTCTTTGATCGTTACATTATGAACTAGGAATTTATTTGATATAATTAAATAAATAAATTTATTATTTATAAAAATATAAAACTAAGGAAATCTATGCTATTATATGAATATTCTAGTGCCTACCTGTCATCTTAAAACGGCGTGCCGTCTTTGGCTTTCAATTCAAGTTCAAAGTTGGAAAACCGTAACATTGGCGCCAACGGAACCTCCCGCCAAACCTTAAAAGCTTCCCCAGCAAGCATTGCCCCCAAAAAGTCAAATTCAATATTCTAAATTAAATGAACATTCTAAATTTGTAATTTCACTATTCACTAACGTTCCCAAGCTACCACAAATTACTAGCCACGTCAACAAAATTTGCCACGAAACACCCAAATTGCCCCTTAAAAGCTTCTCTCGCAAGGCTTCTCCTCGAGGCTTCTCCCGCAAGCCCCGCTCCCAAAATATGAATTTCAAAATACAATATTCTACAAACGTAATTACAGTCTCGCAAAATATATCGTGTCCCAATTAAAAAAAGCCATGTCACCATGATTCAACAAAATACCTAAAATACCCCTTATCCAAAAGTTAAAGCCTACTGCTTCTCTCCCTCTCAATTTTCTCTATAAAGCCTAAACCGTCCTCTCCTCCTTCAACGTAACATAAACTCTAACGCTGATTCGAAGCTCTAAATTTGCCAAAATGCCATCGATTCCCGAGGAGCCACTTCTAGCTCCGAATCCGGACAGGTTCTGCATGTTTCCGATTCAGTACCCGCAAATCTGGGAGATGTACAAGAAAGCTGAGGCCTCTTTTTGGACCGCCGAGGAAGTCGATCTGTCACAGGATCTCCGCCACTGGGAAACCCTTACCTCCGGCGAGAAACACTTCATCACGCACGTCCTCGCCTTCTTTGCGGCCTCCGACGGCATCGTCCTCGAAAACCTTGCCGGAAGGTTTATGAAAGAAGTCCAGGTCTCGGAGGCGCGTGCATTCTACGGCTTCCAGATTGCAATCGAGAACATCCACTCCGAAATGTACTCTCTCCTCCTCGAAACCTACATCAAAGACTCAGAAGAAAAGTGTCGTCTGTTCCATGCCATCGAAACGGTGCCCTGCGTGGCCAAAAAAGCGGAGTGGGCACTCAAGTGGATCGACGGCTCGGAGACTTTCGCGGAGAGACTAATCGCGTTCGCTTGCGTGGAAGGGATATTCTTCTCGGGAAGTTTCTGTTCGATATTTTGGCTAAAAAAGCGCGGCTTGATGCCGGGACTAACATTCTCAAACGAGTTGATCTCTCGAGACGAGGGACTGCACTGCGATTTCGCGTGCCTGTTGTACAGCCTGATGAGAACGAAGCTCGGCGAGGAGCGCGTGAAGGGGATAGTGAAGGAAGCGGTGGAGATAGAGAGGGAGTTTGTGTGCGATGCGCTGCCGTGCGCATTGGTGGGTATGAACGGGGCGTTGATGAGCCAGTACATAGAGTTTGTTGCCGATAGATTATTGGGTGCCCTCGGGTGCGGTAAGGTGTACGGTGTAGAGAATCCGTTTGATTGGATGGAGCTGATTTCGCTTCAAGGGAAGACGAATTTCTTTGAGAAGAGAGTAGGGGATTATCAGAAGGCTTCCGTTATGTCAAGTCTTAACGGTAACGGTGGGATCCACGTGTTTAAAATGGATGAAGATTTTTAGGTGCATTATTTATTTTATTTATGTGCGCTTGGCTTAGTTGCTTGAGAAATAGTAGCAATTAAATAAAAAAATAATAATAATATGGATTATTTGGATCATCGTCTTCTCCATTTAGGGGAAATTAATATGGCTTGTTGAATCATTCTTCTGCTCATGCTCAACCCAGCAGAGAGATTGACAGCTTAAATACAAAACATTTGGCATTAACATCGAAAATCTTACCATAACAAAGGTGTCACTGTGTATCTCTTGGATAATCTATGGAAATGCAAAATGGTAAATTGGATATGAAGAAGAAACAAGCCACAAAGATATGCAGAACCTAAAATCTGCTTAGTGGTCGTTTGGCAGTGTCTTGATGATATCAGAATCACCTGCAGGGGGGGGGCAGAGCACAGAGCAGTTTATTTCTTGGGCAGTATGAGATATTCGATAAAATTGTAGATGATAGGGTTAAATGGTATTTGTAGATGATACCTGGATCGACAATGCTCAAGCAAGACACTCGGAAATACTTGCCACAAGCTGTTCCCAAGTCAACGTTGTCTGCAAAATTGTACAAAATCAACAAGAAATACTAACCAACATTGCTAATAAGTGGGAGATCGAAGGTCAACCATATGCATAACAAATTGGAAGCAGATAAGATAATCATTCCTCACTAGCAGAAGCAGTTGATACCATCGTATTCTTGAAGATTGCCAATGCCAATTCTACATGTTTACAGAGGAACCGTGAAACTTAATTTACATTTGAGTTCATACACTTAATTTTTACATCAAATATTGGACCATTATGGATACAACTGACATGGAACAAGTCTACAAAGTTAATAAAGAAAATGAAAATTGTAATAAATTTCATGTCACCATGGAATGCCTGAACAAAAATTCATTCCAAAAGGAGAAATTTCTCATTCCCAAAAACACCAAAAGCGAAATTTTGACATTTCCATAAACATCTCAAGCAACAAATACCCCCCTCCAACAAAAAAAAAAAAATTGGCGTTGTTGTAAGAGCTAAAATCTACAAATGTTCATAATATGACAAGTCACACAAAAATCTACGTCTATATTCACTAATTAGCCATTGAGCTGATATTCAAAGCAATTTTTCCTTTTGGAAAATGAATGCAAGAACATACAAAATTTCACATTAAATTCAATACAAGACCAAATTCAAGATACACAGAAAGAGCACATAGACAACAGAAATTAACCAATAACAAAAAAGCCAGAAATTAAAGTAGCGCTTACTTCCATTATAGTGGTGGACACCAACTTTTGCAAGCATAGCGTAGTACTCAATTTCAGATTTCCTCAGTGGAGGACAATTGTTGGACAAAATAATTAATTTTCCTATCAAAAAATCAACAACCCACAAAATTCCCAAATCAAAATCGATTCTTTACAATAAAAAAACTAAATTACCAATTCCAAAATTATCTATGTTACAAAAAAAAAACTAACCCTTGGAGCTTCTGAGAGAGCGAAGAACAGTTTTGTAACCTAGCGTGTATTTCCCGCTCTTCATCACGAGAGCCAGCCTGTTGTTAATGCTCTCATGCGTCTTCTTCTACAAAAGACAAAACCCAGAAAAAATAAAAAAATCGATTAAAATCTCATCAGCTGAGGTGGAAAAAGAAGAGAATGATAATAGGAACGTACTGTTTTCTTGCCGGCCGCCATTTTCAGTTGTTTGGTTTCCTGGAAATTCAGAGAAAGTTAGTGGAAATCCAGGAATACAAATGGGTTATAGAGTTGTTTTCTTTGTAAATAAATATAGATAAAAAAAAAAAAGGCTTCAGCTTACGCTGATACGGGGATCCCTGAGCGGTGAGAGAATAAAACCCTAAAATTGGAGATGCAGACACATTTATATCTTCTAGGGTTTCTTTGTTTTTTCGTTCTGCTTAACGAGGTTTTTTTTGGTAAATAGCCTTACTTTGGGGTCTTCTTAATTATGTCAAACATAAAAAATGGATAGACGAAATTACCCTCGCCCCTTTTTCCGCTCACATTTTTATTACTCTCCTGACAGATTTTCCTACATTCTATTCTAACAAAGGGATCAAAATTTAACAAGAAATTTACAAGACGCACGTGTGAGTCACGTGTGCAATTTTCTTTTAACAAAATAGTAATTATAATTTGAGAAATTTTATGCGGTGAAATTTGAAATAAAATTTAATTAAATGTAACCATTTGCAAGTTATTACAATTCTCTTTATTTTTGTAAAAATATAAAACAAATAATAATATATATATATATAAAAGAATTAAAAAGTTTTAATTTTATATAATTTTTATATTAATTTTTAATAATAAAATTAATATTAAATTTAATATATATTAATTTTATAAATTTAATTTAATTTTAATTATTAAAAATATATTAATTTAATAATTTTAAAAAATATAATCAATTATATAAAATTAAACATCTTTCAATCCTTTTCGTTCAATATTTATATATAATTGTGACTCCACGCAATTTTCCTGGGAAACATTTTCTATTTTGCTCCCTTGCTGGGGGAATAAATTGGCATTTGGTTTCATCATTATTTCCATGGAGATCACTATTAGTTTTCTATTTAAATGATTTAAGAAACAAAATTGAATTAAATTAAGCAGATTAAAGAAAAGCACCAAACAGCTCTGAGTTAACTAAACCTTATGCAGCATTCTATTTAGGAAATTTCAATTCCAGTACAGAAATAAAACCCAGTGCACTGTTCTGGTTACCATCAAATTTGTAGAAATCAATGACACCAAACTTGCTCATGCCAAAACATCAAATCCAAAAGTTTGATTCTAATACTATGAAGTTCATAAAAGTTTGAAATTCTGGTTCAACATAAAAAAACAGGCCACCACTAAATGCAAGTCGCTCTCAAATTTTTTAAGGGTTCTAACATTAAATGAAACATTAACCTCATCCCAAATCAGCGGTCAGAAAACCAAAATCCATCATCGAACCAGATCTCCATCTGCTTGGCTGGAATGATTGCTTCGTACAAGAAACACCTGCGGACATGCAAAGACGCAATTTTTTTTTTTTTTTTTGTGATACTATTCTTACCATTATCGTAGCATTGTAGAGCAGCCACGGATAGGATTCGATTGTATATAGCCCGATCCCTACTGCTGGATGTGTTTACTTTGTGATTGAAGTTTTGCAGCAACTTGTTCTTCCGACAAAGGCAAGTAGTAGATCCGAGGAGTTGCCTTAGTTTTCCGAAATAGATCATCCAGTGTCACAATGGGTGGGTCCAGTTTCTCGGGAAGTGGGGGAGGGGGTGGAAGAGTGAACCGTTCTCTAGCCGGGGCTGGGCTTGAGAGGGGTGGTGGAGGAAGAGTAGGCGGGGGTGGAAGCTGCTGCTGTCTTGGAGTGGGTTGACGTGGTGAAGGCTGGGGCTGCGAGGCAGGTGGCACTGAAGGAGCAGAAGAACCCGTACTGACAGGTGTGGCAGGTGCCCGAGGAGGAGCCTCCGTTCTCATTTTCACTTCCTGAGGATCGACAAACTCGGCAACTAGCGGGCGTCCACCATTATTTGGTGGCCATTGAATGTTGTACAAGGCATTGCGAGTCTCTATTGCTTCCTCAACAGATGAATACTGGATCATAAAAGTTAGTTAGAAAGCAACTGATTAGATTGTCCAAACATGAGAACTTTTACAGAAAGAATGTACAATTAAAGAATCCTAATGTGAAAATTAGAAATCCTACAGTAACGTAGCAATGAGTTTTGATATGGTCCATCCAGAAACTTGTAAAAGTTCCAGTTTTGCCTAGAAGCTCTTGCACAGCTTTCAGGGTGAAAGGCCGCACAAAATGATCAATCCTAAGGGAATTACTTGGAGGCTTTGGTGATGGTGGAACTGGCAAACAATGAATGAAACAGATATCGTTAAAAGTCAAAAGCTGGAATACCATATATGCTATTTAGAGAAGGATAACTCACCAACACGGTCCTTTGGTGCTTCCTCGCTCACTGCAGAATCAGATCTCGAGAAGCTATGTTTCGAAGGAGATTGAAATGCATCCCTTGGTGTAGAGCTTTGCTGCTCTGGAATTTTGAGGCTTTCAGAATTCCATCTCCGTTGCCTCTTCAAAGGCTCATTGTTTCCTACTGCTTCTTGATCTACGAAGTAATTTATCAGATATAGATACAGACACAAAAGAAAACACAATTCTATGCATAACAAAACATATAGAACAAATTAAATTTCAGTCTCATTCCATAGATAAGCAAATAAGAAATGAGAAATTCAACATAGATAGCAGAGCAATATTTCTGTCTTGTCCAAATTTAGGACATCCTGATATGACTGAGAAGATTGAAAAGAAGCTCAGAGAAATTTTCCAGGCAAGTTCTATGAAAGAAAAAAATTCAATTTGCTATAATCTCCATCCCAGGACAAAAGGCATTGTAGTTACATTGATGGCAAAAAAAGACAAATCAAAATAGTGGAGAAACAATACCACAGAAAAGGTAATAAATTCATAGAACATAATCACACCCTGAAAGCAAAACTTACCATTATTTTTCCTTTTCTCAGCAGGTGCAACGAAGCGACTTCTATTCTCAACACGGACCTGTTTCCTTTCTGCAGATAAACCATCTCCCACAACATCCACAGGACTTTCCTCCTTCACAACAGATGCCTCATTGTTCTCAGGCCCATCCCTCACTTCATCAGAACTATCTTTGGAATCAATTTGTTTACTCTCAAGAACATCTTCCTCCATTGAATCATCACCAGAGCTTCTGTCCAAATTCAACTTTTCTGAATACCTCATATCTGCACTATCAATTTTCTTGCCCATTTCTGCATTTGTAGCATCATTGTCATCTTTCTCTTCAACAGGAGTCGTCTTCTGAAGTGGCTCTTCAACATCCATCGGATGTGATTTGCCAGGAACTGGGAGAACATTGGTAGATGGTGGTTCCACCATATCTGATTTATTAACATCTAGTTCTAATTTGACATTATCAGCAATTATATTATCCTTTAGTTCAATCTTTTCATTAATTGAGACAGAATCAGTAGAAATAGAATCAGATTTTACTTGAGACCCTAAATTAGGGCTGACCTCAGATACCTGATTATCTGGCGCAGAAGCATCTCTGAGCAGAGTCTTTTGACCCTCATTCTCCAGCTGGGGCTTTGAATCCTCAATCTCCAGCTGAATATTTGATTTTACATTTTTCCCCTCTGTTCCAGAGTTCTGCAACTCCTGCCCACTCAATGCTACTTCCGCAATTGAACTCTCAGTAACTATGTTGCCAGACTCCACAGTAGCTGCTTCAGAACCCCACTTCTCATCCACTCCAGTGAGACCAGTACCACCCATTGTGTCCCCTTCTTGAAATTTACCATGACCCAAGACAGCAACATTTGCATTGTTATCACTTGCTATTTCCCTTTCTTGATGTTCCCCTTGACCTAAGGCAGCCGCACTACTGTTAATGTCAAGCTGCAACACAACATCATTCACTTTCTCATTTCTTTTAGTGCCAACATCCAAATCAACTTCTGCTGTTTCAGAACCAGATGGCACCTTCTCTTCATCCCTCACTTCAATTACTGGTTGGCTACTGATATTATCAACTTTTTCCGCTTCCTTCCTAGCATTTTCTGCTTCCTTCATAGCATTTTCCCTCTCAATGCGAATGGCTTGATCCAAAAGTTTTATCAAATCATCCTTCTTACCACTGGATTTCAACTTTCGCCTCTTTAGCTCTTCTTTTAATTCAGTAACCTTCCACTGATCAATAGGTCGATTGTCAAGAACAGGATATGGAGACATCTTTTCCGAATAAAAACTCACTTTCACAACCCCTAATAAACAAAAGATTTAATATGCAATCAGCCAGTTGGAGAAAATCTCATACAACAACAGACATACATAAAAGAGAATGCAGAACCAGAATGCTATTGAAAATTGATGCACATATACATATATAAGAAGCTTTTTTAATTAATTAAAAAAGAAAATACTTTTTGAGGGAATATTACCCCAGAGGAATAGAACATATTTTCTGTATTCTATAATCGTTTTTCTCTTGAAGCTCACTAAAATGGACACGGCAAATCATGTATAACAACACAATAAAGAAAACACAGACCAGAACACATAATTTCTCTGCAAAGCCACAAAAAAATTATAAAAAAAAAAAACTTGAGCCAACTAAACCCTAATAGTAATTTCATCTCTAATATTCAATTATTCAACAAAGTTACACAATCAAAATTCTTAAAACAACAGAAAAAACTCCAAAATTTAACAAAGTTGGGGAAAACAAAACCCTAGTTCACAATGCAAACAAACAAAAATGATTTTTTTAAAAAAAAAAAATCAAACCCATTAATGCAGAGACGGAAAGATAACTCACAGAGATATAATTCTCGCTTGGTGGCCTGAAATGACGAAAGAGAGAAGAATATGTGAAACCCTAATTTTTACAACACAAAACCAACCGTTAGAGAACACAACAAGAACAAGCAAAGCATCAACAAAACCTAACCTAACCCAGATACAGGAAACTATCAGAGCCGCGAAAGCAAAGAACCCCTCAATTATACTTCAACAACGCGCCGTTTTATATTTTCCTGAAAACAAAGGAAAAAAGTGTCGAAAACACAGAAAACAAAGAGAAACAAAGGAGAGTTAATAAACGAAAAGATTTCGAGAAACGAAAATGGAAAATGGGTTTATTTTAAATTTTTATTTCAAAATTTGATTTTGGGAGGAATTTTTGGTTTTGTTTCGTTCTTAGTTTCTGAGCTGTGTTTTCAGATATCGAAGAAGGAAATACGAGAATAGCAGAAAGAGTGCAGTACAAGAAATTTAATGATTTTTTTATCCCATTGAATTCCGAAAATGCCCTTACCAGTACTTGTGGCCATTTCGTTAATCACACATGATGGCAGACGAAACGTTTTCGCATTTTGGAAGTTTCTTAACGAAACGTTATTGTATTACAAAAACTTATTAAATTAGATTTTAAAATTTGTGTTAAAATTTATAAATTAGAATTTCACTTGTCTTAATTTCAACATATTACCTAGAGGCTTTTACCAATATGTCCATAATTTAATTAAAATAAAAACAAATTACTGTAATTTATTATAGTAATAAAATAATCCTTTAAACCTTTCAATATTCCTTTTTATAAGTTTACTAAAATAAGATAATATTACTCTTAGATGTTTTATTTCTTACTAACAAAGTTAAATAGTAATGATAATTTTATGTTAAATTATGAAAATTTATTTATTAATTACAAAAAAATAATTTATCTAGATCAAGAATTTAACTATACTTTATTATATATAAAATATATTTAATTTTTTAACTCTTATATTAATTATTTTAAATTTTATATTCATATTTTATATGTGAGTTTATAAATTAAAAGCTAAATAATAATAATAATAATAATAATGCAACAAAATAATAATGTGACAAGCAACAAACAAAATGTTGGATAGTCGTAACATGTTATCTTTAATTTTTGCAAATGTTTATGTTATATCATTCACCATTTTAGCATGCATTTCAGTGTCAATACCAAGCAAAGCCTTACAACTCCTTGTATAAATAAACTAGGAATACATTATTAACTTTCTAATAGTACTCTAATAGAAGCTATATGCTGTTTAATCTCTATCATAATTTAAAACAAATAAAAAAAAATTGTAATTGATAGACAGAAACTCTTGATCTACTGCTTGTGAATACAACTACATGTTAAAGAGCAAAAACATATGTATGCCTCAAAGAAAGCTGTCTTTCCTGGAAATTTTTGAAGGAGTTCTTGTATGTCACTCCATTGATGGATAAGTTATAGGATTCTTTTTCTCTCCATGTAATTGTGTGTGTATATTTTTTCTACTCACTTTCTTCGTCAGTTTCCTCCCCACTTTCCTGCAAGTTCAAATGATTCATATTTTTTTCGAGGGGGGGAAGCCCATCTTCAGAGTCATTTGAAGAGTCTTCATCTTCATTGGTGTCAGCTCCTATGGCAGTAGAATACAGACGCAAATTTATTTCACACTGATCCTATTAATCTTAAATTTACTTGTCTGCTCGTAAATTTCTTGAAAATGATCAATACAATTACCTTCTACATCTGAAGGAGCCTTTGGAACCTGGGTTTGTTGGGAAAGCCAGGCGTTTTGGACTGAAATTATAGCAGCACTGTTTTCACATTCGGAGTATGCCTTCAGTAGTTCCCTGCATTGATTGGATATATCGTAAGTCTATTGCCTACAGAGTAAGAAAAATGGAAAACAACAAGATGTAGAAAAATGGAAAGCCACATCAAACTGACAACAATTTTGGAAGAGAATGCCAAACTCCATTAGGTCATTTTCATGTTTCCTCAATTCAGAAATTTTGATTTTATACTCCTCAAACCACATAAAAAAGAAGATACCTGTTGAGGGAAAGGAATGCATGACCCCACTTGAACTTGCCCAGCAATAAGTTTGCAGTTTCCTCTTCCCCACTGTTGAAACATATATAAAATTAGAATACATATCAAATTCTCAGCCAATAATCTCAGCATACGTCCACAAGAGACCAAAGCAATACTAGAAGTCTAGAACAATGATTACCAATTGATTCTTCGGTACAAAAGCCACCAACGTACAAAGTAGAAATGTGGCCAAAATCAAAGTGTAAAATTCATCCACGATAAAGTTGAGAAATAAATTCATAAAAAAGATAATGTTGAGAAATGAATTCATGAAATAGATAATAATAAAAGTTGAGAAACAAATTCATAAAATAATAAGGCATGTTGCTTAAAGAATCAGGAAACTATATTGGACTTGGTTGACTTGAAAATAATAAGCATGTAATGATCATTCAAGACGTTATGATTTACTATTTGTAAGCATGGCAAACCATATCATCAGAAAAAAAAAAAAGCTATAACAACATCTCAGAAACCATGAACCTAATGATAAAAAGAATTGTTAGGTATTACGACATAAGCACATAAAGTATACTGTTTCAAACAAAATTTTGTTACCATATTATTAATGCTGCAGATAATGCCTCCACACAGGAGAGCTCACAAGGTCGACCGTAATTTACTGGATTCGCAGCTACCAGCCATGGTACTGCAATTCCAAAATGCTTAATCAAAATCATGGAGACAGCAATTTTAAGGGAATAGGAAACAACAATTCAATGGGATTAAAGTAAAATTTTGTAATGTGTTGACTTGTTCATCACAGCAACTCGGAAGGATCCAAGAGTAAATATGTTACAATAATCAGTGATACTAGTATCATACATAACTGGAGAAATAAAATTTGTGCCATGAGTTACTAACTAGGCCAAATATCTGCATCTCAGACAAAATGTTTATGTGCTTAAACAAAATACTTATTCGAAAGCCTGCATATATCTTATATGAATACGTAATATTTTCCAGAGTTGGAGATCATACAAAGTCGAGGAGCAGCACAGCGCAACTTCACGAACGGTACATCCCCCAAGCGTGCCCAAGAGCAATCCACAACAGCTAGCCCTTTTCTCTTTATCAGGCTGTAATCTTCTTTTGAGACACATTGAGTCCCAATGGGGCTGCCAAACAAAATACACCATAGATGGCTACATGAATATGTAACACGCATGCAATCTCAAGTATAGTCACAAATAACTCCCATATGATCTATGGGGAACTGTTTGGTATAAGGAATAGGAGATGCTCCAACAGTTAACATTGTTCACATCATCTGCCTGGCACACAATTGAAATAACCAATCATATGCCAAAAAGATCCAGAAACCAACCCAAATGGTTTGCCAATCGTTGATCTACTGCATTCTTTTGAACTCGAATATGGCAAGAAGAAAACAAAATTGAGAAGGTTCAAGTCTAGAGAATCCAAGGGTGCACTGTGGACAACAATAATGGATGATAACCACAAAAAAGGATAAGGATAGAACCATTTTAACAGGAGAAGTTATTTTTTCCTCTTTCCATTAAGAAAACACCGAACTGATGATTAAAATCAATATGGATCTCAATATTATTGCTAATATATGGGAGATGACATTGTCAGAAAGGAAGAGCCAGACCACGCACTTGACACAGTAAAGATAAAAGAGAAGTTGTAATTACCTTAAAACAATTCCTCCAAAACCATTACTGACACGCAACTCCTGCAATTAATGGTTAAATAATCTAAATTAACAACATTTGAAAATGTCTATGCTGGACACTTGAAGGAATAAATTCCAGAAAGTAAAGTTATATTGAGTTAGTACATGATAAATAAGAAGCTATTGAAGTAATTTCACTCAGTACAAATAATCAATGCTGTTTCCAAGTAAATTATTTAAGAAATAGTATTACAAAATCAAATAATGCAGCCAACTGAGTTTACTTAAAAGTCAATAAAAAGTTTGATTTCTTTTTTTTGCTGCCGAGTAAAATTCTCCGTTAAGTAAAGCAATGAATATATCATGGCAGAACACAACCCATTCTTATAACTGGTACACAATATGGACAACCGAACCATAATTGAGAGGAAAAACAATTTAGCAGATACTTTCTTTCAAGAATCCAAATCTCGCAAGTTTGCGCCCCGTGCATCTCTTCGCATCACATTGTCCAAAATCCTAAACCAAAAACGAAGAAAACCAATTAAATCCGCTGCCACATTAAAAGGAAAAAAAAATTCTCATAGAATCCTCAACAGGGGGTTAATATTGCATACCCACATAGCAAGCTGAACTTTGGGTACTTCTGGATAATCTTCAGGAGCTGAAAATACAAAAAAAAAAAAAAAAATCTTGTTACCCTTCAAAACTAAAAAAAAAAAACTCAATATCATAGCGCCATTATATCAAATACCTGGCGTGCAATAAATAAAACAAATAACAATTTACAGAAACGACAAAAAAAACAAACAAATAACTATGCTAGCAATTAATACCTTGTTCATGCGGAAGAGATTCGTCTTCCCTGCAAAAATAAGTAAATTAGCAACTGAGTGTGAATTGGCGAGCTGAAGAAAAAAAAAAAAAACCTTTCGTGTAGATGGAATCTGCTGGATTGGCCGCGATGAGAGTGGTGGGTTTTGAACCGTCTCGGCTTGTTGTGACCCATCTTTATGTTTTCTCCGGTGAACCGATCGGAGAATTAAAATCTCTCCTTTGTGTTGAAAGCGGAGAACTTTGTCCTGTACTTGTTGCGAATTTATACGTATGCCTTTCTATGACGGATTTTTAAATATAAAACGGCACCGTTAATTTGCCTTCTGCCTTCTATTTTTCAAAAAAATAGTTTTTTAATTAACAATGTTTGGTCATTTATAAAAGGTGTTCATGAAAAATGGTTTTTTTAACCTATAAAATTTTAAAATATAAAATTTTAATAAAAAATAAATTTATTTTATTTTTAAAATTATACTTCATTTTTTTAATAACTAAATCGTGTTTATCAACTGAATTTTTTTTTTACTAGAATTTTTACATATAATTAAAAAAAATTCTAATTTAAAAAAATTAAATTTGATGAAGTTATATCAAACAATTAAAGCATGATTTGTATTTTCATACTTTTACTTTAATTTAATGTACATTTTTAATTAAAAATTTTGCTTTTACTTCTCAATTAATATTTTCATAATAATATAATTCATCTTTTATTATTATTATTATTATTATTATTTTATAATTTTACATCAGAAAAAGAAAATTAAACATTTTATTAATTCTTTATTAATTTTCTTTCCAATTTATTAACATTTTTGTTCTAGTTTGACCTTTTGCTATGAAATACTGAATAAACATTTCCTTAAAATGTCGATTAAATTTCAAGATTATTTTTGATAAATAAAAGATTGCCCATGTGTCTTAATCAAATGACGATTCATAACATAATTATTTAGAAATTATTTATGATTAGATATATATATGTATATCTTTATATTTATTTATTTTGACTTTTATATTAATATTTTTAATTTTTATTTTAATTATTATTTATTATATATTTTAAATTTTTCGTTTATATTTTTTAAATATTATTTATTATTTATTTTATATATTTTAATATTTTTTTTTGTTATAAATTTTACAAAAATTATTATAAATTACAAAATTTCTAAAAAAAAATTGAGTGTAAAGATATAGTATCATAGCTATCCTCAATTATTTAATGACATCACATGGATGATGAAATCTAGTACATGTATAAAAATATGTTATAAACAGCCACATATCCACTGATATTGTCCATTCTCATTGTGTTTAAGGCACATTCATTCTTATGTTAATTAAAATACCATCATCTAACAATCCCTAATTATTTATTTTTAATTACAACTCTCAAATTTTTGGCTGCAATTCTTAATTTCATGTTACATTTCTCAAGTTTGCTAAATATAAAATATATGAGTCAAGGACTTGGATTTGGCAAATTAAAGAGGAGAGGAAGATCCTCCTGAAACAAATGAATACCCTTTTTTCTTCTATAAAAAATTTGACAAATTGAAAGTGCGTGTCAAGGAGACAAGACTTGATGGTAAAGCTCAAAAAACAAACAGAGATGGTCGAAAATAAAAATGATAACTACACAAAAATGACAAGTATCCCCTCACCTCCAATCCTCGTCAGTGTCAGCAGCGACAGATTACCTCAATACAATGTCCCGAGTCATCATCCGTGTAGATAATATGGTGTTGGTATTGCAGGCATTGAAGCCAAGATTATGCAATTTCTACAATTGAAAATTAGGCCCCCGCTTCGTTGCTGAGCTGAAGAGTCATTTTTATGTTGTATCTGAAAATGTAAGGCATCGCCACAGTTTCCATTCCTTTACTTGTCTGGCAAGCATGACACGTGACTTTCTTGGGAGCTCTCGCGAGGGGCAGCCGGCCAATCTCCCGTATTGCTTGCCTTTGTGGCTGTATAAATGATGTTGTGAGAATACTTCCGCAGAAGGAACACATATCAGCAATGTGATAATCGGAACATGAATGAAGCCTATCGTGCAACATGGCATCTCGTTCCATTTCTCCAAAATGGGTACCTCCGCCATGCTTTCTTCCTTTGATTGGCTGCCGGGTAATCTGGGCTGTTGTTCCAGTGGAGAGAACCTGCATAAGCGAACAAACAAGAGCAAGAATATAAGTATGGGTAATCACAATATCTTGTCTCACACGACATTACAAAACAGCAAGAATATGAGCAAGAGCAAAATGCTTATTATTTAAGAGAACAAGAAAATAAAAAAATCTTACTTGAAATTTGTCCGAAACCTTGTGCTGGAGGCGTTGATAATATACAGGCCCAATAAAAATTTCACACGTGAGTTCTGTTACATAAACCCCGCTGTACAATACTCCCACACCATGATAAATGACTTCAACATTTCACCAAATTCGTAAACTAGGGATTTTGATTCAGACTCGGTATCTCCATTAGTTTTCTTGACATAATTTGAAAATGGTGTAGCATCCATATGTAAGCTACCTCCCTGCAACAACATAATTAGCGTAAGTATAATATGTAACTAATAATTCACTACACATATATATAACATGAACAGGCATATGGTGCACCCACTTTCTCTCATCATTTTTTTTTTTTTATTCTCTCTCTGTTTCTCTTTCCCTCTCAAAAAAGAAAAAATTGAATAATATAATAATCTAGCATTTGATCATGAAATGATGAAATCAAGATTCCATCCAGATAGTATCACCTTAGCCGTGACTGACTCCAAAAGCATTGCAATTTTCATCCTTGAAGGTAATGCATGAGGATTGATAATCAGATCTGGGAGCATTCCCGTCACTCCAGAAAATGGCATATCAATATTGGGCCACAATTGGGAGCAAACACCCTTCTGGCCATGTCTGCTGCTAAATATATCACCAATAATAGGGTTTCTAGTATGTCAAAAACGAATATTTGCCTGCAAGAGAGAAATATTAGCCCACAACATATGTCTAAGAAGCATATACAATGGAAATTCATGAGGACAGAAAATAATCCAATGTACAGAGCAAAACAACCAATGACCTATAACTGCAACTAAACAGTAAAGTATCCCCAATTTCAACTAAATATGATCCCTAACTTCTACATTTTGGATTTTTTTTCAAATTCTAATTCCAGCTAGAGTAACAGATGATCATTCACTAAAGAAAAACCAACCAGACTCCAAACATAACCCCAACATTAAATCCAATTTAACAACTCAGAAGAACACCAATTCAAAGGAGAAATGAGATTTTGAGTCCTTAAGCCCACAAACAGAACAATGATCGATTAATAGTAGCCCACCCATTACATATCTATACTCGTCAATAGAAATTTTATCTGATGGAGATTCAATTATACTTGGAATGAATGAAATTAGATATCCTATGTTGACTGTTAGCCAAGGATGCTGCAAAAACTGGAAGAGTGTTCAATGACGGAGACAATGGAGTGTATATCAAGATTTAGCAGCACAACAACAACATAATGCACAGAAAAGAACCTCATCATCTTTAACTATAAAAGTCCAGATAGACATTCATGTACCTTCTGAGGAAGCTGCTTGCTGTTTTTCATATCGACAGCAACATAGTCAACAATGACAGGTTCAGAACCTTTTCGGCTGTTGATTTTCCATGAATTTGTTGTCTTGTCATAAATACTACAATAGGGTTCACCTGGATGTATTGTCTGTGGCAGTTATCAAACCATTCATCAACATAAATACGGATAAAAATAAAATTTAATCAATCTAAACAGATAAAAAGAATAAAGTAGAAAGTATAAAAGGCCAACCTGACCAACATATGGAAGTCCATCTGCATCAATCATAGAATGTATTGATTTAGCATCTTTGTTTTGTCTAAACATTCTTTGGCCTCAATCTGACTTACTGCTATCCTCAGATAAGTCAAATGTTTCTGTCTGCCCCCCAAAAAAAACAAGGGGGTCATAGAGATGGACAACAATTGCATCATCAGCAGTTAATCTTTTGATACAGATATGGACATTGAAACAATATCTGGCTTTCATATGTAATGCATATGGGTTGCCTCCCTATAGACGGTTTTAATTATATTTTGGTGATCATGTTTTTCCTCACATGCATATAAATATCTTAAAAAGCTAAATGGCATATAAAAAGACAAACCGGGTATATTTCTCCATGGCACATCCCAAGGTCCACAGATGACTTATTCAAGATCATGGCATCCTCCATCTCATAAATGGATGAAGACGTGCAATAAAATTCATGATATCAAAATCATAAAATGCGTGTATACTTCTCTAAAATCCTTACCCTGTGTATGCCAGCACTGCAACTATTGCATTTATCCCAGTTGGATATTCATCCATGCTATATTTTGTATATGTGCTCGCGCAAACAATGGGAGTTTGAGGAGTCTGAGTGCCCAAGAACATATTTGTTACAACAAAGCAGATGGAGAAAAAAGATAATCCACATTATGAAGATAAAAGAAATGTAATGGATGCAGATATAGATCCATTTAAAATGAAATGGTTAGTCATATCTGCAATAAGTTGTACCGCTAAGCAGTGACAGAGGCAGAAGAGGAATTAAGAGGGGGGATAATTTCCTCATAATTCTATTATAAGGAGCTCGACTTTAATTTACTTGGGGCTTGACTTTAATTTGAGGACTTTAACTGTAGTTTACATAATTAAGGGTAAAAAAATAAAAATTCAGTGGGGACTTTAGCCCCCACAAGTGACACACTAGCTCCATCCCTGACACTAATTGCACAGGAAAGGCAAGAATAATATGACTGGCAAAATTCTGGTTAGAAATTGGTGACTCTTTGGCTAGTCTGATATCAGGAAATTTACTGGGTATAAGAGGAGAATATATTATTCGACTCAAACTACAATCTGCCATTTCAATCAACTTCATAGATGGGGTATCACAAATATTCCTTGGTAGTTTTTCTTTTAATAAAAAAATTAAATATCTTCTACTCCATATTCTATATATAGTTATTAATTGTCCCAATTTGGTCAGAATTTCAAAACACATATATAAATAAATTAAAGAATGCCTAAGTGGCTTTTCTTTCCTCCATACAAATGTTTTCTCTCCTTTACTTACTGTACTTCTGGTTAGGGATTCTATAATATTGATTGAAGAATTGCACATAGATAAGAAAAAAAAAATAAGCTAAAGAGGGCTTCCAGAAGAGGAATGGGAGAAAAAAAATTGTACCAGACCTGAAGATGGTAAAGTTTTTGATTTGCATGGTTTTTGAGTCCTTGTAAAGAGAAACCCACTGTTTGTTTTGCCATCTAAAACCAAAAATGAGAAAAGTAGACCATTTAACATCAAAGTAACATATTGAATGACAGTAAGTGCACTAATAAGAAGTATTACCAGCACGCAGGAAATACCTGAGACCGATACATATTGTGTGGACTTTGATTATGATAGGAACAAGGTGTTAGATTGGCAACCATCTCCATCATCAGGACAGCTTATCTCCATGAAGACCTAATACAACAAACATATATTAGAGTTCAACATTTGGTGTCTTATAGGCTACTGACAGAAGAAGAAGAAGAAAACTTGATAGCTATGAAAATTTAACTCCGAATGTCTTTATTTAGATATGAAATGCATATATTCTGTATTCACCTGCTCAAAAGGACCAATTAGCTCAATATTTTGACTTTCCTCTGGAGGGAGAGAAATGTTACTCACAGGACGAACAAATCTAGGAGGAGATATGAACAGGTACAAGCCAGGGTAAGGTCCACCCATGCTCAAAGGAACATATCCCACTTCTAGATTGTCAGGAATCTGCAAAATTTTAAAATTGATAACAATGTAATGGAGAAAGAAAAAAGCAACTGCAATTGGATTAAACATGACAGTACCACTGAGGCAGTCAAAACTTTCAGTCTCTGTAAATGAGCAACAACTTTCTCAACTTCACTTCCAGGTACAGCACCAACAACTCAGCCATCTACAAGAACAGAGAGAACTGCAGGAGGACCAGATTTAACAAGCTTTGGTAATGAAGGTATCATCCCAACCCCAATCAAAACACTGAGAATAGAGGTTCTTATTTTTGAAAAATCTCTGATATTTCCTCTAGAGTCGTAGTATGATGTAACTCCTGAAATACATGAAATTAGATTAAAATAAACAAATAAATAAATTAGTTAACATGACAGTGAATAGCATACCGAGAAAATAGATAAGCGCAATCTTGCTGTGCCAATCAACAGCAAAGACTGATGTAAAGGAATTCAAGAGAAAAGAATCTTATTCCAATTGTTTAATAAGCTCTAGATTCAAATTTTAATGTGCAAAAAATGGCATCTGCAGACCAGGTTTATGCATTATCCTACATACTGAGCACTTGAAATACCTTTTTGATAAGACCAAAAAGAAATTAAGAATTTCTTGGTCTGCTTTATATTTGAATTCCAATAGCATTTCAAATCTCTTTCCCAGATGAAGTGTTGGTGTAGAGATCATACAACAGACGATCTAAAAGTGCATTAAGGATGTGGCCACAACATATGAGTTTATCTTTAAGTTTTTTTTTGTCATTGAGCCTTCACTTGATCAGTATCTTCTGCAGTACGTTCAAGAATTGGTTCCAAATTCGGATCCAGCACATAAAAGATCTTCAGAGCAGTCAATAAAAACTTTAATTTATCCTACCAGCAAGTGAAGTTCATTCCATTAAAATGATCCAATTTGACCATGTCTTGATTCAAGAGTTTGATGGTTGCAACAAAAGTTTTAGTCTCTATCAATTAAAGCTTTAAGATTGTTGAGAAAACTTGTTGAATGGAAATTTGAAACACGTATTGAATACACTTTTCTTAAAGCGTTATTTGCCCCCTCTTGATTTGAAATTGCTTATGGGATATCACTATCAAATTGCTTTCAGGATATGACAAGCCTTATAGAATTCGACACCAGACAAAAATGAAGAATTCTCAAAGAAAATAAGAGCACAATTGTATTTCTGAAAAATAAAGAAGAAGATAGAAAATTATGAATTTTATTGTCTATTTTAAAGCCATCATATGTCTCTATTTATAGATATGCATACAACTCTCTGTAGGGACAACTCTTTTCATGATATCTCTTCATCTTTGACCATTGGAATAAGTTCAAATCTTAATTAACGGTTTAAATTGAATCAAAATATGAAAGGACACATTGAAGGGTCATGTTTTTTCAGTTTACGCCGTGGCCTCGCGCTACGTCTTTGCATATAATCCAAAAAATGGTTGAAAATAGAGAGTCTGGCGTTGCATCTTAGCACTACAGCATCAAGTTAGGAAGTCGGGCACTGCAGCCTGGAGCCATGGAGCCAAGGCCACTAACTTGCAACATTTCCTGGCTTGGACACATGCATGAATTATCATCTCCATGTAAAATTCTTCTTTCAATGCAAGTTCTTCTTCCATGCAATTATCACGTGCATGAAAAGTTTAATTTCATGCAAAATTCTTATTCCATGCATACTTGATGTATAATTATATTTAAACAAATTCCAACACAACGTTTTGATTGCATTAAGTACTCAATTTATAAATTGCACAACAACTCACAAGAATTAATCATGCGGGTAATTAACACCCAACTAAATTAAATAATGCAATGATCTATGAAGATAATAATCAACTCCTTAGCAGCAATATTATAACTTATTTCCCACCAAGTATCCTAAATGGTTGATTAATCAAATCTTAAAGCATATCCACACAAAAACGCGTATCATATAATAACATATCTCTATTAAATTTATTTTATAGGCAAAAAGTCTTTGGGAGAACAATATACTCAAAACCTCCTAAAACCTCCTATAAAGATCTAAAAATAAGTTCAATAATACGATTCAGACCAAAGTGCATCTTTGTTCATTAAAATCATAGAGATGATGACAGAAATGAGCACTTGACATTACCTTTGATATGCCTTAAACAATCTCATTCTACAATTCTATCAGCATGCCATAGCATGTAGTCAAGAATTCAGGACTCTATTCAATTCACCCAAAGCCATCATAGCATGTAGTTTATATAGCCTACCCATATCAATCATTCACTCATGTCCTACAGTTCTAGTACTTTCAGAATTCAAATACACAAAATTTCATGCACCACGTAATTCAGTTTGGATTGATTATCCCCAACATGAGTCTTGTGCACTTGCTAAATTAAACTAACATCTTTAAACTTATTGATAAAAAATAATTACAGTGATGATTAATAGGGATGTGGACACAATTATTATTATTGTAGATTGCAGTATTGTCCCACTTTAATAATGTGAGAAAATAAGTTTATAAATAAATAAATTGGATGAGGAACATAGTTTTGATATAACATGGACACTTGATGAACTTATATTTAAGTAAGTGTTTAATTAATTATTTATTTTGGTAAATAGATGAATTAAATTGATACAACATTTATTTTGTATCACTTCATATTAATTAAAACAACGTATATTTTGGTATTTAAATCTAAAAGGTGTCTCTACCAAATTGATACAATGTTTGTGTTTGTGTCTCTTCAGCCTCTATAAAAGCATAGACTCATACAGTTTAGATACAATACAAATTTCTATATTTTCTCTTCTTCTAAGTTTTCTGAAATTCTTATTTGAAATCATAGAATTGCTGGTCTGTAATTTCTTGGCTTTGTTGTATCCTGGAGGTTGTTTTAACCTGGCAGCAAAGTGGGGACAATAATTACCTTAAGGAAAGTGTAATACACGCTTGAAAGCTTTGTTCCCTTTTTATCTCCACATACAATTTCTATTTTCTTCAACAATTGTAACATTAACTTTGAAATTCCTTCTAAGCTTACCTCGGTTATACACAAATAAAGTATCATTTTCTTCATATTCTTACAAAAGAAAAAGAAAAGCTTCAAAAAAGGAAGCAAGAACACTTACCTTTAACATTATTGGAAATTAGCCAAAATTAAATCTTTCTCTTACAAGAGGAGAACTGGTATCAAGATATTGAAATTCAACATCTGCCATCAACTTTCTGGCATAAGAAATTTTAGCCTGACGACACTGTTCACAGAAGAAAATACAAACCATCAATTTACTACCTAAAATGAAATCCAAAAAAAGAATATAATATATTTTAGAGAGCATGAATTTTTTAATTCAAAAGGAAGCAATGCTTCTCGCAATGCCTTTGAGCCTTGTTCCTTTTGAGGCGGAAATATCCCAGGATTACCCACTGATAGTAAAGATAATAGTCAAGGGTAAAAAAAAAAAAAAATAGAACAGCCACTACGATGAAGTAATGGTGAATTTGCAAGTTCTGTATAGATCTCTTTCAAAAGAAATTTTCACTAAAGCATTTAAAAGTGCTTTCTTACAAAGAGAACTTGCCCAGCTGAGCATAAACAGAATTGGTAATGGCTCCAGAGTGACCGCAATCCCAAAAATAATTTTAACAGAATTTCATAGAAAACGTTTCAAAAGCTATTTTCACTAAACCATTTAAAAAGTCCTTTGTTCAGCCGAAACCAATCAAGTGCTTTTCCAGAAGAATTGAGACTAAGAAGCTAATTTCAGAAAAACACAATAGCTAGAGTACTTTGTGAGAAATAAAACGAGTACTAGAACAACTTCAAAAGCAATTTCTCAGAAAGTGCTTGTCCAGCCAAACACAAACCAGCTCTTTTTTATTAGAATTTCATAAAAAAAAAACAAACAAACGAATGAATTAAAAAGGATATTTTTAAGACTCTTACTGGTGAAGGAATCGTCGACGATGACAGGCTTCACCCGGTAGAACATTTCATTCAATCCTTCTTCCAACATGTAATCGAACGACTCTATGTGGTGTCTAACGACCTGCCGCAGCGGCTCGAAATCCTCAGCCGATTTCTTATTCCTTGCCATTGTCACCTCGTCCTTTGCTTTCTGTCCGATTCAGAGAAGAGCTGGGTGTTTCGGACGGAAGAAGGGTTTATGAAGAGGTTTATGCTGAAACGGGAGCGTTTTATATGTTCACTGGAGACTTTTAACCATTTTTGCGGTTGTGGGTTTTATCTAAAAAATTAATAATTATATGTTATTATTTATTAATAAATTATAACTATATGTTATTATAAAATTAATTATATATTATTATAAATTAATTAATTAATTAATATCTATTATCGTATCATTTTTTTATTTCTAAAATAACTATTAAATACTCTATTTATTAATTAATTAATATTTAAATTATTACATTGTAATCAATTGATTATAAAAATTTAAAAATAATTTTTTTCATGTAAATATTTAAAAATATATATTTTTTTATTATTAATTTTATTTTCGTTTCTATCAACTTAAAAATCATCTTATATAAAATAAAATCAAATTTTGATAATAGCATTTGGATCCTAGATGTTATACATTTTCTATAACAAGGACATACATTTTTAATTTTTATCAACTAAGTCCTAGTTGTGTGAAGATGGCCTAATTACTTTGTAAATTTAAATTTTTAACTTGCCTTTATTTATTGAGAAATGTAAAATAAATTCTAAAATGCAAATAAATCACCAATACACCTTCATGTTGTTAGGATAGCAAGCGACCATAGATTATCATTCTGAGTCGATTATATTTGAAGTAAGAAAATCTCGTCCCATTTATATTATGGTATTTTTTATTTTATTTTAATAATTTAAAATTTAAGATTATATTATTAAAATTTGAATTCTTTATTTTATTAAAATATATTAAATTATTTATCTATATTTTCACAATAATAATAATATAAATTAACTTTTTATATCTTTTCAAGAATATAAGACTTCCTACATATCTGATTTACTCTATTTTAAAACTTATAAAATTTTCGTGAATGTTTCTATTATTGTTTAGACATTAGAGTTAAAATGATTTTAATTCTGATATTACTTATTGTAAATTGAACCATTATTTCTTTTCAAAGTATATATTTATTAGGATGTGTAGAGCGCAATTTTATAAATTTTAATAGTTTTTCATCCTTATCAAGGCAGGACTCTTGTGGCACAAGGTTATTAATTCTAGTAGCGTAAAAAAGAGACTTATTTGATACAAATAAAAAACAATGTCCTTACTTCATAAATCAGAAATATTTAGGGACCGAATGATTTATCCAAAGTAAATCACAATTTTTTTGTTAAATTATATTCTTTCGGAAATGTATTATGATGTATAATCCATTTATCAGTCAGATGTATGCTTTGTTACCGAGAGTGTTAGCGTCAGCTCCGGCGACAGCACGATCGTCGGCTTCTTAGCGACAGGCAAAACGCAACGTTTGGTTGTCAAACAAATAACTCGGAACAATATTTTCTCTTCGCCTTTTTGCTCAGTCATTTTCTCGAACACCTTCGCAGCAACGAATTCTGATCTCCTGCAGATTCGTTAAATACAATGTTACGAAGGTAATTTAACAATTTAATTTGTATTTTTATGGTTTTTATGTCTTTTTTTGTAATTTTTTATTTATTTTTTCTTTTCAGTCATTTTACATTCTGACAGTGAAAACCGTTCTTAGGAGCGGCAAAAGATTTGATGTTTTTGGTTTTGATTGATGATTTCCCTACGTGCGTTTCATGTTAATGTTATTTTTCTAAGCTTAATTTTCACCGATGCCATTTTTCAGGTCAATTTTTGAATTCTCCTTGCGTCGGAATATCCCTAGGCAGATTGCAGCTCAGGCGAGTATTACAGTTTTCACCTCTGTTTCATTTGCTATAACTAGATTGCATTTCTTGAATTTTTTTTTTTTTTTTATTAATCATTTTGTTTCTTAGCATAGAAAAAAAAAATCATGCAAGTTTAACTTGTGGTATGCTCAGCAGTGCTTCCGTGGTGCTTTTGTAGAAGTACTTTGGCACTTGTGCTTGGTGGTGCTTCTTGTAGAAGTATCTACGGCCGACTGCTCCTCTAAGAAACAACCCGGAGTGCATTTTTTTGGTTCTGAAAGGTGTCATCAGAGAATAGGCAAGGATAGTAAACATAGGAAAAGTATGCGTGCATATGTGGTCTTTGTATTGTTAATTGATACAGTATTGATATAGTAATATAGGTCACTCAATACTGCTTTTCAATATTTTTATGATTCACATTGGTCTGATTGTTGTGGTGCAGTCTCTATCTATATCGGTAATGCTTTTCTCATTTTTGCTGCTGTAAACTTATAAGAGATGATCCTAATTTGCTTATTGTTGACACAACTGCAGCAAGTTCCTTCAATTATTTCTTCAAGAAAGAAGTTCTCAACTGTGTCCCAGCATAATGCGTCCCCGAAACCTGGTCCCACAGGCAAGCATCCTGAATCAAAGGGTGACTTTTCAAAGGTTGTTATTGGAACGGCTGTTGTTGCTAGTGTTGGCATATTAGCATATCAGACTGGATATTTGGATCAATATATTGGTAAAGAAAATGAAAAACAGGATTCTCTTGATTCAACTAATTTTAGTGAAAATAAGATTTATGTGACGAATGATCAGCATTTGGTGGAGCCCACAGTTTCTTCCCACAGCGGTGAAGAGTATAACACATCAAGTCCTGCTGCGGAGCAAGCTGTGCAGAGTGTTGAGACTGCTAAAGATCTTCCTCAGCCAGAAGTTTTAAGTGAAATGCCAATTGAAGATCAGAGTCATTTGCAAGATAAAGCAGAATTGACACCTGAAGATCTTGCAGTACCTGTGAAGGAGAACAATATTGCAGAAAATTCTAATAAAAGCCTGGCATCTGATGAAAAAAGTACAAGTCCTCCAATGTCATCTGAAGGAATTGTTGAGATGGAAAACCTCAAGTCAAAAACTAGCAAGAAATCTGACGAGGAAGTTCAAGGTACAGGAGAACTTAGCCAGGCTAGCGTAGCTCCTGAGAAAGATGAGCAGAAAACATTGCAACAAGAGCATGTTGTCACAGACGAGAAATCTGAGGTACCCATGGATTTTACTTTATAAATTTTTCTTTTGCAATACAAAGCCAGCAATTGTAGCATGTCTAATAAAATTGAAGGTGCTGGTAGTGGTGGTGGCAGTAATTTTTCCCTTTCATTTTTCGTCTATGGTTCTTTCTACTTGGACATCCCTGATCTAAAATTTCTTTATAATGCCTTTCTTTTTCATTGGTCATAAGATGAAGCTGATTCTGGTCTGCTTTTATTGCAGGATGCTTTAGTCAAAGGTGCACAATCACCAGCTTCTCTCCTTGAGGCATATCATTTAAATGATAAAACTGATGAGGGCATTGAAGACAAATCAACAGAGGTTTCTGATGAACTTTTTTGTGGTTTTACTTCAAAGAAAATTGTTTGACTATATGAACTTTGTTTCTCAAATTGGTAGGATTTTATTAATGCAATTGAGGAGTTGAATAATGCTTATCAATCCAAGGATGGGACATTGGTGCTTGATTTCTTAGAAGCAATTCATGCTGCTGAAAAAAGGCAAGCTGACTTAGATGCTCGTGCTTTTGTTGAAGAAAAAAGAGCATTGAAGGTTTGGACCATCGATATTTCTAGAATAGATTTCAAATTCTTAGTGCATAATGAACAGCTTTGATTTTGTTTAACTTTTAACAGCATGTTCCTGTAACATTCTTGTTCTGATTCAGTTTTGTTAATAATCTTACTGCTGCTCTTTCAGGGGAAGTTTGAAAAGGAGCTGAGAGATTCAAGAGCCAGAGAACTTATGCGTACAGAAGAGGCAGCAATTTTAGAGAAGGTTATACATCTTTTTATTCTTTACTTTGCTTGAAATGTGATGTCTCTTTTTTCCTTTTTCCCCTATTTTTCCTTTTATTTATCAACTTCAGACATACTAAATAATAGTATCTGTGCATTTTTAGCATACAGCAGGTTCTTGTAAACCAAAAATTTGATTATTTTCTTCAAATCATTTTTGTTTGCCTTTCTAATATCTAATTTTGGCTATTTACACATTCTGGCTTACAGCTTTCCATCTGTTTGTAGATAACTGTATCATTGTGCATTATATGCTTATCTTCACCTTCACTGTTGCATTTTGTTTTTCAATTTTAAGTATCTTAAAGATTTTGATGGCTAAAATACCTTCTTGGGCCTCTAACCAATTGAAAGTGGAACAGGGAAAGGTGAGTAGAATAGGTGGATTGCCACATTGTCTAAACTAAAGCATCAATAATAACAATTTGGAACTACTAGGCACCAGAAATCTAAATACGTGTTCAAAAGCCTCTCATACTGCATGGAGAATGTCCATGTCAGCAGACAAGTGTTTTTTAAATCTCCCATCTTGTCACTAGTGCCCAGGGGAATTTTATCCTGCTTATTGGGAGACTAACTCTTTTTCTTACTAGCATCATCCTCAGGAGATCGATATGGCCAATTATTAAGTACTTCATAATCATGCATGGTGAAGCAAATGTGTTTCTATGAGTCTAAATGGTGATGATTTTTTTTTTTTTAATTTTTCCATCTGTCTGTACTTGTCACATAAAATTAGTGTAAAAGCACAAGATAGTGATGGTTTGAGAAATGTAACCTGCTTATATAAGCAAATCCCCACAGAAAAGGAGAGAAAAAGAATTTGGCTTGTTTTTGGATCGTAATCAGATTCTAAGTACTCAAATTTTCTCATTGAGCAGGAATTGAAGAGAGAAAGGATAAAAACAGCAGCTACAATCAAGTCACTTCAAGAAAAGATGGAAGAGAAACTTAGGATGGAACTTGAACAGAAGGTGCATATTTTAGTTTTTTCTGTGAACAAATGATGTTTTTATCTGTAAACTGAACTTGCCACCCTCAAACAACTGCAGGAAAATGAAGCAGAGTTGAAGCTGCAAAATGCTCTAGAGCTGGCTAAAGCAGAACTAGCTGCAGCAATCACTTGTGAGAAGACAGCACAGATTGAGAGAATGGCAGAAGCAAATCTCCACGTAAGAATTTTGACAATTATCAGTGATTACTGATGTATACACTATATATGATGAATCAAGGATATGATCTTATATTATTATTTTTTATGCGAAGTATCAACTCTTTGAGTCTAAGAAGTTTGTATGGAAATTCTCTGAACAAAAGGGAAGTTTGTATGGAAATTCTCTGAAGAATTTAAATGTTCATTAAGGTCACAAAAAAAAAAAAAAAAAAACCCAAAAATGGGTGTTAGTATAAATAACAACTCAGTCTAGAGATTAAGTCAAATGCCTTTTCAGTAGCTCAAATAGTTTGTGGCTGTCTAGACTTTCAGCTTTGGGAAGAAAGGAAAAATAGGAGATGGTTTGTCACCATAGAATGCTTTATGCAAGAAGTGGTTATGTCTTTTAGTTGCTTGATAATTTTAATGTTACATGTTTGATTGTCTTATATATATGTATGTCTGCATATTCTCATCATCAAGATGCATTTCACATTCTGCACAAATTTGCTGGTATTTTTTTTAATGCCTTTATCACTCTTCAGCCATTAAATATTATGATTTCTTCTGTTACTGAAATTAATACAATTTGAATTCTTTTCTACAGATAAATGCATTGTGCATGGCATTTTATGCACGTTCTGAAGAGGCTCGTAAGAGTTACTTTGTTCACAAGCTTGCTTTGGTAAAGTTTCAAAACATTGAGCTGCTGCTTCTTCTAATGTTATGTACTTCTAGTCTTGTTAACGGTAATTGCTAGTCTCTAAAATCAGTCCTATGAAATTATTTTAGGGGGCACTGGCTTTAGAAGAGGCGCTTTCTAGAGGATTACCAATTCAAAAAGAAATAGATGCACTATATACTTATCTTGACGGCATTGAAAAAGACTCCGTCTTAGATTTGGTCTTATCATCCCTTCCGGAAGAAACACGGTACCATGGCACAGAAACATTGCAGCAATTGAATCAGAAGGTAAACTAGTGATACAATGATCCTTTTTTTTTTTCCCAAAAAAGTTTAAATAGTTTGGTTCAGAGGGATAAGCAGCATCTTTATATTCTACTTATATGGTTTCTCTGGACAAAGGTATAACAAATTCACTTAGATCATATAACGCTTGGATGAGATCCCTTTTATTTCCCCTGTTTGTTTATTGCTTGATTTACCTTGTTCTGATGAGCCTAAGATGTTTTTTATCAAATCTTGGATGGTTTTGCTTGCTTGTTTCTTGAGGTGTTGGCTTTCAAGTTGCTTTAATGTGTTAAGAACCAAGTTTCAAAATTTTCTTGTGAGATCCATTTGTTTACTTCAGCTAGTGCAATTTTGTTTCTGATAATTTTTGTCTCCTCATCTGGACACTATCCAGACAAGGTTACTCACAGGCAAAAGTCTTTGCCTTGAGTATTATTTTTGACACGTAAAAGTTGTCCGGAAAATAAATCAAAAGTCAAATTTTAATTTTGTAGTAGTATTATCCTAAATTGTTTCATCATGTTTGTTCTTATTCCAGTTTGATGCTTTGAAAGGGACTCTGCGACACTTCAGCCTGGTCCCCTCAGGCGGTGGTGGTATTTTGACTCATTCTTTAGCACATATTGCATCCTGGTTAAAGGTATGCAATTATATATGGTTTACTTTCCATATTAGTATGAGTCTCATTTGCCTCATTTGTCAACCAACATTTCTTCATGACTCAGGTAAAAGAAGATGACCTATCCGGTGATGGGATTGAATCTGTCATTACCAGAGTTGAGAGTTATTTACGCAAAGGGAAACTTGCTGAAGCAGCTAACGCTCTTGAAGAAGGTGTTAAAGGTAGCCAAGCGGAGGAGATAGTTGTGGATTGGGTAAAGCGAGCAAGGAACAGAGCAATCACAGAACAAGGTCTAACTTTCCTTCAATCATATGCTTCTTGCCTTAGTCTTACATAAAAAGTTCCCTGAGTGTCTCGGAACTGGAGATCATGTCTTTGTACCGAATATAACTGCATATGATACCAGATTCATTGATTTAGTTTGTAAGTTTATAAAAAAGTTTTCTGGGTTCATCACCCATCAACCAAAAGAAGAGCAAGAATAACAATTCCTTTTGCGGAACTGAAACTTAATACAGATGTCCGCAAGAACTGCAAAACCTTTTTCAGGAAATTTTTGAAGAATGTCGAAAATTCTGAATAAAATTTTAGCTTCTTTATTAGCAGATTTAAATATTTTTGTTCTATTCCTTGCAATCATGTTTAGCTTGTGTAGGTTGTTGATCAATGCATTCTTCCATATTTCAGTTTTCCAGTCAGTAATTTGTAGAAAACATTGTATGAAAAATTCCCATTTCCATTTCTCAACATCCCAGCTTGATTTGTAGCATGGCATGTTCTCTGACGGTTAATATAATAAACAATATAAAAAAATTAAGAAAAATAAATTAATAAAAGAATTAATTTTCACATTATTCAGACAGTTGTTCTAAATCATGTGCTTGGAGGGTTTTTATTATGAATAAAAATATTTTCAAAAAATAAATTATAATAAAAAATTGAAAATAATTGAGACACGTGATTTGATGTTTTCTTTTTAATTACGAATAAAAATTATTTTTAAAAAATAAAATATTCATATACTTAGTGGCATGGCAGCTAATCATGAGGTGGCTGGTTGTCTGGCTTTTGGAGACTTCTAACTCTCTGAAAATTTAAAATAATAAATTAAATTCTGCAAATACTTGTTTAATATAATTAATTTTTTTATTAATTTGGAAGCAATTGGAATGTCGATTTCATGAAAAATGGTCAAAAATTGCAGGTAAAGAAACATGCCAACTTTAACTGATAATTGCAAAAATCATACGTGATTTTACAGGAAATTGATGTGATTACTTTACTTAATCTTAATCACTTAATTTTGAATTAATTATTTTGGTAATAGATTAATTAATTACAGTCTTAATCACGAGCAAGCGGCTGGGAAACCAACTTCCTAAGAATATTATTCAAGGGAGAGAGAAAGAGAAATTGCTGGTATTAAGTCTCAATCAAGTGGTAATGCTGGCGGAACCCATCTTCAAACACTTGGTTAAAAAAAAATAAAAATCATTGCTAAACCAAAAAAAAAAAAAAAACAAAAAAATGCAATATATTAAAAAAAAATTTATATTAAAAATAAAATATTAATATTAATAAAATATTTATTTAATTAAATAAATATATTTTAAATTAAAAAAATTATATACTTAAAATAAATAATAATTATTTAATTATTGATCCTATCTCTTAAGTAATATAATAATTAACAGTTAACAGTTAATGAATTAGTTTGAAGTTAGAATTTGAAAAAAAAAAATAATAATTTGGGTATAAATAAGTGATAGAATCATAATCTTGATTGGGTGTATGTATCATCATACAGCAGCCACGTACTACTAATTCTATTCCACCAATAGAAATAAAAACATAAATAAATCAATTCACATTTTTTGCCACCTAAGCACAGAGAGAGAGAGAGAGAGAGTGACGTCATTTTGATTGTTCCCACTTGGCTTGGCTTAATTTTAAGTCCTTTCTTTTTAAAGTTTTTATATACTTTTTTTAATAAAAATAAAAATTTATAATTCAATAAATAAAATAAAATTCATCAATATAAAATTTATTTTAAAATAATTTTTTACAAAAAAAAAAATAAATTTAGAGATTATAGCTATATGATTTTTTGGCACAAAATATTTGTATAATTTTTTAAAAAAAAATATATGATTGTAAATTAAATATTTTTTTCTCAATTAATAAGTAATTTTAGTTGATAATATAATACAATGACACATTGATATTAATAATTTTAAGATGTAAAAATATTTAATTTATAAAAAATTCATGAATTTTTATATTTTATTGAATAATAATTTTTATTAAATTATTTTGTTAATCGTTTATAATTAAATAATAAAAAAATATAATAAAAGATTCAATTCAAAATAGGTAATTGGTGATTAATAATTAAAGTTAATATGAAGTGATAAATTATATTTTTTATTTAATAAAATATAAAATATAGGACTTGGATAATAAATCAAAATAAATGATAATTTTTTATTAAATTATTTAGTTAATTATATATAATTAAATAACAAAAAAATTTACAATATAAAATTCAATTCAAAATAAGTAGTTGGTGATTAATAATTAAAATTAATATAATGTGATAAATAATATCTTTATTTAATAAAAAAATAAAAAATTAAGACTTGAATGATAAACAAAAATTCTAATTTAAAAAGCACTTAGGACTTGAGAATCACTTAATCTTTCAGTGCTTTTTCCAGTTAAAAATGCTTTCGGACAAGAACTTGAGTTGTACGTTTCCAAAATCCAAACAAAAGTGCAAGCGAAGCCAAGCTGATAAGCTAAAGCTTTGGCTCAAGCTAAAGCCATGTAAGCTCAAAGTCGTTAAGCTGTCGGTGTCCTGTCGGTACATAGAAGTTAGCCTGTAAACTGCGAGACTTTCTTCTGTATCTAAGGAAAAATAAATTATTTGTTTAATTACCCACTTAAAAAGAGGTAAATTATCATCCAGGTACATAATTTTTGGGTTTTGTTCATCTAAATATACAAAGTATCAAAAACTATTAAAGAAGTACTAAATGTATTATAACATATCATTTGAATACTCTCTTACATGGGTAAATTGATTAAAATGTCCTTAAATATGTGAATAAAATTATTTTTTAAATTCTTATTCACAAGTTTTGAGAATACTCAATTGATGTATTATGATATATTTAGTACTTATTTGATATATTTTGTTACTTTATGCAGTTGAATGAATAAAAGTCAAAAATTAAGTAGTTAGATAATAATTTCCCTTAAAAAATCCTTCCTTCATTCTGTTTCTCTCACTCGTTCATTTATTCAGTCAAGCTTCTTTTCTACGAACTAGATAGATGCACTAAAGAGTCTCCTTCATTTCTCTCCTTTTCTCAGAAGGTGAGCTCAAATGAAATTTTAGCTCTTGGGCATTGATGGGTTGTTGTCGTTTCTGGGAAATCTGAGGTCAAGATTTCATTTTTGTTAGTTTTGTTGGGTTGTTTGGAATATGTTTGAGCAGATTCATGCATTGAGTTTTTGTTGGTTTCTTTTGATTTAGAGTAAGCAGTGAGTGAATGATTTGGATTTCAGATTTTGATTCATTTGAGTTTGATCTACTGTTTTTGTTTCCTCATTGCGTGAAATCCCAGTCAAATCTGATAAGTTTTGATTCTTTTCTCCTTGATTTAGTTCTGTCTGGCTAATGGGAAAGTTACGGAAAGGAAAGAAATTAATGTCTGGATTTAGCTGTATTGTTTGTCTCTCATTTGTGCTCAGTTGATAAGTGTTCAAGTTTTTTTCCCTTCCTGTTTGTTAATTATGAAATTCTGTTAGTGATTGATCTGTACTGTGGCAGCCTTAATTAATTGAGCTTTATATTGTCTAGATTTGACTATCTGTAACTAATCAATTTCCAGTTTTTTCTATAAATTGAATTTGGTTTTTCTGTTTTGAAGTGGGTTTAAGTTCATATAATAGGAATTGTTTTCATTTGATCTGCGCCTGGTTGCTGTTCGAATCTTCAGTTTTGCTTTTTACTCTTGGTTGACAGGAGAATTTGATGTTTTGACTGCATTTCTGTGGTTCGATCTGGAGAGGGGCGTGCTTTTGGACTGAATTTCTATCTCAGAATCTTGAAACAAAGCAAAGCTGGCGACAACACTAGGTTGGAGGTACGCTGCCAGCAATGGCAACGGCCTTGCTACTAATGAAACGGTACTTTTCTGCTCAATTTGTTTATTGTTTCAATAACTCATCAAGTTGTCTTGAATATTGGAGTGACCTGATGCAATGAGCTTAGTTACTAGTATTTAGCTGCATTGCAGAGAAATGTGCATACATAATTCATCATCACGAGTTAAGGATGTGTGAGGTCTCCTTGTTAACACAGAGAAATGTGCATACATAATTCATCATTACGAGTATAGGATGTGTGAGTTCTCCTTGTTGCCATTATTGATGTTTGGAAAACAACAAATTTGCTGGGTCAAATTTCTTGTTCCTGTAAACTTCCTTTGACAGAGCGCACCCAGTCTCCCTACAGTCCTGATGAAGGTGTTAAGCTCATCAAGCTATTTGTCAACTTGATTTTTTGTGTATATCTGAAATGCATGTTTGTGTGTGATCAATTGGATGTTCTTTTTATTTCTCTCTTGATCTATCACACTTATTTTATTTCCTGTCATGAATGCAGGATAAAAATGGAGATGCAAAACTTCAAGATTCAGAGCCCCCAACTCCACATTCGGTCATAAAGATGGGTTTGAGGTTAGTCCGATATGCAGAATTGCTCTGGTGTGAATTTATTTATGTCCATGACCTGTAACTGCTAACAATTAAGTTTATTGCACAGCTGTAAGCTGATGCTTGTCATTTTTGTGACGGGTGCATATCATTGTTCTAGCAAAAATGAAAAGAAAAATAGTTACTGCATGCGAGTCTTATTGCAAGATCCAAGACTACATAGTTAATACATGTTTCTAGATGCTCTATACATGATAGAAGCTATTTGTAGTGAGCTTTGTATTCTTGTGTAACATTCGAGTCCTAATTGTGGCATCATTGAGTTACAAATTATCTTTACTAAGAAAGTTACCATTTTGGCTGGGGCACTTCTTACTCAAACAGTTGAAACCAAACCGACACTGGGCTCCTTAGGGGGTCCTTTATAGCTGTCTCTTCAAATATGTTTTCTGACCTCCACCAATTGTACCTACTGTCCATTTGAGTTATCTTGTGCGTCTTACTAATTCTTTAGTATTTCCATTAACAGATCAATTCTTGCCGAAGTTAACTACATTCTTAATCACTTGCAGAGATCGCAATAGCAGTATGGAGGATCCAGATGGGACATTAGCCAGTGTTGCACAATGCATTGAGCAATTGCGGCAGAGTTCCTCCACTGTACAAGAGAAAGAGTATTCCTTGAGGCAGTTGCTTGAACTTATTGATACACGTGAAAATGCATTTAGTGCTGTCGGATCTCACTCTCAGGCAGTTCCAGTACTCGTTTCTCTTCTTCGATCAGGATCACTTGGAGTGAAGATTCAGGCTGCTAATGTTTTAGGTTCTCTCTGCAAGGAGAATGAATTAAGGGTTAAAGTCTTGCTTGGGGGATGCATTCCTCCATTGCTTGGTCTTCTCAAGTCCAGCTCGGCAGAAGGTCAGATTGCATCAGCAAAGACAATTTACGCTGTTTCTCAAGGTGGCACTAAGGATTATGTTGGATCCAAGATATTTTCAACTGAAGGAGTAGTGCCAGTGCTGTGGGAGCAGTTAAAGAATGGGCTCAAGACTGGAAATGTGGTTGATAGCTTGCTAACAGGAGCACTGAGGAACCTTGCTAGCAGTACCGAGGGATTTTGGGCTGCAACAGTGCAAGCTGGAGGAGTGGAAATACTAGTGAAGTTGCTTACTTCAGGACAATCTGGCACTCAAGCTCATGTTTGCTTTCTTCTAGCATGTATGATGATGGAGGATGAGTCCATTTGCTCTAGGGTGTTAGCTGCAGATGCTACGAAACAACTTCTCAAGCTATTAGGAACTGGTAATGAAGCCTCTGTTAGAGCAGAAGCAGCAGGTGCTCTTAAGTCTCTATCCACCCAGTGTAAAGATGCAAGACGTGAAATAGTTGGTTCTAATGGTATTCCAGTTCTGATAAATGCTACAATAGCTCCTTCGAAAGAATTTATGCAAGGTGAATATGCCCAAGCATTGCAGGAGAATGCAATGTGTGCTCTTGCTAACATTTCTGGTGGTTTATCCAATGTCATCTCAAGTCTTGGTCAAAGCCTTGAATCATGCTCATCACCAGCGCAGGTTGCTGACACATTAGGGGCTTTAGCTTCTGCTCTCATGATATACGATGGCTGTGCTGAATCTACTAAACCATCGAATGCTGTGATTGTGGAGCAGACTTTAATCAAGCAGTTCAAACCTCAGTTACCATTTCTCGTGCAAGAACGCACCATAGAAGCACTAGCCAGTTTGTATGGGAATGCCTTGCTTGCAATTAAACTTGCAAATTGTGAAGCAAAAAGGTTGCTTGTTGGCTTGATTACAATGGCAACTGATGAAGTTCAGGATGAGCTTGTAAGAGCTCTTCTCAAACTATGCAACAAAGAGGGTAGTCTATGGCGCGCGCTCCAAGGCCGCGAGGGGATTCAGCTATTGATATCGCTTCTTGGGCTTTCCTCAGAACAGCAGCAAGAATGTGCGGTTGCATTGCTTTGCCTTTTATCGAATGAAAATGATGAAAGCAAATGGGCCATCACTGCTGCTGGTGGCATACCTCCGCTTGTTCAAATTCTAGAGTCAGGATCTGCAAAAGCTAAGGAAGATTCTGCTTCCATTCTTAGGAACCTGTGCAATCACAGTGAAGACATACGTGCTTGTGTTGAAAGTGCTGATGCTGTTCCTGCATTGTTATGGCTACTGAAAAATGGGAGTGCAAATGGAAAAGAAATTGCTGCAAAGACTTTAAATCATCTAATCCATAAATCTGATACAGCAACTATCAGCCAGCTCACTGCATTATTGACAAGTGATTTACCAGAATCTAAAATTTATGTTTTAGACGCTCTTAAAAGTATGCTGTCTGTGGTTCCATTCAATGATATACTGCATGAAGGCAGTGCTGCTAATGATGCAGTTGAGACAATGATTAAAATCTTGTGCTCCAATAAAGAAGAGACTCAGGCTAAGTCAGCTTCAGCTCTTGCTGGAATTTTTGAAACCCGGAGGGACTTGCGTGAAAGTAGCATTGCAGTGAAAACTCTTTGGTCAGTGATGAAGCTGCTACATGTTGAATTGGAAATCATCCTAGTCGAGGCCTGTCGTTGCCTTGCTTCAATATTTCTTTCTGTTAAAGAAAATCGGGAAGTGGCTGCTGTAGCTCGAGATGCTTTATCTCCCCTTGTTGTGCTTGCTAACTCTTCAGTTTTGGATGTGGCTGAGCAGGCAACATGTGCTCTGGCCAATCTTATTTTGGATGGTGAAGTTTCAGTGAAAGCTGTTGCTGAAGAAATTATTTTACCTGCTACTAGAGTTTTGCGAGAGGGCACTATTCCTGGGAAAACACTTGCAGCTGCAGCCATTGCTCGTCTACTCCATTCACAGAAAATTGATTACACCATAACTGATGTTGTGAACCGGGCTGGAACAGTGCTTGCATTAGTTTCTTTTCTAGAATCTGCTGATAGTGGATCTGTTGCTAGATCAGAGGCTCTTGATGCACTTGCTATTCTCTCAAGGTCAGAAGGAGCCAGCGGGCATGTGAAGCCCACATGGGCAGTTTTAGCTGAATTTCCGAAAAGCATAACACCTATAGTGTTTTCCATTGCTGATGCAACACCCTTGTCGCAGGATAAAGCTATTGAAATCTTGTCACGACTTTGCCGGGATCAACCTGTTGTTCTTGGAGACAAAATTTCTGGTGCCTCTGGATGTATATCAGCCATTGCTAGAAGAGTGATCAGTTCCACAAACACAAAGGTCAAAATCGGGGGAACTGCACTTCTAACATGTGCTGCAAAGGTTAATCATCAGAGAATAGTGGAAGATCTTAATCAATTGAATTACTGTAATGCTCTTATGCAGTCGCTTGTTGCAATGCTTAGTGTAGCTGAGGCTTCTCTTCATGGGGATGATGACGAAGAGGCCATTAGCATTCACAGGCATACTTCAGAGGAAGCTAGAAATGGAGAATCTGAGACAAGAACAGCAATTATTTTTGGTGCTAACTTAGCTATTTGGCTGCTTTCTGTCCTTGCGTGCCATGATGAAAAATGTAGAACTGTGATAATGGAGGCTGGAGCAGTGGAAGTTCTCACTGACAGAATTTCAGATAGTTTTTCACAATACACTCAGGTATTCTGCTTTCTTGTTGCATATTGATTATCTCTTGTGAATCAGAGAGAAAGAAAATGATTTATACATGCATTGTTGGTGTTATCCTGCTGTGTGATTGTGAAGTTACTAAACCATGTTTTGCACCAATGTGATAATTTGTGCAGATTGATTATAAAGAAGATAGCAGCCTCTGGATTTGTGCTTTACTGCTTGCAATTTTGTTCCAAGATAGAGATATTATACGAGCACATGCAACCATGAAAGCTATTCCTGTACTTGCAAATTTGCTGAAGTCAGAGGAGTCGGCAAACAGATATTTTGCTGCTCAAGCAATTGCCAGCCTTGTCTGCAATGGCAGCAGGGGAACTCTTCTGTCTGTTGCAAATTCTGGTGCAGCAGGTGGCCTTATCTCCATACTTGGCTGTGCTGATGTCGACATACAAGACCTTCTGCACTTGTCAGAAGAGTTTTCTTTGGTGCGATATCCAGATCAAGTTGCCCTCGAGAGGTTGTTTAGAGTTGAAGACATTAGAGCTGGTGCTACCTCTCGGAAAGCAATACCTGCACTTGTTGATCTACTCAAACCAATTCCAGATCGTCCTGGAGCACCATTTCTAGCACTTGGTCATTTGACTCAGCTTGCCAAAGACTGTCCTTCAAATAAGATTGTAATGGTTGAAGCTGGGGCCCTGGAAGCACTCACTAAATATCTTTCACTTGGCCCACAAGATGCTACCGAGGAAGCTGCTACTGAGCTGTTAGGCATCTTATTCAGTACTGCTGAAATTAGGAGACATGAATCAGCATTTGGTGCTGTCAGTCAACTTGTTGCAGTTTTGCGTCTTGGTGGAAGAGCGGCAAGATATAGTGCTGCTAAAGCTTTAGAAAGCCTATTTTCTGCCGATCATATTAGGAATGCAGAAACTGCACGTCAAGCCATTCAACCCTTGGTGGAGATTCTCAACTCTGGTTTGGAGAGAGAGCAGCATGCTGCAATTGCTGCATTGGTTAGATTATTGAGCGAAAACCCATCAAGAGCCCTTGCAGTTGCTGATGTTGAAATGAATGCAGTAGATGTCCTTTGCAGGATCCTTTTGTCAAATTGTTCAATGGAACTGAAGGGAGATGCTGCTGAATTGTGCGGTGTTCTTTTTGGAAATACAAGAATCAGGTCCACGATGGCTGCAGTGCGATGTGTTGAGCCTCTTGTCTCTCTCCTTGTAACCGATTTCAGTCCCGCTCAGCATTCGGTTGTCCATGCGCTGGACAAACTTGTTGATGATGAGCAACTTGCAGAACTAGTTGCTGCACATGGTGCAGTCATTCCTCTTGTTGGACTTCTCTATGGCAGGAATTACATGCTTCACGAGGCCATTTCTAGAGCTCTTGTGAAGTTAGGAAAGGATAGGCCTGCTTGTAAATTAGAAATGGTGAAAGCTGGTGTGATTGAAAGCATACTTGATATTCTCCATGAAGCACCAGATTTTCTATGTGCTGCATTTGCAGAATTGCTCCGAATATTGACCAATAATGCAGGCATTGCCAAGGGGCCATCTGCTGCAAAAGTGGTTGAGCCCCTTTTTCTATTACTTACAAGACCAGAATTTGGGCCTGATGGACAACATAGTGCATTGCAGGTTCTTGTTAACATTCTGGAACATCCACAATGTCGGGCTGACTATACACTGACCTCTCACCAAGCTGTCGAACCTCTGATCCCATTGCTTGATTCACCGGCTCCGGCAGTGCAACAGTTGGCAGCTGAGCTTATGTCACATCTGTTGTTGGAAGAACGTCTTCAGAAGGATCCTGTGACACAGCAAGTAATTGGTCCCCTCATTCGGGTTCTTGGTTCTGGCATACACATACTGCAGCAAAGAACTGTAAAAGCTCTAGTAAGTATTGCGCTAACATGGCCAAATGAAATCGCAAAAGAGGGCGGTGTCAATGAACTGTCCAAAGTAATATTGCAAGCTGATCCATCACTTCCTCATGCATTGTGGGAATCTGCTGCTTCTGTTTTAGCCAGTATTCTGCAATTTAGTTCTGAATTCTATTTGGAAGTACCTGTTGCTGTGTTAGTAAGGCTACTCCATTCCGGTTCAGAGGGGACAGTGATTGGTTCATTAAATGCTCTGTTAGTATTAGAAAGTGATGATGGAACCAGTGCAGAAGCAATGGCTGAAAGTGGTGCCATCGAAGCTCTACTGGAACTTCTCAGATCTCATCAATGCGAGGAAACAGCTGCAAGACTGCTAGAGGTGTTACTCAACAATGTGAAGATCAGAGAATCAAAAGCAACAAAATCTGCAATCGTGCCACTATCCCAATACCTCTTGGATCCGCAAACTCAAGCTCAGCAAGCGCGGTTGTTGGCGACATTGGCTCTCGGCGATCTATTTCAGAATGAGGGCCTCGCTCGAAGTGCTGATGCAGTTTCAGCTTGTCGTGCACTAGTCAATGTTCTCGAAGAGCAACCTACAGAAGAAATGAAAGTGGTAGCTATATGTGCTCTGCAAAACCTTGTAATGTACAGCAGATCAAATAAGAGAGCAGTTGCTGAGGCTGGCGGTGTTCAGGTTGTACTGGATTTGATTGGTTCAAGCGATCCTGATACATCTGTTCAGGCTGCAATGTTTGTTAAACTCCTCTTTTCTAATCACACCATTCAGGAGTATGCTTCTAGCGAAACTGTTAGAGCTATTACTGGTAAGATCTCTCACTTTACTCAATTTTTTGAATATCAACAGTTCATATATACTGTTTTTCTTGATTTACGAAATTTTATTTTGTTTTGTGTACTGTTTACATTGCGAATATGTTATTTCAGCATTTTGTTCACGGTCTTAATGATTGCAATGTTTTATTTATTTATTTTTTTCATTTTGTTTTTTCATGGCCATAGATCATCATATTTCACAGGTGCTTGTTTAATAATATCTGACTTGTGACATTTGAGTTATTTAATTGGAGCTAGGTAGCTAGGTCATCAGTACTTTGAAATTAATTTGTTGATAAAATTTCATTCACAACGGCTTTGCAATTGGTTTTTTAGATTACTTTGCCATGCAATAATATACTCATCCTTGCTGACGAATGCAGCTGCTATTGAAAAGGAATTATGGGCCGCTGGAACTGTGAACGAGGAGTATCTAAAAGCTCTAAATGCATTGTTTAGCAACTTCCCACGTTTGAGAGCCACGGAACCTGCGACCCTTAGCATACCCCACTTGGTTACGGCTCTTAAGTCGGGTTCTGAAGCAACTCAAGAAGCTGCCTTGGATGCACTTTTTCTCCTCAGACAAGCTTGGTCTGCATGCCCGGCTGAAGTTTCGAGAGCTCAGTCAGTTGCAGCCGCAGATGCAATCCCCTTGCTGCAATACTTAATCCAGTCTGGTCCACCCCGATTCCAGGAGAAGACCGAATTCCTGCTGCAGTGTTTGCCAGGGACATTAGTGGTCATAATCAAGCGGGGCAACAATATGAAGCAGTCAGTTGGGAACCCGAGTGTCTACTGCAAGCTTACACTCGGCAACACCCCGCCTAGGCAAACCAAGGTATGAAGCTTCTGTTTCCAAATCTAATACAAAAATTTACATCATACATGCGTTTGTATGCATGCGTGCGTGCGTGCGTGTGTTATACTCTGCTCTTGTTTTTGGATCTGTATGATTCCGTACAAACTTGTCAGGTTGTGTCAACTGGTCCTAATCCCGAGTGGGAAGAGAGCTTTGCATGGACATTTGAGAGTCCTCCAAAAGGCCAAAAACTACATATTTCTTGCAAGAACAAGAGCAAAATGGGCAAGGTAGAAAGAAACACAAAATTCAACATTTTTATTTTTACTTCCAATTTTCTACTAATCTCCTCTCCTGATTTCCCAACAGAGTTCTTTCGGAAAAGTAACCATCCAAATTGACCGTGTGGTAATGCTTGGAGCAGTTGCCGGAGAATACACATTGTTGCCAGAAAGCAAAAGCGGACCCTCGCGGCATCTGGAAATTGAATTCCAGTGGTCTAACAAGTAACAACCATTACACAAGTAAACCATCATTGGCTGCAAACTGAAATTCTAAGTACAAAAATATGCTCCAGAAGAGAATTTTTTTTCGTTTTTTCGAATCCGTCTTTCGATTATTTATCAGTGTATATAGTCCTGCCAAGAGAATTTTAAATTTTTGTAATCCCTCTTGTTTACAGTCTTCAAAATAGTCAAATTGTATTGTATTCTTTTGTAACCAGAGTTTTCATCATACATTTCTTAAACAGAAGACATTGAGGTTTCCTTGTAATATTTTGTATTGGAATTTTGTGTGCTGGTAAATGTGAAAGGGAAAATAAAAATATATGTCCTGGATTTGGTTGTGTTGTTCTATCAATAATTTATCATGCAGTAAATACCATTGTTGTGAAGATTGATACATCCCTTAGCACTAGGTATCTGAGTATTGTTGAAATAACAAACAAGGACACATGTTCATCATTTGTAACACATAGGTCCCTGACATTGTCATAGACTTATTCATAACGAATTAACAACTAACACTTCAGGGATCCATTCGCAATCAAAGTGTGCCTTTATTCATTATTTTATCAAAACTTAGGACCAATACTTCCTTCTCTCAATTTATTTTTCAGGCTAAAATTGTAATTTTAAATTTTTTTTCACATTTTGTTTTATTTCGAATATAATACATAAATAAAATAATATCATAAAAAATTTGAGACGTGTAATGAAATATATATGTGACATTATAATATTAAATAAATAAATAAAATTTATATAAGAATTTATATGTAACATTAGTTATAAAACACAATTAACATATGTTGCATCCTATTTGGAGTCATATTATGGTGCATGCAGTTCAATGTAATCTTTCCAAATTTTACATTGTATTTTAGTTCTTTTATTATATAATGTTACAATTTTAAAATATTTTATTATTTTTAAATATATTTTTTTTAAAAATATAACCCATAATTGCAAGGACGATTATAGTAAAAAAAATATAAAAATTGGGGAGCTGTACTTATAGTTGTATGCACCATTGCCTTGCTCCTATTTGGGATAAGTAAAATGTTGTTCTCCAAATTTGATGTTAATAATTTTTTCTATTAATAAAATAAAAATAATTTTTACCTCTTCATCAACAAGTCTACTATTTTACTTTGTAATGCAAAATATGAAACAATTGATCTAGTTTATGTATTAACTTTTTTTCAATTATTTTTTTTTAATAATCAAATTTAGTTATATATACATTAACATTTAATTACATGAATAACACCAAATGGGCTGAAAAAAAAAATGTGAAAAGAGAATAAAATAAGAATAATGAGGACCAACAGTTGTGAATACCTTGAGAGGTTATGAAGTAGAAGAAACCTTGTTGAGTTTGTCTGCTCTGCTTTGGATACAGTTACAACAAAGACAGCAAATAAACAAAGGATTAATAAGAAAGACAATATATTTTTGATATCCTTTAGAATCTATGTAACAAGGAAAGAATAATAAGAATTCAGAATAATTATGCAAATAATGAATTAACAAATATAATAATTACCTCTCTCTAAACTCAATTTGTTTCAAGGATTCCATAAAAACAAAGGCTAAACTCTGTTTTTAGCATTGTAAATTTATGCCCTGTTTTACAAACCAAACATGAAAAGAAGACAGGCTAATACTTATATTGTCCAAATTTAAGTAAACATATGATTTGATTGGATGATTACCTCTTGCATTTGATTATGTTTACACTACAGAAGCACTTGATTCTTCATCTCCATCTTCATCTACCACAAGCACAGAAAAATTAATTATTTAATCAATGCCAACAAGAAACGCTATAATATATTATATTATTGCTATTATTTTTAATAAAAAACAAACAAAATATAGAGAGATTGCAAAGAAGGGAATGGAAGAGAAGTACCTTCTCCATAGTGAGTCTCCCGCTGGATCCACTTAAAACTAATTTGAATATTAGGGATGTGAGCTATATTTGGCCATTCAATGCCCCTGTTGTTTCCACCATCTTTCTCTCAAAGAAGGACAATAACAAATTTCCAATGTCTGCAATTGCATACCTTTTAGTTCTGTCAGAAGCATCAAATTTTCACAACCGAAAATCACGGAGATCTTGCAGGGTGGTAATATGATGAATACACTTTGGGAGACAAACCATTTGCCTAATCCGATTAAAACTTAAACAACGAAAGCTCCTAAGGCCTTGCCATTGACATTGCTTGTCATCGTCATTGTCACCGAGAAAACCAAGTCGGTCGCTGCAATTTTCAATTATCAATTCCTGGAGAGATGATAGATATGTTATGCATTGAGACAGCTGACATATGAGTCTTGGGCTTCCTGTAATATCCATTTCCACAAGAGAGCTGACTCTTTGCAGCAACTCCGGAAGAGATTCTAAATCATCGATATAACCAAGACTGAGAGACTTTAAGTTGGAGAGAGCAGGGTGGGCAGAATAAGAGGCTGATGCTGCATCTGCATCTGCACTAGAGCTTATCTTCCTCTTCATCATCCTTGTCTGTTGCAGTGTCTTCGTGCTGGAACGATCACAATCGAGTTTTTCCAAAGTTGGATACAACGGCATGCAAGTCAACATAGGCCAATAATGAATACTGAATTGCGAGAGACAAGGAAATGAAAGAAGCTCCGCCTTTTCTGTTGTTGTTGCATCTTCATCATCATTTATCTTCCACCATCCTTTCAGTTTTTAACAATATATGATTGAGAGTTTCTTTAGGGAAGGGAAAAATGCTATTGTTGCTGTGGAAGTAGAACCCTCGCTAACTCTGTCAGCTGATTCTGATATGTACTCCAAACTGTGTAAGGATTGAAGCCTCAGCGTAAGCAGAGAAAGTAATTGATCCAACGGAGTAATTCTCGGGAAGTTTCTACTCTCAGATATTTCAATATCAGCAAGATTTGTGAAGGAAGACATGCAGCAGAAAATATGGCACTTTTAATTAATGTGAAAAAAAAAAAAAGAGAAGATAATTTTATCATATTACTTATGCTACTGATACTACTGATGTAATAAAATTATTCTAATTAAGAGTTTTTTTTTATTTAAATGAGAGAGGATAAATGATCATAACTGAGCTTGAGAAATGGCGAGATATCACCTTCTTCTTGAGCTATTTTTGACAGTTCACTATCTTTGAAACTCGACCAATCTTCTTCTCTATGATTGCAATGAAGTAAGCGCCCTAAAGTCCTTATGGCCAGCAGAACTCCTACACAGTTTTGCTACAATCTCCTTGCCGATTGCCACAAGTCTGGAATCTTTTGGCTCTTTCCCTTGATCAAATGCAATTTTTGAAAATAACTACCAAGACTTGTCTTCAGTTAGGCCTTTCAAGACATAAATGAACGGAGGCTTGCTCATAATATTACCATCTCGTTCACTCCGAGTAGTCACCGATATTTTACTTCCTCTTATCACCATTCATTAACAGATCTTTGAAATCACTCCATCTGTTTGGATTCTCATTCCATATATCATCTAGAACCAAAAGATACTTTTTGCCATCCATTTGTTCACGAAGGATTTGCTGCAGTTAGTCCATTTCCAATTTTTTCAAATTCATTGCGAGTAATCGATTTTATAATCTTTTCTATGATTGATTTCAGAGTAAAATCATCAGAGACACACGCCCACATCCTTAACTGAAAATGGTTGATCCCCTCCTCAACATTAGAAACAGATTGAGCAAGTGTGGTTTTTCCTATACCGCCAATGCCAACGATAGGAATGACCGAAACATTCTCGGAGGAACCATTTGAGTCTAACAAGAGCTTCACAATTGCATTTTTATCATCATCCCCACCAATAACAATTTCTTCACGTACAAAAGAGTGTGTTTGCTCCCTTTCTGATCTATAATAATGAGCATTCACTCCTTTCCCAGCAGTATAATGCTTGAAAATGAGGAATTGCTTATCATTTTTAATATTATCTAGTCTCCCTCAAATAGCCTCAATTTTGTGAGCCATCTTAAGGCTATATGCAATCTGGTTGGATTTGGAGAAGAAGATGCGTACCTCTTTTGCCAATTTATTGCCAGTACTCATCATCATTTCTTTAACCTGAAGTTGAGTGTAGTAATCATCCAGCAAGTCGTCAGCATCATAAACAACATCTTTGAACCTTCGAAGCCACACCATGACAGCATGATCCTTCTTCTGGTTGAACTGCTCCTCAGCATCAAGAAGAACACCGTCGATAATTTCAACGGTGTCCTTGAGTTTCAGAATCTCATCTTTAACACCGCAGGCCAGTTGGATTTCTTGGAAAGCTCGGGAAGCCAACATTTCCAAAATTCTTCCTTCAACGTCAGAGAGAATTCCTTCGGCCATAGTTTATTTGTTTGTATGCTTAATGAAATTGGTTTCAGACTAAAACGGAAAGAAAGATTGTAAGATCGTAAAAGGAAATTATCTGTGATGGCTAAATTTATATAAAAACTATCTTCCACAGAGAGTGACGAAGACGAAAGACACCAATATTTTCCTAAGCATCAATTCGTGTAGAAAAAAAATTAATCAATTAAGACAAGTAAGTTGTATCAACTATCTTTTTCCCTTCATTAATGCATTAATTTCAAAGCAAATAAAAGAAAGCAAATTGAGAAAGGTATTAGAATATCATTCCTTTCCTGAAATTTTATCAAATCTTAAAAGCATTTCCTGCAACAACAGGCATTGAATTATTAATTTTCAGAGTTGTCGAGAAATCATTACCTCAACTTGTGTTGAAGAATGTACTGTCTAGCCATTTAGGAAACTCCAAAGTAGAAACAAAAGAAAGCACAAAACAATTTACATAAATAAATTATATAAAACAAAAGCAGAAAAATAGAAAATCGAAGGTTACATGAAACATGCTTTTATATCCAATCTCTACTGTATAATTTATCAAATTTTTAAATGAATGATTAAATGTATATTAGATAGGTGTTATAAATATTAAAATAGCAATAGATTTTATCAAAAAAATTTAGCAACACTACTAACATGATACTTCTTTTGCATTTTTTACAATTTTTTTTTAACTAAACACAATTTTAATTGTTGCTAGTTGTTCGTTTTTTTAAATTTTAAAATTGTAAAATTGATAAGATAAATATAGAACATGATTCCACAAAACGATATATCATGATTCAGTGTTTTGGATAGGAGGACTCTAATGGAATCATCACATCAAACCCTTCTTTCAGTGATTTGTTCTTCAGAAGCTCTGCAACAAAAAATTGAAGAGGACTAGTATTCTCTTGTTTTGCAGACACTTACTTCTACATTCAGCGGATCATTTCACAAAAACAAACCAATTACAGAACATATTGACTAGTAGATCGCTCACTCTTAAGAAACAAAACTGTGCATCTGCAGCAGATAAAAAGAGATATTGCGATAATTTTTCCTGAAATTTTTAAATTTGACATGGTTCTACCTCATGTTTGTTTCGAATAACTGTCTTATGTTTTGTTTGCTTTCCTCTTCTGATGGTTTAGATGCTGTCACTTCCTGGTTTGCTAATAAATCTGCTGTTAATTTGTACCAAATCTTACAGTATTTTCTAGTGAACCTATTCTCTCCTCGTAAAAATCTATGTTAACGATCGAGGAGCTGGTTTGCCTATGTGAATTGTTTTCTTAAACATGCCATCTTAAATTTTCCGGGCTGCTGAAAGAATTTTGGAGTCTGGGAATCCATCTGGGAGAGCAAATTGTCAAAAGTATTTGCTGACATGGAAAAGCTTGGTAGTTTCGCAGCTATCATCAGCATGATCTGATTCGTTGATAAATTACATTTTGAAATTGAACAATTATATATATTTTTTAAACACAAGAAGAAAGAGTGCAAGCTGGCTGTGCATGTATATGATGGCAAGATGCTGCTATTTCTAGTGATTGCAAGCTGTGTATTTGTAATGATATATACTTAACATGTGAAGACTGGAACATGAGCTCTTGGCTTGATTACTATATCGGTTAAATGCTTGAACTAAAAGTTTGATGTTAGGTTTTTCATCACATGGCACGTGGAACTACCTCAAATGCAAACTTTTAACTTCCCTAACCATTATAGAATTATAAAGTTGGAACTTGATGTAATATCAGAATCAGATTAGATAGAGATCTGTGTCAAAATCGCACCAGGCAAAGTACTAAGCAACTAAAAAAAAAACCAATCCGAGGACGCATATTCGTTGAAGGAACAAGTCATCGAGGCAAAAGATTTGCTTGTTCACGCTTAAAAAACGAAAAACGAGTATCAATGGTAAGTGTTAATTCCAAGTAAAATTATAATATTATGCAAACACATTTTTATATATTGCATAATATAATTTATTATAGTGAAAAAAAAACTTTTTTTTCTATTCTTAAACAAGAAAAATTAACAGGGCTGATGCTTTTGAATAATTTGATTTTCGTTTATGAGAGAGTCGATGATATATATTAAAGAATTTGATTTCACGCAACAAATTTGACATGGCGGATCATGAAGTTGAAACAAAAGGAGCGAGCTTTTCAAGGACTTGCTTTAACGCAGTCAATGCATTAATAGGTTGGTGAATAATTCTATACATATATATTCTTTTACTTCATCTTAATTCTGTACTCACCAATTAATGTCTAATTAATTTTCCTGAAACTGGATTAATAGCCGTTCCATATACACTTGCTCAAGCAGGCTGGTTCGGCATCTGTTTTCTTATCGTAACGGCCATTATTACCTGCTACACTGGAATTTTAATCAGACGACGCATGGATTCAATTGCCTCAATAAGAATCTATTCTGATATCTTCCGACACAGTTTTGGGAAAATTAGCAAAATCATATTGTCTATCCTAATGTATCTTGAGCTCTTTTTAGCGCCAACTGGGTTCTTAATTCTAGGAGGAGATAATGGATATAAATTGTTTCCGCATGTTGGCATCAAACTTGCCCAGCTCCAGATTGGAGGGAAGCAGTTTCTCACGGTGGCTGCTGGGCTCACCGTGTTGCCATCTATGTGGTCGAGGGATTTGAGTTGGCTTTCTTATGCATCAGATGCTGGTGTTTTTTCCTCCATCATCATGGTCAGTTCAGTCTTCTGGGTTGGCGCTGGTGCCAATGACGGGATAGGTTTCTCAAGTAAAGGAGAATTATTTAAACCTACTGGAATTCCCACTATTATCAGTACGTATGCATATTGTTATGCAGGTCACTCAGTCCTTCCCGCCTTGTATTCTTCAATGAGAGATAAGAGGCATGTCTCTATGGTAATTTATTTGTGTATAATAAAACAAGCAAGTTTTAGTTATACACAAAATGATTAAGTACATATATGATTAACCATTAACTATTGTTTCTTCATTACTTACAGGTTTTGTTCATCAGCTCTGGCTTTTGCACTCTTTGTTATATGTTAAAGGGCATCATCGGATACCTAATGTTCGGACAAAGTGTTTCATCCCAAGTTACACTAAACCTACCAGAGAATAAGTTGAGCTCTAAGATTGCCATATACACCACCTTAGTTGGGCCAATAGCTAAATATGCTCTGATTATCACACCCGTTGCCACAGCCATGGAAGCTTGTTTGCCTGCTCGATACAGATCAAACAGATTTATTTGCATGCTTGTGAGGACCCTATTACTTGCTAGTTCCGTAACATTGGCTTTAGTTTTCCCCTATTTCGGAATCCTGATGCCATTTTGTCGGGGCCTTTCTGAATGTAACTTTCTCTCCATTGTGGTTCCCTGTATTTGCTTTTTGAAGATTTCTAGAGCTCAACAAAACTACTGGGATTTAGAATCTGTTATGGTTGTAGGTATTCTAAGTTTTGCTTTTTCAATTGCAATACTTGGTACATACACATCTGTAAGAGATATCATCAAACAGTTTATTTAGCTGTTCTGGTATAATATTTTAGAAGTAATTTCTTATTTTTGGTGTATTTTTTATTTAATACAAAAATACGTATTAATATAAATAATTATTTATTAAATATTGGTGTACATTGTTGAAATTTTAATTTATTCCCTTAAATTTGTATTATGAAACATTATAACAAATGTACCCATGAATTAAATGAGAATGTGTCAGCTTCATTTTGAAGTCCAATTTGGCTCTGGAAAATTATTCCAAAAATTTTCTCAGAAAATCTAACATTTTCTGGCCGATTCAGATGTATTTGTCTTAGTGATATGGACATTATTGGATTGAAAAATGAGATTAATTTAAGAAAAAATGTTTCCTCATACAGCTGGGTTTCAGCAACTATTGAAGTCATTTATTAATAATAAGTTAAAACAATCATTCTCGAATATTTGTCAACTAGTAACTGCTGCAATTATCAATGGATAGGCTTGAAAGATTTATCCAAAAATAAGTAAATAATTATATAAATAGGGTTCATTTAATGTGAAGTATCACTCTTTTTTTTTTTAAAAAAATTATACGATAAATTTAGTTAGGATATATTATATATTATATATTTTTAACGTAAAAAAAATAAAATATTAAATAAATAAAATATTAAAAAAATAATATAAAAAAATTAAAAATTAAAATATAAAATTAAATTAATTAATATAAAAATTTAAAAAAATTTATCTTCTAATAAATTATAGTCAAATCTAATAATAAAATTTCATGAAAGGGTACCAAACCTAGAGGCTTTGTTTTGTACTTTTTTTTTTTTTTTTTTTTTAATTAGTATGCACTTGTACATGTTTTAGTTCATGAATACCTACTTTCTGCCATAGCAAATCTATGGAAACTTCATTGAAACCTTTAACATTTCCCCTTTTTTATTTTTTTAATTGTTAATTTCAATTTGCATGTTATTTAATGCGGGAAATTAGGAAGATTTTGGACTGTTTATATATAATATATTGTGACAAGGAAAAAGACAATAAAGAGAAGCTAACAACTTTGAGACAATTATTGGGTTTATAAAATTAGTTACTTAAGATATGCACCTACTTTTCCACCACTTTCTCTCCATTTTTCCATTGCCTCCTTTCTTTTTTGCTTTTGAATAAACAAACCCAGAAGAAAAGAAATTGTTCAGAATATATATATATATATATATATATATATATATATATATCCTTCTTTGCCTTAATCTTTAGATGAGGTGACATATTATGTCATCCGAATGTTCATTTACTAAAATTTTGTAATGTATATATTTAATGAAAAATAAAGAAAAAAATTTAAATATAAATATCTAATAAAAATATTATATATTTCAATTTTTATTATCATTCACTAAATATATAAATAAACCGATTCAATTTGAATTTGATTTCAATTTCTTTCTTTTTTTGTAATTTGTTCAACAATTTTTTATTTCAATAGTTGTTAAAAATAGGGGCAACGCTAGAAATTGAAAAATTAAAATGTTAAAAAATTTATTTTTATTTTATAAGTTTAAATTATAAAATAAAAAAAACTCTTGATGAAGTTCCATCTCTGTTTAAAGATAAAATTATATTCAAATTTTATATATGAGTTGTACAATTAATATCTAAATTAACATATTAATATTTATAAAATTTTTGTATCTTTTAATAATTTTTAGTGTCAAAAATTGTCGATTATATAAATATTTATAAGTTATATCAAAAAAGCTAAATTTTTAAAAAATGAAAAGTAAATCATAATAAAATAAAATTAAGAGCCACCCAAGTAAACTATGCACCAACTTGTGCAAAAAGATTGATTTGAAAAAATCTAATGGGTTTTGGAAAGTAGCATGAAATGGTTTCCTTATCTAATCATGGTGATGGTGGGTAGCCAATCAAAGACAAGTCCATCACCATTCACATTATTTTATTCTTCTTGTCTTACCCACATAAAATAAATAGTAAAGCCCCCTTTGCCTAATATAAGACTAAGTTGCCTTATTATTTTTAAAAATTGAGATTTATTGGTTCTATAAAGGACCTCTTTCTAATTAACAAAATCTGTGGTTGGTAGGAGACAATAAATATCTGAAAACAATAATAAACTACCAGCTTTCATCTACAACTTCTTGGTGGCTTAGCTTTCTTCAATTAAGAAAAAATAATTAAATTTTAAAAATAACATTTTTTAAAATATAATTAGATTTTATTGTACCAAATTTATATACTCTTAAATATGTAATGACCCAAATGCAAAATTTCCCAAGTTTATATTCTTTCTTACTTAACCCTGAAGCATAATGACTTGAACATTAAGAACCCAAATCATATTTTAATGTTTAAAAGCATTGTCCAAAACACAAAGCTGCTAAAATACCAATGTCTTGTAATTTTCTCAAGCTTTTGTTTACTGTTGTTTTGGGGGCCACCTGCTTTTGATTCGCTGTTTGAAATCTGTCACAAAGTCTTTTAAGCAGCAATAGTAAAAGCAAAAATCTCTAAGTAAAGAGGCTGTAAGACAACAGCCAGCCTTGAAAGCACTTTTCATTGTTTGTTATAAGGCAAGCAACGCAAAAGCAAAGCAAAGAATCCATCTGTTTGCAAGGAAGTTCCTCTGCAGCTTCTCGGGTAGCTCGCTGCTTTGATTAAATTTTTAGTTTTCTGGTATAAATTCTCAGTTTCTCACCTCTCACATTTGCAACAACATCGTATTTTCTCACCTGTTTTCAAAAAAATTTCTATCTTGTTTTCTCAGGATTATTTCTTGGAATATCTGTGTTGATAGTTGGGATTCCAATCAAAAAATGGGAGTTGGAGGAACTTTGGAATATTTGTCTGACTTGATGGGAAGTTCTGGTCATAACCACAAGAAGAAGAAGCAATTACAAACAGTTGATCTCAAAGTCAGAATGGATTGTGATGGCTGTGAACTTAAGGTCAAAAAAGCACTTTCTTCATTAAGTGGTAAGTTAATTTTCCTTCAATTCTTCCCATTTCCTCTGTTTCCAGCTTGTAAAATTTGTGCTGAAAGTGCTTCTTTTTGCTTTTTTTTCGTTGCAGGAGTGAAGTCTGTGGAGATAAACAGGAAGCAGCAGAAAGTAAGCGTAACTGGGTATGTTGAACCAAACAAAGTGCTGAAGAAGGCAAAATCAACAGGAAAAAAAGCTGAGATTTGGCCATATATTCCTTACAATTTGGTAGCTCAGCCTTACATCGCTGGTGCTTATGACAAAAAAGCACCTCCGGGTTATGTCAGGAAAGTAGAAAACACAGCAACAAGTGATTCTGTGACAAGATTTGAAGATCCTTACATTACAATTTTCAGTGATGACAATCCAAATGCTTGTTCTATAATGTAAAAAAAAAAAAAAAAAAAAAAAAAAAGCACTTAAATCTTCCTGTCTTAAGCTGCCTTTTCTCTCTCTCTTCACACCATTGTAAAATTCCAATTTGGGGTGTTATTAGATAGGATTTTTTTTTTTTTTGGGTTTTTCATGTTTTGTTCTGGGTTTTTTTTTTTTTATTTGTTTTATTGCAGATGATAACGAGAAGCTTAGTGGGTTCATTTGTGTTTGTTTTGTTTTTCTTCCTAAATTGTCCTGATTAATAACACCCTTGTTTGTAGCTTCTGCAAATGACTTTTATGGAGTGGTTATGGTGGGCCTGGAAATTTGGGCTTTACGTTTTTATGACAACAATTTGAGTTGTTATGGGGCTAGTAGAATGGCGTGCTTTTACTGTTGCATAATTGGATAACAACATTCAAGTTCCTGAAGTTCTATAAATTGCAAATACATACATTGTTCATTTATTTGTATCAAATAAGTCCCCAATTTACCCTGAAATGGTCAAATTACTCTCATAATATTAAATTTTGTCACTCCATCATAAGCTTATTTAGGAGTATTTCGATCATATAACAAGAAATAAGAACTTATTCAATATAAGTGGACAAACTATATCCTTATTTAAAAATTATAAAAACACAAGGATCCAAATGTTACTATCCCTTGAATGAAATCATGAAAAATCTTGTCATTTTCATGAAAATTATGCCAATATTTGCAAAATTAACACATTATAATAAATGATTTGTCTTTTAGCAACCTACTTTACCAAAACTATTGGTCTAAAATTCAAATTTTAGAAAGTTGCACAGAATAAGAAAGATTTCTATTTGATATGAAATGCCCTTATGCATGATGTTTTATTATGATTTTCTCTTTTTTTGTGCATGAAATGAGTTAGGTATGTTTCGCCCCAGCTGTGCTCTAAACCTATGTATAGAAAGAAAGAAAGTGTTTGCAAATGCAAGGCAAGCTGTCTGCTACTGCTTCTCTGCTGCTATTTCTAGCTACAAGTTGGAGTTTCTTTGAAAAAAGATGACTAGTTAGTATCAAGCTCACATTTCAAAACCAAGAAACTTCTGCTTTAGTGAATTTCAATAAACAAATGTTTTCTCCAACACAGTCTTCAAATTAATTTAAACCCACCATTTGGATTCAGGAATGGCAATGAAAAAAGTGGGAGGGCGAAGAAGGAAGAAATTCGCACATGAGAAATTGAACATAAGAATAAGTGAAAGCAGGGTGTGTATATAGCTGGTGGCAAGCAAGATGCTACCATTTCTGTTATTGCAAGTTGTAAGTTTGTAGTGACACAAGTAATATGTGAAGATTCCAACATGAAATCTTGGCTCCAATATTGTATTAGTTAACTGCTTGACCTAAAAGTTCAAGGTTAGGTCTACCACATGGCATAAACCATCGACTTTCCTGATCTTTATGCTTAGAAATCCAAACCTGTAGCTCAACATCCTATCAAAGTTAAACCATCAACAATAGTCTTAAGCTTGTACAAGACAGAAGATTTCCAGATTGGATGAATATGTGTGATTTAAGAGTGGCTGAATCTATGTGTAGATTGAAGAGAGTGAATTCAAATCCAATAGGTTGCCAAAAGGGCATCGGCAGAAAAAGGGAAAAAGAAAAAAGAAATCCAAAGAAAAAACACATCCTTTTTCTTCCACCAAAGCAAACATGACGAGAATAAACTTTTCATTTCTTTTTTTCACTTTTCCCCCAAACTTTCTGGGATCCAAAAGGAAGCGTAAAGACATCATTTGTATAAACAAAGGATTCATGTGCAACGGACAAGAAGTTTCTAAAAGCACATCCACCCAAATATTCAATCCAATTATAGTAATTCAGTAAGATGTGAAGTTAAATCTGTAAAGCCAAAGACAGAAGCAACCAATATTCAAATACTGTACTTGACTTGTACATTCTTGAAAATGTAGTTCAGATGTAAAACATAATATATAGTTGCATTGGTAAATTCCAAGTGGAAAACTTGAAACAAATTGCAAGAAAATCAAAGTACAAACGACCTTTTCAATGATTCATATTATAGGTACAAATTTTATGTTGCATTCTAATATGTAAAATTTTAAAACAAACCCAAATAATTCAATCAATCATGATGGACAATTACCCCTAATAAGGAAAGGCTGAGTTTCCTCCTCCGAATAGGCCCGGATGAGTTGACCAGTTACAGCAACTTCTCATTCTTTTCATAAAGGTGACTAGTTTTATCAATGAGATTTCGACCTTTCAATTTGATCCATGCTCGGATGCAGATTTGTGCTGCCTTGCTCTATACCTTAGGGAGATTAATTAGCATGACTAAATGATGTGTTAAACATAAAGCAGTGTGTTACATTGCCTGTTGATCTTTATAGAAGCAGTCAATGCATGTGAGATCACATAAAGCAGTCTACCATATCGGATTGACTGTGCACTGTGATCCTGCCCATCATCAGCGATATTATGATCAGATCATTGGCTATCCAATCGATCATTATTATTAAACAAATAACTATGAGAATTCCCAGGACTAAGAAGTTGATGGATGTATGTTAAGCAAGATGCTCGTCATCAGTTGTATCACACTCCCACGGGTACTATCATACAAACTCCTGCTCCCGTACACGTACATTCACAGCAAATGTGCCATAGCACAAGAACTGCTACACCAACAGTATCCCTATAGAAACTGACAGTCCTAACGGCAAAACCAGAACATTATTTAATTTTCTCAGGTGCTGAACAAGCATTTCAGGGTTTTTTTTTTTTCCTCAAAGCAGTATTACTTCAGCTAGAACATAAATGTCCTAGAGGGGGGTATAAATGGGGATTTTATAGTTCCAATTTTTCACTGGGTAACTTTCAAGAGATGACCAGTGATTGCGGGACTTGATATTTGCATCCAAATATGCAAAAGGAAAGGAGCTTATGAAGTCCTCAAAATGGAATAATATTTTATTTATCTCAACTTTTAGCCAAACAAAAAAACTTGTGAAAAACCAAATTCTTCTCGTACATTTTTTTGAACAATTGAATTTGGATTGTTTTCACTTGCGATTCCCCGAGGTAATACCAACAAAATTAATATCGTAGGTGAGAGTTGCATTGACAGGTATATTGCAGTCACCTAAAAAAACAAAGAACTTGTGTCAGTATCCAATAATTGAAACCATTAATTAACATTGTGACGGTATAGGATAATGACGACAATTAATTTCAAAGTCCTAGAAACTGAAATAATCAAGAGAGAGAGTTCTTTGACTTGGAAAATTAGCTACTCAAAAGTCAGTACTAAACATACATTTATGGGAGTCTAAGAATTCGGAATATTTTTAGAGATGATGATTGTTGAAAATAAGTAAAATTGTTGCCCGTTGAGGAAAAAGTTTCAAGTTTTGCATCATTGTCCAGAGTCTTAGAGTATGAAATTTATTAATGCATGAATCTCACCAGAAAAACATCCAGCAGGTTCTGGCCCATATGCTAGTTCTGGTGGAATCTTAAGCTTGCGTTTTCCTCCTGAACGAAACTAGAATTGTGACAATCGGCAAGAAATATGAAATACAGGGTAGTCTATTTGTAGTCTTTGATATTATACCTACAAGCATTGGAGGAACTCCTTCACCTCCTCGAATTCCCAGATCCATCCAATCCCTTGATAACCTGGACATACATATGCGTATGTGTTTATAAGTGCTAAAACTGAAAACGAGATGATAATTAGAGGAAAGGAGAAGGAAGAAAAACAAGATCAATGCAGTTGGTCCTAACACCCTGCATCTGAAAAAAGAATGCAGAATTCTATGATGTGATGCATATGAACATAGATTATGAGGTGGAAAATAAACTTCCAATGTGAACAAACTTCTACTTTTGCGGAAACTCACGTAGTTACTGACATATAGACTTTTACATTCTCAAACAAACGTATTTCATATTACATGTCATACAATCCAGAGTTTGGTAATTCCTAAATGTCTTCATAGCAACAAGCATAAGATATGTCGAAGCCCTCGCTGTTAAATTTAAGTAACTTCATACAAGTATGTGAGAAGCCCCCGAAGGTTTATCTATATTCAAATGCATTCTAAAATGATGTATTGCTCAGAGAAATGACAACGTTTATGTTGAAGCACGCATCAATTTGTAGATTTTCATGAGTATTACACATAGATAATGTGAAATGAAGATGAAGATAACGGGTTAAAACATATAAACCAGATATCTAAATAGATTTTACTATAGTTTTGAAAGCTTTAATTTACGTTAATGATCTCAACGTTGAAAAATAGATTCACTGAATTGAACAAATTGTTTAAGAAGTAAGAGAAATTTGTACCTTGCCGACTCCAATACGCATAGTAAGTGGTCTAGCGGCTGCTTATAGCTGCTATCAAAGATTGTACCGTCAGCAAATCTTGCAGTGTAGTGAACCTGTATCAATTTACAAGCTAAAAAATTTACTGAATATGCACAAAATACAATTGCAAATCAAGGAAAATTTCACAAACTGAGTTTGAAGTGGCTGGTTGATTTTTGTATTCAAAAACAGAAAACAGCAAGAAACATATTTGGTTGCATATTTCTCAAAATTTATTGGGAAAACAGAAAACAAATTTTCAAATTTTAACTTCTTGTTGGTTTCTACCATTTTCAGAAACTTTATCGGAACTAAAAATTAATACCAAAAATGTTCTCAATGTTTTATTCTTAAAAACACCATTTTGAAAAAGTTACCTTATGTATACTAAAAACTAAACCCCCAATCAAGCAGGATTTACAGCAAATTCAATCCAACCCAATATAAATCCGAACCCCAAATCAACCTTTTACATAAATAAAACAAAAATCAACCAAAAAGAAGACCCAAAAAAAGAAAAGAACGACCCAGAAAAAGAATAACTGTTTCTTATCTAAAAATAAAAAATTCACATTGATAAGTTCACGGTAAGGAGCTTCCACATGCACCAATGATATCAAGCAACTTTCAAAAAATCAACTTTACATTGAAATTTTAAAAGGATCTAGAAATCTTATACAATAATTAAGAATCATTCCAAAATAATTGTTGGTTTTGACTTTTTTATTTTTTTTTTCATATAAAACATCACTTAACTTTTTAAAGTCATTATCAAAATAAACTGAATCCAAAAATAAGCAATTAAGGATAAATTGACCTAATAACTTAAAAAAAAAATAAAAAATTACACGTTCGGTTAATAGTCCACATCTTCTACTACTTCAGGAATTTCTTCAACCGTGTCTTATGCCAATTGTGCGCCTTCGAACGCTGCCAACTAGCATTGTTATTTGTAACAGCATACAATCATTTCTTTGACTATCAACTTGCATCACCAGACCCAGGAGAAATATCACAGAAACCAAGGCCAGAACGAGCAAAGCTGAACTCGCATGGAGGATCTGCTGTAGTGGCGTAGTACTCAATCCTGGTTGCATCAGCTTCTAACGGCGTCAAAGCAATGACTGAAGAAGCTAAAAGCCCAATGCCCCCATCACACAAGTGCTTTCTTGGTTCAAAAGAAAACTGCCTTTTCTGTGTACCTGTGATGACAAACGAGAAGAGAAAGAAGAGCAAGTGATTGTTGACGTAGAAGAAGTAGGTGTAGAGATTGCTGCCATTTTTTGGGGTCAGTTGAGTGCTTGGAGAAGTGAGAGTAAATGCGTTGCATGAATTTTGATAAATATAGATATTGAGGTGGGACCCAATTTTGGAGGGACGTTTTGGACCGTATGATATGGATAAGAGAGTGATTAAATTTTTTGGTGATTAATTGTAAAGATTGGGATTTGTTTGTTAATAATGTCATTAGTATGGGAGATATCTAATATTGAGGTAGGAAATGAACTTTCAGCCGTTCCATCGATCTATTCATCAACCTGCCAATATCCAGTTCGTGCTTCCATTTTCCCGCCAAAACCAACAGAATCAATAACCCCTCCGAGTAACCCACGCACCTTCCTCACCGCGCGTTTGAACCACGACCACCGACGCCAGACCTTCACGACCTATCGTTTTTCACGTACACGGCTCTGCTAGCGCCCATACTCTCTTCGCTCCCTCCGACTCCTCCATCGGCACTCGCTTCTTGTGCGCCGTCCCCTCTCTCCTCCGCGAACACCTCGTTCCCGGTCTCTTCAGCATCAATTACTCCGTAAACTCGCTTTCGGTCCAAAATCGAAACCCTAAGCCCCGGCTGTTGCATTACTGTAACTTCTACCAAAGGCCAAAACGACAGAGTCTCGAAAGTGTTCATCGGCGGCGTGGAGATCACTCAACCGGATCTCTTCAACAACGGCTTTGTGACCATTCACGGAATGACGTCACTCTCGTTCCCTTACGTAAACAGAAAATTAGTGGGGTTTACTTGATGTGAATTTGGAAAATCCTGAAACAGTATGTTGATGTTAATTTAGGAAAATAATACTTACAATTTTTTGCAAAATTTATTATTCCTTTATGCTACAAATTGTCATCTTTTAGAGTACGGTATTACAGTTATTTTTTTTAATTCTTTTTTAGAATGTCTCACAATTTTAGAATTTTTAAATCTCTTAATTAAGATTACACAAAACAAAGTTAGATATTTTTATTTTTATTAATTACTACTAAATTAACTATTAATGCTTGCATCATTCTCTTCTCTTTGAAAAAGCTCCTCCTTGAGTTTGGTGTTGTTAGTGACTTCTTTCATTTCCTTGCCATATCCTTGCCATAGAATGGATACAAATTTGAGACATTGAACGTAGAATCAATACCTATGTGTTTTGGCAAGTCAATTTCGTAAGCATTTTCTCTAATTTTCTTAATGATTTTGTATGGCCTAATCTTTCTTGTACTTAACTTGGAATAAATGCCAACTGAAAATCTTTCTTTGCATAGGAAAACCATCATCGGGTCTCCTTCTTCAAAGCTTTGTACATGTCTCTTCTGGTTTGCAAGCTTCTTATACTTGGCATTTGATTCTTCAATTTTCAGTCTAATTTCTTCATGCAGCTCCTTGATTGTATTAGCCATATTCTTTCCTTTGAAGTTGCTTTTTACTATTTCTAATAAAGAAACTAAATCATAAAAATGTATAAGCTGTTTCCCATAAACAATTTTAAAAGAACTTTTTTCTGTGGTACAATTTTTAGAATAATTATAAGCAAATTCTGCTTGTGCCACAATAATCTCCCATTGTTTGGGATTAATGCCAATAAGACATCTCAAAAAAAATTTCAAGCTCTTATTAACAATTTATGTCTGTCCATTTGTTTGAGAGTGATGAGAAGTACTGTATTACAGTTTAGTTCCAAGTTTCTTCCATAAAGTTCTCCAAAAATGTGAGAGAAATTTGTAGTCTCGAACTGAAGTGATTGATTTAGGAATTCTATGTAAAAGCACGATCTCTCGAAAATATAGATTTGCTATATTTGAAGCATCCATAATCCTTTTATTGCAAATAAAATGAGCCATTTTTTAGAATATATCAACCACCACAAATATGGAATCCATTCCTCGCTGACTTCTAGGCAGACCTACTAGAAAATCCATGCTTACATCTTCCCAAGGTGCTGTTGGAACTGGTAAAGGTGTATATAAACTAGTATTCCACACATTTCTTTTGGATTCTTAACATATTCGACATCTTTTAACAAATCTATATTTGTTCCGCCGCATTCGAGGCTAGAAAAACTTTTGTTCTATCATGGCATACATCTTGTCTTGTCCAAAATGTCCACCTAAGCTACCACCATGTATGTCATGAATTATCTTTTCCCTCAAAGAGCAATCTGGAACACAAAGTTGATTTCTCAGGTATTTAAAGGAATCAAACCCTTCAACATTGATTGTCATAGTGGTCAATATCAAAGTTCTCCTACTAAGTACATCAGCCACCTTGTTACTTGCTCCAAATTGATGCTTAATTACAAATGTAAATCGCTGCAAGTAAGAAATCCACCTTGCATGTCTCATGTTTAATTTCTTTTGGCTGTTTAGATGCTTTAAGGCTTCATGATCAGAGTATAAAACAAATTCATGTTGTATTAGATAATGCTCCCAATGCCTAAGAGCTTGAACGATGGCATAAAACTCTTGATCATAAATGCTGTATCTTTTTCTTGTGTCATTTAGTTTTTCGCTGTAGAATAACATTAGTTGGCCTTCTTGACCTAGAACAGCCCCAATCCCAATTCCAGAAGCATCGCATTGCACTTCAAATGCCTTATCAAATTTTGGAAGTGCTAAGACAGGTGCTGAACTGAGCCTTCCTTTAATTTTCAAGAAGCTTTCTTATGCCCTTTCTGTCTATTCAAACCTTCCTTTTTTCATGCAATCTGTTATAGGCGCAATTAAAGTACTGAAATTTTTGATGAACCGCCTATAAAATGAGGCTAAACCATGAAAACTGTGAATTTCTCCCACTGTTTTTGGTGTTAGCTAGCTTGTTATTGCTATCAACCTTTATTCTTTATGCACTAACAACATATCCTAAAAAAAACAAAGAATCAGTGAAAAATCTACACTTTTTCATGTTGGCATAAACTTTTCCTTTTGTAAAACCTCCAATACTTTCCGTAGATGCTGTAAATGACTCTTTTTGGATGGACTGTAGATTAGTATATCATCAAAATATATTACCACAAACTTTCTAATAAAAAGTTTTAGAATTTGGTTCATCAAACGCATAAAGATACTTGGTGCATTTGATAAATCAAACGGCATAACAGTCTATTCATAAAGCCCATCTTTAGTCTTGAATGCTATCTTCTATTCATCTTCTTCACAAATTTTGATTTGATGGTAGACGCTTTTGAGATCAATTTTGGTGAAAAAACTTACCCTATGTAGCATATCCAACATATCATCTAACCTTGGAATAGGAAATCGATACCTGATTGTTATTTTATTAACAGCTCGGCTATCAATGCAAAACCTCCACGTTCCATCTTTTTTTAGAGTCAAAAGAGCTGGAACTGCACAATGACTCATTGATTCCCTGATAAATCCTTTGTTCAGTAGTTCTTCAATCTATCTTTGAAGTTCTTCATGCTCTTTTGGAGGCATTTTGTAATGTGACAGGTTAGGAAGGGCAGCTCCTGGTACAAGATCAATATGGTGTTGAATGCTTCTTTTGGGAGGTAATCCATTTGGCAATTCTATAGGAAATACCTCTGAAAACTCCTCAAGCAATGACCTTACTTCAGTAGGGATACCTTGTTGTTTTTCCAACACTTCTTTTGCTAACAACAAATATGCAACTCCACTATATTCAAACTCATTTAGAAAGTTGCGAGTACTTAAATAAAGCTGCTCATCCACCACCTTTGACTTGTTAAAATCTTCATCTTTCATTGGAGCAAACACTACTTTGGCTCCATTTTTTTAGAATGTATAAACGTTTTTTTTTCTATGATGAACAGGTTTGTTGTCAAATTGCCATGGTCTTCCCAATAACAAGTGGCAAGCTTCCATATCAACAACATCACATAAAACCTTGTTTGAATAATTTTTCCCAATAGAAAATGGAACAAAATACTGCTGCATAACTTTTACTTCGCCCCCTTTCTTGAACCAAGCTATACGATATGGCCTTAGATGTGGTAATACCTCTAGGTTCAGCTTGGTCACCATTTCTTTAGAGACAAGATTCTCACAACTTCCCCCATCAATTATAAGATTGCATAACTTGCCATGTGATGAGCATTTTGTTTTAAAAATATTATTTCTTCTCCAATCACACTTTGATGCTTTCAGAGTTAACATGCTGCGTTGTATAACTAAATTAGGAAGACTTTGGTCTTCGTATGCAACCTCATCTTCTGTAAATTCCAGCAGCCCTCTGATTTGTTGAGATTCAATATTTGTCCCCTCAACATCAACATTCTCACTCTCTTCTTCATCAATCAACAAATTGCTGGATTGTTTTCTGTAATCTGAAGATTTATAACCCTTTTTTCTGCATTTGTAACATATTATTCTTCACCCAACGCATTGATTTGAGTTATTGCCATTTCCATATGCATAATTTCTTGTTGCTGCATAACCTTAGCCTTGATTGCAACCTTGGTAATTAGTTGTTGGTTTAGGATTCTGCACACCACCAACTGCTGTCGCTGACTTTGGATTGATATCTTGACTTCGATTTTCACTTGATTGACCTTGTCTCCTTGCACTTTAAACATGGTAATTGCTGGAACTCTTTCGTTGACTTTCAACCTTGATAGCCAACTGAACAACATTAGCTAATGTCCAACAAGGTTGTAGCTCTACCAAATTTCTTATATTTGGTCTCAAACCCATCAAATAACGATTAGTAACCTGCATTTATGTTTTTGCCAACTGCACACGAGTTCTCATTTTGTAAAACTTATTGGTATACTCTTATACAGAGTGAAACCCTTACTAAAGAGATTGGTATTGTTGAAATAAGATTCCTTCATAGTTTAAAGGAAAGAATTGTCTACGAACTAGCCGCTTCATCTTTATCCAATCATGAATCTTGTCTTTGCCCAATTGAATCCTTGTCATCTGCACTTGTTCCCACCAAAAAGATGCATATCCCTTTAGTTTTATGGCCACCAATTTCACCTTTTTGTTTTTTGAAAAATCAAGAAACTCAAAAATTCTTTCAACTTCATTTAGCCAATCTAAAACCTCTTCTGGTTGCTCCTCTCCTGTGAAACTTGGAATGTCCACCTTAACATTTGGGTCTTGATCACGGTCTGTTGTATGATTAAATGTAGGCCTTCTTTCAAAAGGCCTAGCTCTTTCTTCTTCATCTGTAAAATCATCTAAAACATGTTGAAAGTGCTCTATTGCAGGTCAATTTCTAAAATTTCTACGTTGGTATGTGTAAGTATGTTGCTCTTTTTGTCTCCCAGTAGTAGGATTAGAAGGAATAAAAAGACCAAATTGTTCTAATCTAGTGCAAAATTGATTGATCTGTTGTTGCAAATTCATAAACTCCTCTCTTGTAGGGTCAATTGCTGCATGTGAGGATGATGTATTTACTTTTTTTCCTGTTCCAGCCATAGATCTGCAATAACAATGGATTTGAAAAGGGCTTTGATACTACTAGATGTAAACAGAAAATCAGTGAAGTTTATTGTATTTAATATCTCAAAAATAAGTTTACTTTAAATATCGTTAGAGTCAAAATTGCTTAAGTTAAAAATCTGAAAAACCCTTAAAACAGTAACTTGATATGAATTTAAGAGAAAAACACTTGTAATTTTTTGTAAAAATTATTATTCCTTTCTACTGCAAGTTATCATCTTTTAAAATACCATATTACAGCTATTTTTTTTTAATTATTTCCTAGTATGCCTCACAACTCTTGAGTTTTATAGACTTCTTAATTAAGGTTACACAAAACAAATTTGATATTTTTACTTTCATTAATTACTACTAAATTAACTATTAATGCTTGCATCATTCCCTTTCCAGCCGTCCGGTTGAACTCATCATCATCAGCAGATCCAAAATCAACAGCCGATCATGCGGCTGATGCTTCGTCTCCGAACAACGGTTTCAGCGTTCTCTCTTTGGCCTTCAAAGTGAACTATCCAGAACTCGTCACGCTCAACAACATGACAGTTTTCGCCCTCGATGACGTGTCGATCTTCTCTGGATCGTACGCTTACATAACATACGGTTCCGCATCGTGCCGAATCATTACTTGACGATTGGCGATCTCGTGGGGTTTCCGGTGGGGACCACGCTGCCGTCGCTGGAAAGAGGACAGTTGTTGGTGGTGACGACGGCTGCGGGAGGAGGAGGAGGAGCTGTGATGGCGCCGTTTAGGATTAACTACGTGAGAGTGAAGGTTCCTGATGTGATGAAAAATTTGAAGATTATCGTTCACGGTGTTTACTTGCGGTTTGCTCGGATATACACGCTGCTGCGTACGAAGGAGAGATGGGAGTTAGTGATGGATCGGACGGTGGAGATAGCACGATGGAGGGCGAGTGTGCAGTGATGGAGAAGCATGGAATCAGTTCTTGTGGTGGTGGTGGTGGTACTGGTACGGGTATGGCGCCGCCTGTGATAAGGAAACTGAAAATCATCATATGCTGTGATGACTTGTCGTTCTGTTGTTTTTGTTGACAGTTTGTTTTTCCAGCTCTGGTGAGTCTGTACTTCCGTGGCTTATTTTTTTACGTTGCCCTCTGCTGTTGTTTGCTATAATCGAAAGGGGATATTAATTCAAAAACATGAACCTGCATTTCTTGGTATGAAAGGAAATTTGCATTTGGGCCATATGTATGTTTATGTTTGGGCTTTCGAACGAGGAAGAAAGAAAGTGACAGGAGTTATTATAGATCTTGCCCGATTTGGAGTTCACAACATTGGTTCAAAGTTGTACAAAAATTTTAAAGGAATTGATCTCGATCATACAAGATTGAGAATTAATGCAAACCATCGACAACATTCTTCACAATTATAGATCTCTAACTACATTATCTACAAATAAATGTAATGGATTTGTAGAAAGTAAATACTTTTAACTGGTACATCAATTTTCAAGAAAAAAAAAAAATTCGTAGACATTTAATCACAAAGAGACATAAATTCCACGCTGTCAAAGTAACCGACAAAAAATTACTACGAATTTTCACTGATTCCTGTGTACACATCCCATAATCGAAGAAGGCAATTCCCCAAGCCTGTCAATTCCTTCTGCAAACACAACTCCCATTCCCATATAAAAATGAGACTCGATGTGGCAATGAAAGGCCCAAGCTCCCGGGTTATCGGCCCGAAATCTCAAAGCAGTCCACCCATAAGGATGAACCGGCACAGTGTTTTTCATTATCGGGTTCACCAAATTGTAACTTTGCGGATCTTTGTACAAGTCAAACTTGCCTTCCCCATATCCCAAAACCCAAAAATCATGCCCATGCAAGTGCCAAGGATGTGTTTCACTTGTCTTGTTCGACATAGAATTTGCATTTTGCAGTATAATATCCACAGTTGCTTTGAAATCCAGCTTGTAAACTCCGTTTCCTGTTGTCCCATTCGTGTTGTTGGCAACACTGAAAATGTCATAGTTTTGGAAATCATATCCATTCGGAGGTGGGGTTTGGTCGAATGCATGCAGCAAGTTTTGTTTCATTGCAATAAGATAAGGAATGTGAGGAAGATTGTACGAGACATTGTTGACAGACCACCGGGTAAAACCGTTGACACGATTTTGCGTGTTGAGAAAAACTAAGACTCTGTCAGATTGTTGGGGTGGCGGGACGAGGTAGTCACGATGGGATTTAATAGCGAGGCTCTGGTTGAGACGGGGGCGGACGTCGTTCCAGAGAGGTGAGGGGGGAGGATCTGTGGGAGGAGATCTTCTGGGATGGTTTGGATAGTAGTTGAAAATGGCTAAACCTGGAGGAGTTGTGGAATTTCTACTCACAATACTTGTTGTAGCCCAGTAATTTCTTGTAGGGTTTTGGTCAGCTTTTACTAGGACAGAATATGTTTCTCCGGAATATATGAACAGGTTTTGTACCACAAATGGCTCAACGAAGTGACCATCTGCTTCAACTACAGTCATGTTGTGACCCTGGAGAAAGAAAATTGAGTCAGAAAAGTCGCAAGTTTTTTGATAAATAGGATATTTATAGAAGTGTCAAACTAATTGATTAAAAATAATATTTTATACAATATTAAGGAGTAACGTGAAATGGTTCCAACCATGAAAGTGCTAGCTTTTGACGGAAAACAGTTTTCGGAAAACCATACCTCTATTTGGAAACTGAGGGCTGAGAGAGCGGTCAAGCTGGAAACTCTGAGTCTGTATGTTTTTCCAGGGATTACAGTCAAAACATAAGGAGAACATTCAGGATTGGTTTCGTTACAAACTTTGCCAACATCTAAGCTTGGAGAAGCCAAACGAGAACAGTTGAATTTTCCCTTTCCTTGAATCAGAAGTGACTGAAACACAAAAACAAAAATCCCACAACGAAATAAGCAAACAAAACAGAATAACTTGTAATTTTAACTTTCAATCTTTAAATATGAAGCTAGAAGTACTTACATTAGGTTCTTCAACCCATTGAAAAGGAATTGAAGATAAGCCAGCAGCTTGTTCCTGAACACTTTTGTGATACCAATCATTGAGAATAATGCTTCGATCGTAATCGTAAGCAAACGGTTCAGGTTTTCCGTCCGGAACTGATACACGAATTGATCCATATAATCCAGCTTCTCTTTGCATTCCGTAATGTGCATGGTATAAATATGTTCCAGGCTGCAGAAAAATTGAAGAAATTTTTTGGTTATTCCATTTATTTGTCATGACAAACCAAGCTGGAAAATGGGAAAGTAATGCTTCAACAGAAAACAGATCAGATTAACTGTGTGAAGGGAAAAGTTAAGCGGCTGTTTGGTTTATGTTTTTTAAAATGAAAGGTTTATGTTTTTCAAAATTGTTTTTCATTTTAAAAAACAGAAAACATGTTCTCATACATCAATATTGGAAGTGGCGTCTGACAAAGAATTTGAGGCTAATTTATCCCAGAAAATTGATGAAGCTAAACAAAGATTTCTAAGAGAAGAAAATTAAAACTTACCCTGTCAACAACAAATTTGTAAATAAATGTTTCTCCAGGAAGAATTGGACACTGAGTTACTCCTTCTGTTCCATCAAACCAGGGTGTTCCAATCTGTAAGCAATCACAAAAATTTAGCATCAATGATTCAGTATACACAGAATCCATTCATGATACAGAAAAAATAGAAATTGAAAATGAGAATTTGTTCAAACCTGTCGAATTCCATGCCAATGAATTGCAACATTTTCAGTCACCAAACTGTTCTTCAGCTCAACAATTATAGTATCATTTTGCTGAGCCAAAATCGTTGGTCCTGGAGTTCTGCCATTAACTGTGATGACCAATTTCTTGAAGCAATCTGGAGATCTGTACTCATACTTCACTTCCCATTTGTACCTTCGAATTCTGGCTTCAGCCATTGGAAAATTCACCAGGGAGAAGATCAACAGACAGAAAGCCAACAAGTTTGAAATCTTCACTCCTCCGAACAATCCTGAAAACAAAGCCATGGCAGATTTTGACATGGCTGTTGGGTATGAAACTCTGTAAACTGAGGTGGATTGTGTCTGGTTTGCAGCAAATTCTCAAAAAAAAAAAAAATTGCTTCAATTTGCAGCTCTGAGTTGGGATCATGTGTGCATATTTAAGTATATATAGACAGGAATAAGTTGTAAACTTCCTAGTGGCTGTATTATTATTATACAACGTCAAATTTGAACAGGGCGGATTGAACGAGAACAGTTTTCTTTGATTTTATAAGTTTATTTCATTTGGATGCCTAACTTCTAAAGATTTACAAACTGTAACATTAAATTTTATTTTTATCAAATAAGTCTCCTACTCAAATAACTAAAACACCCGTAGTGTTGAGTTGTATATAAGATAGGAGTCAAAATTCAATTTTTTGAAAATAGGATTTATTTGATATAAATGTTCAACTTATATTTTTTATTTTTAAAATGTTAACAAATAGGGGTCTATAAGTTATTATTTCGACCAAAAAAAGTTTCTTAATGACATTTGACCATTTCAGATTTTGGAAACATTATTTTATATATTCCAATTAATGGAAGTAATTTAGATTTATTAATTTATTTTAAACGATATGTTTGTTAGATATTATAAAATTTGCATACACAAATCCACACACAAAATTATTATTTTTCTTAAAACATTGATAAGTAATATAATAGTATAACTAATAAATAATTTCATAATTATTATAAATTTTAAATTCCGTTAAATAAACGATAAATTTTATGCTATAATTAATTATAAATAAATTTTATATTGTTTATTTAATATTTAAAAATATTTTATTTATATACACATTTTATTTTAAAAAATTGATTATAAAAGATCATTTCAAACCTTATGCATATAATTTTTTTTTTTTTTTTTTTTTGGGTTTGAAAGTAACGAATATTCCAAAATAACATGGCCAAGTTCCCATATTCAAAGTAATTTGCAAAATCAAATGATGCTTGCTTGTGTTTGAAAATGACCTATTCAAAATGTGCATGCATTCAACTTGACTGCAATGAAATGATATAATAAAAGTATTACAATCAAGTTGTCACGTTGGTATTGGATAAAGCAAAAGTTTGTTACAATAATAAATGTATACTTTTTCATATTATTATATTTTGTTCAATCAAGAAACCGCGTAGACTTTTTCTTTTTTTGTTAAAGAAAGTTCTCTATATATATTTTTTTATTAGGATTGACTGACAATTAAATCTTAATGTAACATTATGGTTAATGTTTGTTTGCAATTTTTTAAAACTAAATATCAGGTATAATTGGATTTCAATTTATTCAGATATTTTAGAGAATTTTTTTTTAATATAACACTGATATTTTTGTTACATGTGAATAAATCGAACACAAGCATGTAAAATAAATTTGTAATATTATAATTTTGTAAACACGTTTATAAAACTTTTTTATTTTATATGATATGTAATTTATCTAATTATGTATAAGAAGCGGTGACAATTTAAATTTTCGTATTGTATTTATATTATAAAATATTAGTATTATGTCAAATAAAAATTAACTTAAATTTTAAATTTTATTTATTTAATAATTACATCAAAAATTAAAAATTTCAATTCAATACTTTTATTAAACTATTAAATAAGTTATAATTGTATTACTTGTTGATCAATTTTTTATATTATAATAATTACTTAATGTTAATCAAATTTATTTTAAAAATAAATAATTATCTTTTAAGATATAATAAATATAATTAAATTTAAAAAATATAAAATATAAAATAAATTTATTAAATTATAAATGGGTTAAATGGTATAATTATTTAAAAAATTAATTATAATATAAATAAATTTATGTGTCATAAATTTTAAATTTAAATTCTATATGATTACTTATCATATGATTACTATTATTTAGTAGTAATCATGGAATCATATTCTTTTCAAAAGGAAAGATTTTTGCATGTGCTTTTTCTAACCTTTTTTGTTTGGCTTTTTTCTTATTTTCTAGTTGCAAAGCACATGCTTTCATACTGCTTACCATCAAGAAAATAGAAAAAGCACTTAACGCGTTTAATCACTTTTGATTTTTCTCACACCCACGAATTTCTTTGTAAATTCTTTTCAAATTTGTTGAATTTACAATTTGGGTTTGTGTTTGTAAAATCAAAAAAAGAGGAAGATTTTGGTAAATGATCATGTTTATATATTTTTTTTGTAGACAATTTTCGTATGAAAAGAAAGAGGTTTATTGAGGATTTCAAACCACAAGAAAATCCATCTCTATTATATTAATAATATCCCAAAACTTAAAAATTATATCATAAATTTAGAAAATTATTTTTCAATTACAAACCAAACATCACCTTCCTTTATATATATAGCATATAGCACAAAAATTACAAATTTAAAACTTCCAACACAAAAAATAGAGTGGGTTTGATAATATTTTAAAAACAAAAGCTAAATAATATTTTTAAAAATAAAAATGCATTTGATATTTTTTTTACAAATAATTAAAGAAGTTATTTTTAAGAAAAAAATTATTGCTTGTTTTACAAATATGTTTTAAAAAATTAAAAAAAAATATTTTGAAAATGCATCCAATTGGGCACTAAACCTCTTTCATATAATTTCAAGAGTCTAAAATTAAAGTTGAAATTAGTTCAAAAATTTTAACATAAAATTTAAAATTCTAACACAATTTGATATTTAATATGTGTAATAATAGTGAATCCCAAATGGGAATCATAAAATATTTCAATGCAAGAGTCCTAGAAATGAAATCTATGACACGCTAGGCACTAATTATTGATTAATTTAATTCTAATATTATCTATGTACCCTAAAATGATTTATCTATTCATAGTCAAAGCCAACCCCTGTAGCTATTAAATTACTTTGAATTTATGAAGTATTGTCAGTACACTTTACCTACTTTTGGTCAATAATTTGACATTTTTGTGAGTAAGGAAGCCAATAATTTGGCCTCTTATTAACTTTTGCTCACTGTTTTTAGAAAAAGTTACTTGTCCACATTCACAAAACATCCCATCAGAAATGGATGACTAGCAGGATGGCATTGCATCAGCCGACAAAAGCTAAGAGTTTCCACGAAATGGTTTCGGACGAGTTAGTTTGCTGGGCCACGTTTATTGTCAGACTAGTATACATATTATATATTCTATACACATCTCTGTAGAAATTTCCTTGCAGTTAATTTCTAAATCTGACTTTCTTTCAGGTCAAAATCAGCAATCCAACAATTTCTGCGAAGGAGATGCTGCATATTTTTCACCTATTACAATTTCCAGGCAACTAATTATTCAATCCTGAAGAATGGAATTTCACCATGAGGACTAATTATAACTGCTACTCTCGGGAAATGGTTTCTATGCTTCCAAAAATTTGAAAAACAAGTGCTTCAGTACGGAGACATTCAGCAGAATAGTTTAAAGTGATCTTGAGCAAGAAAAATCCAGAATCATGGTTAGCTTTCAGTGAGAAGAACAGTTTGTGTATGTAATTTCTAGAATACAAGTCATCCCGTCGTCTGTACAAACAAAGCAGCGGAAAGTTTCAGTTTGCATTGGTTGCAACCTCGTTTACTTCTTCGTATGCACCAGTCTCCTCGTTGAATGAGTACCTATACAGGAACAATTTTCATTACAAGAGAATTGTGGAATTATAAGCCATGTAGGCTCATAAACATGGCTTATAATTTATGGATTTAGAAGTTCCAAGCAGAAATAAATGAACAACTACAGCCGAAAAATTATTGAAACGAGAATACAATCGCATACCATTGCCCTGAAGCTGCCGAGCAATACAGTCTACTAGATGGGTCGTAATAATAGCCCAAACTGCTACTGTAATAGTACCTGAAGGCAAAAAATATCTACCAGTAATTAGTAAGCATATCAAAACAATGGTAATAGGTTAACCATGATAAAAGCAAATTTATTAAAACATGTATAAAGAATTTCTGTTTTACAGAAGTCCACAAGAGAAAAAGAGAGAGTACCCAGAAGACTCATCATATATATAATCATTTTGCAAAGATCCACCTGTATCAAGCAAAATCACGACTTGTAAGAAAAAGAAGTCTTTGAAATGAACCTCCAAAAGCTTCCAAAGATTATTAATGAACAATAAAGCTTACTCTCAGAAGCTGTGTTTGGAGCATCTGAAGAGGATTGACTGATTGCATTTGAATTAGGACCCAAAACTGTGTTAAGCCCGTCACTGGATGGTTTGGCAGTAGTGTCCTCATCATCTGCAAACATATCGTAAGCATCGTCGGCATCATGCGCTGTTTCTGTAGCAGTTACATTTGCAGTTGAGTTTCCAATTGCAGAGTCAGAAAACAGTGCAGAGGCAGATCCAGGATTGGTTACACCAGAAAACAAGTAATTCTCCGCACTTGAATAAGAATTCTCCTGTCCAAAACTCACGGCTGTACCCTTTCCTCTTGACTGGGCCAACCGCTCATATCCTTCTGTTTTTTTTTTTAATTTTTTTTCAAGAACAAAAGAAAAAGGTATAAGCACTCAAAATGTCTATCCACTCTGATTACATATAATTGCGAACAAAGAAAATTGTTTGCAAAAGCAGCAACTTTTCTTCAAACAAAATCATGCGATGAATTACAACATAGCAAGAAAAGAAAAAGAAATTGTTCATCTAACATTTCATGGCTCACTGTTATGATTTAACTAGCAGGAACATAAAGGTGCCAGTTTGATCTAATCTAATAGCAATAATAATCCACGGAACAACAGTCAAACTGAGTTCAATTGTTTAATCAGAGTGATTGGGTAATCCATCCTACTTTGCCTTAAAAAATATACAACATTTTGGGGTGATCGAGAAATTCTGTTATGAAACATGAGCATATTGGCAAGTTTAACTGCTATTCTTACTATGATTGTCCGAAGACTTAAAACAAACACAATCACAAGTGATGCCCAAGTCTAAAAATCGAAGATATGAACCAAACAAAACCTCGACGACAACACATAAGCATAGAAGACCATGTTAGGAGTTGATGAATCCTACAAGATCAACTCCACAAGAACCCAATTGCACAACAAGATTAATTGGAACAAAAATATTTATAGCCAGAACTACATAAACATCCATTGATATATCTAACAAAACATAAGACTACTGGGAACTGAATATTAGGATAGAAACACGAAAAAAAAATATACTTAAAAATGGCACCAACCTGCCTCGCGCACAAAAGTCTCCCGATTCTCATTATACACATCTGCAGAAAAAAAAAAAAAATCAAAGCAGCACATAAGCAACGTGACTAAAACAATGGATCGCAAATCCTAATTTTAACTTGTTTCTTTTTTATTTTTAGAAAAAGTTATTTCTCCATAGGAGACAATAAAACCCCAGTGACTGACAGCAACTTATACAATCCATATTAAAATAGCAAAGGAAGTCTTCCCTATTGGGCGATTCTCTTGTGTACGATTTTGGGTTTTCAATTACATCACTTCTCCAACAACTCGGACATTTTTGGTGCATAAAGATTAATATTATACTTCATCTCCTGACTGTACAAGTGTTCTAATTTTGTCAACTGTGTAACCACAAGAGTTCTAATTTCCTAGGACTTGCACAATGGAAAGTAAACTAAAAACCAAAATTAAAACTGAATTTATAGACATACCCTAGCCAACATTCATTCAGAAGATGTCAATAGTGAATCTACAAAGAATTACAATTTCCTGAATATCATAAAGACAGATGCATAGCACATGCATCGACACCAGCATCAAAATTGAACAATAGCATTTCAGAAAAAAACAACAAAACCTCACAGAATAGCGCACTTACTAAATTCTCCATTCTCCTCCATCAGCTTCATGGCATCCTCAGTTAGCAAATCAAATACAAGCTTTGTCTCAGCCGACATCTTTTCCTTCTTATTAGTTGAAGTTCCCTTCAATCTTCTCAAAGCTTGTGTAACCTGTCAAAGAAGCAAACAACTTCACAATTTCATGCAAACACAGGCTATATGTGCTGTGCTTTCAAAAGAAACTACGTTCAGTTTACCGTTTCTCCAGGCTCGAGCACGTTGGCAATACGCCTCTTTATAATTCCAAGTTCTTCAGAAGAAAGGTCACGGCTATCATCTTCATCATCATTAACATCTTTATTGCGATTGACAGCACTACCAACAAATCTTTGATCCACTTCAAGACTATCGAGCCATGCATCCTGCAAAGATTCATGTTAAAGATATGACAAGTAGAATTCTATGTAAAACAGAACATTAAAAACAAATATTTTTACCTTGATTTCTTTATCATTGACATATTCAACAAAATTTCCCTCTGCATCAAAATAACCTTCTTCCCTCTCCTTGTCCAGATTAAAGGGTTCTAACTGAATGCCATCGTCAACAAAATTCTCATTGCTCTGTCAAAAGAAATTCCCTGTCATTGTCTATCCTTTCCCTAGAATCAGTAATTGATGACTCTAGCAATCATCTTGACTGTAAAAATTGCTTCTAATTCAGCAAAGAAGCATTCCAGACAGTAACACACTCAATGAACAAGAATATACCATGAAATTTATAGACCTAGAAAATGAGTAACAAATTTCACAACAGAGCAAATGGGAAAAGAAATGATAATATTAGATTTACAACAGTTCACATGAAGTGGATTTGTGCTATTTTGTCAGTAGAAGAGACAAGATGAAAACTTAATAGAAGGTGAAGAAAGAAAATGACTAATTAAAAGTGATAAATACAAAGAACTAAAGTCAGCAACTCCTGAGGAGTTACTGTTTGATGCGACAGTAAACAAGCTTCAATTTCCAGGCTAACTTAGATAAGGAAACATACAGAATAGTTTAGTTGCAGAATTTAGGAATGTTGAAAAATTCAGCAAAAAATGAAAACATAACAAAAGAATAAGCAATATATGTTCTTTAAATGAAACAGATACGATGAAAATATTGAGGACAAAATTCATGATTCTTTGTGTGCATGCATGTCACTAAGAATCAAGAGGAACTTATATTTAAGCGAAAGACAGACCTCGTAAGTCACTTCAGCGGTGGAGATATCATTAACAATGCCTCTGCTTTCTTCACTACAAAGCTCAAAAGTCATTTGACTCCGGCGATTCGCGCGCTCCTTGGCAGCAAGATGGGGATTCTTCAAGTCCGTTGGGCCATCATCATCATCATCGTCTTTGACTCTATCCACAACTTCATTCCCAGGCTTTACCTTCTTACCCTTGGGAAATCTAACTCTTTTCTGCCTGTGAAATTTTTTTAAAAAAATACCATCATTAAGTTGGCGGAAACCCAGCAGTCACAACTTAAGAAAAGCAGCTACGCAACTTAAATTCTAGAAAATTCAATTAAAATTTTAATAACCATGGAAATTTTAAACTTTTCTGACCGTAAAACTAAAAGAAAGTATTGTCTTGAACTAAGCAGAACCCTAAATTCCCAAGCACGGAAAATCAGCTTTGCAACATAAATTCAAGCAAATATTAAAAAAAAAAAAACCGATTACTCGGCAATGTCATTTTTCTGACAAGCAGAAAAAATCCGCTCATGCTCCTGTTTTGTCGATAAAACTCTACAGATTGAGAACATACTATTAACTACAATAAACGGAAAAAATTCCAGAAAAAAGAAAAAATTTCAGAAAAATTTCAATCCAAAATAGCTTTTCAAATAGTTAATAACAGTAGGAATTTAAATTTTCCAGGAAAAATTATTTTTCCAAAAGAATTTCAACCTAAAATAAGCATGAACTTAATTTAAAGGCTTTATTAGCAATTACACAGGTTCAATTTCACCAAAAATTAAAGAATATTACTCGTTACAGATTTAGAAAATAAAAATAAGAGAAAATAAGAGAAAATTTTGGGTTTTACGTGGGTTGTTTGTTGGTATCTTCGTCTTCAAAGAACTGCCGCTTGCGAGACGATTTCTGCTCCATTAAGACAAACCCTAATAATTAATTACAGAACGCAATCAAATTTCTCGCTGAAATCCTGGATCAAAATTTGTAGAAGCTTGTAACTCCAAGTCTCGGAATCGGTCGAGAGGAAAAGAGGCTTAAAGAATCATTGTCGGCGACTCGGCTTCGTCGTGTAATGCAGGCCCAGATTATTTTCCCGACCCGGAGATAATTGGGCCGAAATAAAATAAGCCCATTAAGGTTTGGTTAGAAAATTGTATTTTGGGCCCAATAAAACAAATGACTAATTAATTTTTTTTAAATTTTTTTGAGATTAACCAATATATTGAACACCTTAAAAAATAAAATAAATAAATTAAATTCATAAAAACAATCCATTACAACAAAATATAATAATATTTAATTAATATTTATAGAATATTGAGTTGGCATAAATTAATTCTTATATAAATTAAGATATAAATTGATATGTTTTAATTTAGTATTCGTTCTTCTGATTTTATACGTAAAGTTATTAAATATCGTTTAATGATAAATTAATTTTATAATTTTAATAAGGATCAAGAACATAATTATGATAAATTATGAATTATATTTTATTTATAAAATAAATACGAAAACTTTAAAAATATAAATATTATAAACTCTCTTGACGAGTTATGTTAACAAATATTTAATATAAATATAAAAGTTGTACGAGAACTAAATTTTAGATAACAACAGGGGTTTAATCTTTAAAAGTGTAGGATTAGAAAGTTTATTAAAAAAAAATAAAATAAAAGTGTAATAAAAATATTTTAATATAAAACTTAATTAAATTATTTCAAATTAATTTTAATAAAACTACATCTTTTATTAGTTCCAAGTTTCTGATGTGTGTGTTTTCTTGAAATAATTTTATTTACTTGTATATACAATAACAATGCAGATGGTGATTTAAAAATAAAATGGGAAGATAAAAGAATGCAAACATGAGTTAGGTTAGATTAATGATGTTTACACAATTTAGTGAGCCTAGGTTTTATGTATACATTTATCTTAATTAAAAATTAATTATTTAATGAAATATCTCATTTATTTTTTTATTAGTATTAATTTTATACTGAGACTGTTTATTAAATTTTTGTATTATTGGTTAATTTTTACTTGTTAAAAAATTTCAAAAAAATTAATCAAAATAAAATTTAAATTTTTCATTATTTTTTGGATAAGGATTATTTTTTAATTTTTTGTATTATTGATTTTTAAAAATTTAATGACAAATAAATATAAAAAATAATGAAAGGTTAATATTTTATTTTAAATTATTTATTTGTTATTTTAATATTTTAACAAAAAAAATTAACTAAAAATATAAAAAATTGGAAAATAATATTTATTGTTATTTTTTTAATTTTTATGTGTTATTAAATTCTTAAAATTAATAATTAAAAAAAAATAAAAGAAAACGTACCCAGTAAGGCTTCATCACCACCTCAATTTACCAAGATTTATTGCATACGAAGTGCAATCAGAACGTAGATACTGAAGAAGGCTGCTACATCAAGCTCTCGGGTTTTCCACATTCCATATTCTGCTGCGGCGGGTCGGCCACCATCTCTGTTCCCGATTCAAAAAACACCATCATTCCCATCAAGAAATGAGCTTCAGTATGGCAATGAAAATTCCAGACTCCAGGATTATCCGCTTTAAATCTCAACGCAGTCCATCCGTAAGGATGTAGAGGCACAGTGTTCTTCATTATCGGATCAACCAAATCATAATTCTGCACATCAGTCGACAAATTAAACTTCCCGTCGCCGTATGCCAGAATCTAGAAATCATGTCAGTGAAGATGCCAGGGATGTGTTTCGCTGTCATTCACGTTCATGGTGTTGGCATTCTGTATATTAGCATCCACCGTAGAATTAAATGTAAGTCTATAAATCGACGTGCTGGAAGTAGCATTAATGTTATTAGCAACACTGTAAATATCATATAAGTTTCCGGAGCCGGCGTCTGATCGAAAACAACAGTCCAGTTTTTCTTGAGTGCAATGAGATAAGGCGTGTGCGGCATTTCATGAGAAACGTTGTTCAGGGACCCGACAGTTTGTCCCTGGAAAGGGTTTTTGATGTTGAGAAGCAGAATCACTTTGTCAGAAGTACTTGGAGGAGTCTGAAAGTGATCTTTCTCTGCTTTAATGGAAGCACTTTGGGTTTTTCTCGATTCGGTGTCGTTCCAGAGCGGACCTGACGGCGGAGTAGTGGGAGGATATTTGTGAGGATCGTTTGGAGAGTAACTGAAAATGGCTAAGCCGATTGGTGTTGCTAGTTTTTCGGCTGACAACATTTGTCTGGTTTGCTGTTACTAGTACAGAATATGTTTCTCCAGAGTATATGTACAGATTTTGGGTCACAAATGGCTCCACATAACTTCCATCTGCTTCAACTACAGTCATATTATGGCCCTGTACAAGCATATGATGCATCAAATGTTGCGAATATTATTCAATTTTCGTCCTTTGTTATTTCTTTTTTTAATGCCTGTACCTATGAAATAATCTTTCTTAAACTTGTAATTAAGATAGGAGAAAATTAATTACCTCGATTTGGAAACTGAGAGCAGGCAAAGAAGTCAAGCTAGCTATTCTCAACCTGTAAGTTTTTCCAGAACTTTAAACGAAGAAGGGAGACATTCAGGATTTGTTGCATTACAAACAACCGCGTTCAAACTGGCACAATCATATTTTCCTCTTCCGTTGATCAGAAGTGACTGAAAATTTGATCCGAAATTAAGCAAAAAAATGAAAAAAGAAACAAGTAAATATCATAATTTAATTGTATCTGATCAAAGGGAGATGATCAAATTTTGAGCTGAAAATCGTTTACCTGAGGCTCCCCAATCCATACCAAAGGAATTGAAGTCAAGTCTGTGGCTTGTTCATAAGAACTTGAATGGTACCAATCGCTCAGGACAATGTCATGATCGCCATCGTTGGTGAACGGCTCACTTTCATTGCTAGGAGGAGATACTTTGATCAGCCCATACAATCCTGACTCTCTTTGCATTCCGTAATGAGAATGGTACATGTACGTCCCCACCTGCAAGTAAAAAAACTGTAGTTGATCGCTTGATCCAAAAATTTTACTTTCAAAATTATGTTTAGAAACTACTTGATCTAAAAATTTATGTCGATATTAACTTTTTCCGGAACTTCTGAGTTAAGAATACTTACCTTATCAACAGCAAATTGGCATGTGAAGGAGTCACCAGGCATTGTTCCACATTATCTGTTCCATCACTCCATTGTGTTTCAATCTTCCATCAAGCAAATTGGTAAGCAAAACCGAAAAAAAAAAAACTATTACTGTAACAACTTCAACATGAAAAATATCATTTGAGCAATCGGAATACAACTGTCTAATAAAATAATGTCGTGTGAACTCTCGAAAATTAAAAAGAAAGAATTCATGTGCAGTAGCATAACTTGAAGAAGAAGAAAAGAAATTAAACTAAAGTATTTGATTCTACCTGTCGGATTCCATGCCAGTGTATTGCAACATTTTCCATCATCAAATTGTTGATAACATTGACAATAATGGTATCACCTTTAGTTGCAGAGATTACAGGTCCTGGAGTCATTCCATTAATGGCAACAGATAGTTTCTTATAGTAGTCAAGATATTTGTACTGATATGATATCCCCCACGTTAAGTTGTGAACCGCAGGTTCAGCCGACGACAAGGCAAACACTGCGATAAGGCATAAACTCAGCACCATAACCAGACATTTTCTGCATTGCAGAAGCTCAGCCTCAGCCATATCTGAAGTTCGAAGTTTTCTTTGGGTACTTAGGGTTTTGGCTTCTGTTACAATTACTAGAGCTGGCTGAAGAGCATATGAATGTTTTGCATGAGCTTTCGAATGCACTGATTGCTATTTATAGAAAATTTTTCGAGTCAAAAATCCAATTCCTTTATAAATGATAATAATGTACACATGATGGACGTTGATAATAATTAATTTTTGATAAATATAGCGTAGAGTTGTATGATTACGGCCAATTTGCTTGCAGATAATTATCAACGTTGAGCTTTCAAGATACCACTCACATGCGTGGCTTAGACAAGCATATTGAGTATGATTTGAGATTGGAGTGTTTTTGTTTAAATTTGCTAGAACCGCAGGTAAAATGTTTTTGTTTAAATTTGCTAAATAACCATTAGCTTATTTATATTTGATAATTAATAATTTTATTTTATAATAATTATAGATTAAAAATTATTTATTATATAAATATATTATATAAATACTTTAGTGGCTGTTATTTTAAAATTATGTATAAACATAATAATTAAAAATATATTTTTAAAAGTATCGTAAGTAGAAAATTGACAATATACATTATAGCAATAATTGCATATGGAAATTTCATTACAAATTTATCTATATAAAAATAATGCGGCATTGTTATATTATAGTCACATGTTTTAAAATTTTGTGAAAGTTAAAAAAAAAAATTTATAAAAGTGTGTGCATATATATAATATTATTATATTAATTTATATAAATAAATTTTATATAAAAATTTGTACTTCTAATATTGCTGTATGATGGTAACACAATGTGTGAAGTTTATGTTTGTGTATTTTCGTTTATCACGATGAATTCGATTAATATTCTTCAAGAAATAATATGACAAATAAAATTAGAAAAAATAAAGTTGCAATGCTTTATGACCATTTCAATATACAAATACTATTTGATTTGATATTTTACTAAGCAAATACAAGTTATTCATTTATTTTGAGAAGCTATGCATTATTTGATTTTCAAAATTTATTTAAGTTACATAAAAAAAAAAATCTTAATTCAATCACTCAGTGCCAATTTGAGATTGCTCTTAGAAGAGTTAGAAGTAATGCTATGTTAAAAAAAAAAAGATTTAAAAATAATTATTTTTGTGCATTTTCATTTGTCATGGTACTTCAATTAAAACTTCTTAAAAAATAATATGATAAAAATTAAAAAAAAAAAAATCTTCTTTGTCATTAATTTTAATACATAAACGCTATTGAACTTGAATTTTTATAATATATATATATATATATATATAAATCTCAAAAGAATGAAAAAAAAATTATTAAATCAATAAAATAAATACATCTAGCTATATTTTGTAGTTAACATTACTAAAAATTCTTCTTAAAAAATAACTAAGCAAATGAAAAGTAACATATAATTTTTTTTAAAAAAATAATTCAATTATATAACAAAAAATTAATTTATTCACTTAATTATTAATTAAAATTTTAAACCACGTATAATATTGTGAGCCAAACACTTGCAATCAATTCAAAAAATTAATATATTAAATAATACTGTTTATGCTTTTTATAAATCTCAAACTAATTCAAATTTTATTCGTTATAGGACATGATAATTGTCACCAAAAATTTAGCTGCCATACTTTTTGCTTGTTGCATAACACCCACTATTAACCAAAATAATTAAAATGACAAGATTAGAAAATGCTCACGGTATATAGATACAAATATAATACGATATAATTATAAAATTAATAATTAAATTTAATTCACTTATCGTCTAAAATCTTAGACTTACAATATAATTAATCATTAGACTTGGCATTTCTATTAGCAATTTAAATTCAAGTTCTTAATTAATAATTATTTTATAAAATTAAATAAAATTTTATTGGGAAAAGAAAATTCTTATACATAGAATCTTTGTTGAAGGTAAATGTTCGAACATTTTTAAATGCAAACAATAACTTTGTAAATGATAATAATTACTAGAGCTGGCTGAAGAGCAAATGAATGTTTTGCATGAGCTTTCAAATGCACTGATTACTATTTATAAAAAAAATTTCGAGTAAAAAAAATCCAATTAATTTATAAATGATAATAATTACTTGCTTATTTATAATTAAAAATTAATAATTTTATTTTATAATAATTGTGAGTTAAAAATTGTATTAATTTAATAAAAAACAAAAAATTTTCTTATTTACATATCTTATCATATAAATATAGGCGAGTTAATAAGGATAAATGGCTAAATGAAAAAGATTATTTATTATATAACTACTTTAATTGTAATTTTAAAATTTTGTGTATAAATATTATAATTAAAAATATATTTTTCAAAGTATCAAAATTAGAATATTGACTAATATATATTATAATATGTATAAAAATTCTTCTACAAACTCATCTAAAATCTTAGACTTATAATATAATTAATCAATAGACTTAGTGTTTGTATTAGCATTTTAAATTAAAGTGAAAAAAATATTTAATTATTTTTAATAAAAATAATTAACTAAAATCTTAAATTTATTTGTGATTTTCTAATGGTTATAATTCTTAATTACCCAATTGCTTCACTTTGATTATAAGTTAATTAAATTGGAAATTAAGGAAATTAATCAAATATTGGATGTGGGAAAACCAAGAGCTTTTAATTAATTTTGTGTTTGAATTTTTCAGAATACTAATTTTATAGATTAATTAAAATTATTGTAAAAATGGACAATAAATTTAAGTGGACCTAAATAATGGGTTTGAAATTATGATTTGGGCCTTAAACTTTAGGCCCAATTTGAGAGGAGTCAGTGCTACTCGGGGGTTATTTGTCATACTTAAAATAGTTTTATCTTTATTTGTAGCAATGTAAAAGATGAGAGTCCTAAATGTTATTATATTAAAATGTAAGAAAAAGCAAAGAAAACGGTGCGTTTTACGGTCATCTCATTTTTCGGCAAACGAACCAGGGATTTCGTTACATCACTTTCCTTCATTTCCAAATCCGGGAAAACTGACCGCCATGGCCGAATTTCCGCCCGCCGATGAAACGCCAACCAGGATCATGGATCCACTAACCAATAATTTCGGATCCTTGAACGACCTAGCGCCGGAGCTTGCATCTCTCCAAGACCTCGCCACGCGCGGCTCCTGGCGCTCCATTCTCGACAAAGTCTCACGCGCCCGCTCCCTTTCTCTCCTCTCTCAGCCCCACCATCACCTCACTTATCTCGCCTACAACACCCTCGCTTTGATCAAACTACGCCGTTTCGCTGATGCCCAGCTGGAATTGGACTCGCTCGAGGATTTCAACAGTTCGAGCTACCGGTATGAAACGTATCCGCATATATACCCGAATCGGACTGGATCCATGGTTCCGTTCTCTCTCCGGTGGCTCCACGCGGTCGTTCCGTTTAAGTTGACGAACCGGCAAGTGGGTCTGGACCGATTTTATGAATTACTCGATTTCGTGCGCGGTAAGTTGGAAGAAAAGCGAGGTGAGAATTTGGAGGTTTCGGTAAATGTGTGGAAGAAAAGGGAAGTTTTTGTTATGAATTGTTTGATCGGCCATCATTTGAGTAGTAAAGAATTTAGTGTTTGTTTAGATTTGATTCAAGAATTGATTAGTAGGCGTGATTTAGACCCGATTTTGGTATCAAAATTAGGGTATATACAAATGCAAATTGGTGATTTAGAGGGAGCGAAGATGTCTTTTAATCGAGTAGAAGAAATGTTAAAGGAGAGGAAAATTGATGATGGGTTATTAAGTGAAGTTCAGTTTAAGAATCTTGTGAATAGAAACAAGGCGTTGATTTATTTAGTAGGGAAAGATTATGTGTCGGCTGTGAGAGAGTACGAGGAGTGTATAGAGAGGGATTATTCGGATGTTGTGGCGATAAATAACAAGGCATTGTGTTTGATGTACTTGAGAGATTTGTCAGATTCGATTAAGGTGTTGGAAAATGCACTTGAGAGAGTGCCTACTGTGGCGTTGAATGAGACATTGGTTGTAAACTTGTGTAGTATGTATGAGTTGGCATATGTGAATCATTCGGATATTAAAAGGACCTTGAGTAGTTGGATTGCAAGGGTTGCTCCTGACGATTTTGATTCTTCGTGTACTAGGATATGAGGTAATTTGATGTTTGTTGACAGATTCATGGTTGTATTGAGGTTGAATTGTGATACACATTGTTCTTTTAGCAATGGTTACTTCTTGTATCTTAATTTATATCAAGTTTTATCCTTATAGTGCTAAATTGACATATTATTTTTGGATCACTATGATAATTTTTGTTGGGCAATTTACGTTGCTTATGTCCTATGGTATGTTACAACATTGCTTATGTCCTTTGGTATTAGTTTTTGACATTTATCAATGCTGGACAAATCTTCAGTTCATTGCTGATTAGTAGTGAAAAAGGCTGTGCTTGAAACATATATGGATTACTGATTTTTACTTGAAATACCTTCTGTAGATTAAGTAATGGATATTGATTACCCTTTGTTGATACATATAATTGCTTGATCTGCTAAGTAGACTCTTTTCATTTTGTTGTGGTGATCCATCAAATTGGGAAGCAATCAGTTATAAGGTGATCTATCATATCAACAGTTTGTGCAGCTTAATTGCTATTTTCATGCCTTTACTGATCCAAGTGGTTCGGACACCCTGTGCTCACTAGTTGATGTGGATTTTGGAACATACTTATTAAATGCCGTTTTCTATTTGAATCATCAATACAGCCAAAAAATCCATTTATATTTATATATTTTTTTTGAAAAGTCTCGTGAATATCTCTTAATAATTTGAGTTTCTTTCTTACTCTTGTTTGAGACAAGTGGCAAATATTGTATTCCCTTTTTCTTTATAGGGAGAGGAGTTAGGAAGAAGTTGTTAATAATAGATTACCAAGAGAAATTGGTAAAAGAAACTTCCAGCTAAGATTTGGTAGTTGGTCCGTTCGTAGTCTTGGTAAAGTCCATCTTGTTCTAATAGGAATGAACAAAAATGCATAAGTTTTAGCTAAAGTAAAAAAGATACCAATTGTTGTTCCAAAGATTCCATCCGCTTTATTTATTTCAAATATCTCAGGAACAAATATATAGGAAATGGAAAGATTCCAACCGCCCAAGTAATGAACTAAACTAATAGATTTAGATAGGAAGTAATGTAAAATAAACCAAATTTTATTTCTGAATATTTGGTTTCATAACCTGCTACTAGTTCTTATTCTGCTTTTGGTAAATCAAAAGGCAATCTCTCACATTTCTATGGGGAAGAAATTAGAAAAATGATAAACACTATGGGTTCAAGCCACAAATTTCACCCTAAATCCCATAGGGTATCCCATTAGTAAGCCGACCTGGGTCGATTTTGCAAATTCTCATCGTATATTATCGACTGATTTTTGCGTATATGCAGAAATCTTTCTCATTATTGTGGTGGATCCTCAAAAAAAAAAAATGCATTGAATAAGATACACACTTTGACTTTCTTGTGTTAAAAATTTGGTTCATAAGCACAAAAGTACCATATGTGCTTTTTTGAAAAGATTAGGTTCGGAATTCTTGGAAGAGTTCCTTACGGAGGAAGACCATGTTTTTTCTTTAATCTTTGTAACTGCTTTGTCTACTTGTCTGAGGCACAAATTTGGTAGCTCATATTTTCCTTACCTTTTGTTGTAACAACATTGGGTGCATCCATTTCCTTTTGCTTTAGCCTGTAGCAAACGTAGGACACTGATTTCGCTGCTGCCACATTTTGACTGTTGTTCTTTTTCACTATTTCCACACTCATGGCCACAATTTAATTTTTCCCTGAAATGTTGCTGCAGTTTGAAAAATGAAAAGTTTTGTGCACCATCTTTTAAGATGGTTGAATATTTAATGGTCTTAATATAGATTGGCATTCAGTTATGCAATTCTAATAGATGAACAGATGGATTGAAATGCAGCATGCAAACCTCTTGTTGCACATGATTGCCCTGCATGTATGATATGGGATGCACTTATATATGCCCATTGGTTGGATTGTACCTTGATCAGTCTGAATCTAGCAGCCCAAAACTGCATCCAGTGTTATACTTCTCTTCTATGCCAAAATTCCAATGAAATTGCATGAAGCTTTCATCCATGGAAGAGATATCAGTCTAGCATGAAAGATAAGAGCTAGTTATATAGCTAGGATGCTTGCCCAAATGTAAACCACAAAAGGGCTCTTAACTAGCTACATATATTTTTATGTACCTATGTACATAATTATGTACATTCTTTTCGAAAACCCCAGCTATGGTGTATATGGGCAAGTCATCCTTGGCTAGAAAACAAGCTCTTCATCTTCATACAAAACTTCTCTTCCTCTCAACTGATCCTGAGATTGGATGCTGCTATTGCTGCATAAAGTAACATCTACTATTTATAGCCATTGATTCATTAGATTCTAATTTGTTGCTGCATATTTTACTAATCCTTGTTCCAAGTATTTCTAGCTTTCTTTGATAATTATCTTGTGCGGACATTAAATTCGATTATTGACTTATAACGATAGTAGAATATATTCTTGTCATTACAAGGGACCAACTCATATGTATTAACGATTGTTTTGCTAGGAGTTGTTTTCATTAATGTGCTGCATGGATGAGAAAGAATGAAATACTGCAGTTGGCTTTTTATGTAGCATGAAAAGGATGTTCATTGCAATAGAAACCTTATCTGGTTTCTGCAATATTTGATATTTTATTTTGTTTGCGTTTAAACTTTATAAGAAAGCTTGTTCATTATTCCAATACTCGTGTCTAAGGTAGGGCTATCATCAATGTTGCCATACATCTCTCGCCAATTTTTCAGATATAAGTTGAGAATTGCAATGGAAGAGTTGGAAAAGCAATCTAAGAGTTGAGAAAATTTACCCATATCTTCATCATCAATTTGCCCAGCTTAAAAATAATGGGAGTTTCTTTGACAACCAAGTCTTTTAGTTTGGTTCTGTTTGACCATGAAGGAATATAAATATCACAGTCACATCATGTTTTCAACTGTTACTTTTACCTGACACTCAGCATGCATGGCAAGTTCTTTGCCTTATTCCAAGCTTCTTTGGTGAAAAAGTAGCCACACATATTCCTTCACTCGCTTTCAACTTTTTGCCTATGGAATTGTTGACTACTTGGCAAGCCCACCATCAACATTTTCTTCCATCACTAGCCTTGGACAATATTTATATTGATAGCTAACATCCGTAGATCATTCTTTCATTAATATTAATTTGATAGAAAATAATTTCATTCTTTAGTGCATGCTTGAAATTGAGATATTTAAAATATTTAAACCATAATTGTTATGAAATAAAATTACGTGTTAAGTACAAGGGAGTAGATCATTAAAAGTTAAATGCTTTAATCATTGTAATCTTAGAATTAAATGAAAATACCATAGTTGCAAACACAAAACACAACTTAAGATTCATATTTATTAAAATGTATAGGGTCGGTGAACATATAATCCATTTGGTAGACACCATAAATATGGTTTTATTTTTCTTTATGTTTTGTTTATTTTTGTCTGTGGAAGAGCAGTGCTTTTTATGGATGGTTGTGTAGGTAAGATTCAGCTTTCAAGTTGCTCTCCTTATACTCGGTGAAGCTTCAACAACATCAAGTAATGAAACCTTGTAATAGTTGAAAACAAGAGACTTCTGTAACTTCTATCTCTTGACTAAACTGAAACCTTGTAATAGTTCAAAACACTAGTGGTTGTACACGTGAGAAAATGGAGTGGGTCAAGTTCTCTACCATCTACTTTTAGTACGAGACTTCTACATTTGGGAGGTAGGTGGCTGTAACTTCAACTTACCCACTACAAAAAGTTGATTTTTAAGTACTAAACAAATTTTGTATTCTAGGTGTTGGACTGCCCACGATCGTTACAACCCAAGCCACCACAAACAACGCTTACCATTTTTCCCACCAAACCCCAGCTTCACTTTTCCTTTAAAACAAACGAAAAAAATTCTAGCTTTTGTCCCTATAACAATTCGAATCAAACAGAATTTGCATAATCTGTACGAGATTCCATGGCTAATTCTCTTCAGACACCAACAAGTTTCATCCCCAACCGTGTTAATTCCCGGGAGAAACTCTCAGCTCAAAAACCCGGATCCGTTTTCTTCCCTTGTCAGCATAATCAGAATCTTTCTCTCAACAAGTAATTTTTTTTTTCTCTCTTGGTGTTATGTCTGAATTTTACATTCTTAAGCAATGAAAGGGTGAAAATGGAAGTGGGTTTATGTTTTTAGGTGTAATAGAACGGTGCTGTGTGTTAAGGCGTGTAGTGCGTTCGACGAAATGCAAGTTGATATCACACTGAGTCCGAGAGTGAATGCTGTGAAGCCTTCAAAGACGGTGGCAATTACCGACCAGGCGACGGCGCTGGCTTAAGCTGGTGTTCCTGTCATTCGGTTGGCTGCTGGAGAGCCTGATTTTGATACCCCAGCTGTTATAGCGGAGGTAAATTTTCTAAATTTCCAATCTTTATGTATTTTTTTGGGCAACATTTAATGAGGTTTTTGAATAATCTTTGTACCATATGGGTTTGCTTGTATTTTAAGTAATAGGGTAGCAGAGAAATTTGTCCTTAATTTACGCTTAGTTTGGGATTAACGTGTCTGTGTTATACTGCTCTGGAAGTGCAACGAGTATAGTGTTTGGTAAAAAATCAACTTTTTGTGGGGTTCACTTATTTGTCCACTTATATTTGACATCTAATAATTTCATCATATAGAAGCTATAAATTCAAAGCCACAAGATTTCAACCCCAAATATGACATATTTTTAATTGTAGGCTGGGATAAATGCAATTCGTGAAGGTTACACACGGTACACTCCGAATGCGGGTACTACAGAAATACGTTCAGCAATTTGTCATAAGCTTAAAGGTTGGTCAGGTATTGCATTATGCAGCCAATAATTATGAGACAAGTTTTAAATTTTTTTTTTTCATTTTTAATCACAACAGTGGAGAATGGGCTATTGTACACTCCTGATCAGATTTTGGTTAGCAATGGAGCCAAGCAGAGCATTCTTCAAGCAGTTCTTGCTGTCTGTTCTCCAGGAGACGAGGTGAACTTGTAAACCTGTGAACATGATATATGATTCTTGTTTGGTTGTTGGGTATGCTTTCTCTAATTAGGCCAAGTTTGCTGTTTGTATAACTAATGTGTGTGTGTGTGTGTGTGTGTGTGTGTGGTTTTTCAGTTCAAAATTGATTGCAACTTTTTAGTTAGAATCTATTTTAGTAGTCTTCCTGTTGAAGCATAAGCAAAAGAATACAAGTTTTCTGGTCGTTATTTATGTTACGAAATGTGAAAGCTCCAATTTGAAACTTTTGTGCTTTGTCTGTTACAATATTGCCACAAACAATTTGAGATGGTTTTGAGAAATTTTCGTTTCATAATTATGTTTTCCCAGCCAGTTATCAGGAAAAAGGAGATGCATGCATTTATATTTTGACTTTATTCCCCTGTATTTCAATTTTTTGATAGGAGTTTGTTGGGCTTAGGTTTGGGTGCGCTTAATGTATTGGCAGATCCTAGATCAAACACAGTAATTGGTGTGACAATAATAAAGTCTTGGAACTATATGGTTTAGTGTGCAGTAGTCCATGAGATCTGTGACCACACTATCTTGCATTTGATAGTTATGGGAACAATACCTCTCTCTCGTGTTACAAAAAAAGAAAGGGAATGTGATTATGTAGGATACTTCCTCTGCATTTCCAATATGTACTGATGTTATGAGGCTGCCGGTCGTCAAGTTAAATGGTTTTACTTTTAGACAACGGCCATATTATCAATGATCATTCCTTCTTCATTCTTCAGGTTATAATTCCCGCACCATTTTGGGTTAGTTACCCAGAAATGGCCAGGCTCGCTGATGCAACACCTGTGATTCTTCCAACCCGCATTTCTGAAAATTTTCTCTTGGATCCAAAGCTTCTTGAATCCAAACTCACTGAGAAGTCAAGACTGCTGATTCTTTGTTCTCCGTCTAACCCAACAGGATCTGTTTACCCCAAGGAATTACTTGAACAGATTGCAAAGATTGTAGCCAAGCATCCGAGGCTTCTGGTACAATCTGACCTTGTTTGAAATCTCGAGTCCTACGATTTGCCAACATTTGAAACCTGAACCTTGTTTGGCTGTTTTGTTCAGGTACTATCGGATGAAATATATGAACATATAATTTATGCACCAGCAACTCACACAAGCTTTGCATCTTTGCCGGGCATGTGGGAGAGGACTTTGACAGTAAATGGTTTCTCTAAGGTACTTCAATAATTATATTAGTGCTAAAACATTGAACTATTGTTGCCTTCTAGTTTATTGATGGCTGAATATGACATTTCTAGGCGTTTGCAATGACTGGTTGGCGACTTGGATATATTGCTGGCCCTAAGCATTTTGTGGCAGCGTGTAATAAGATCCAGAGCCAGGTATGTTGAATTCCTACCAATCCCACATCCTTGGACTCATCTGCCATTCATTATATTATTTGTTGTTTTTATGCTTCTCTTAAATTCTAATTTACAAAAGCAGATATGACATAGTGGGTTGGGTTACCAACAATATATTGTCAATATTTTTAATATTTTGTTTCTACTTTTTTGAAGAAATCAGGGAAAATTGTTTACTTATGACTTCTATCGTACTTATATTTACTCGAGCATGTATCTTTTAGTGAGAGACTGTACATTGGCATGCCGATTTCTTTCATCAGCAAATAAATCATTGCGCTTATAGCTGTTTTATGTCATTCCAGTTCACTTCCGGTGCCAGTAGTATATCTCAAAAGGCAGCAGTTGCTGCATTGGGTTTGGGCTATGCCGGAGGGGAGGCAGTTTCCATGATGGTGAAAGCTTTCAGGGAGCGGCGAGATTTCTTGGTTAAAAGCTTCGGAGAATTGGAAGGTGTCAAAATGTCAGAACCTCAGGTATTAGCGTCATTTGCCTTTTCACTAGGGTATCTAATTGTTCTCTTGTATTCTTTCATCATATTTTCTTCTGTTATCTAATTGTTATTCTTTCCATTTCTCGTACTTCTTGCTTGCAGGGAGCTTTCTATCTCTTCATTGATTTCAGTTCTTACTACGGATCAGAAGCAGAAGGTTTTGGAAAAATTGAGAATTCTGAGTCTCTTTGCCGATACTTATTGGACAAGGCTCAGGTATCGTGTCACTGATTTATGATCTTCCCCCTACCTTTTCAAGTTTTAATTTCCATTTAGAAGTTTTGGAAATAATTATTTGTCACATAAATATTTTAAAATCTCAATATAATTTCTTACAAATCGCAAATCATGATAAAACAACAATACTTGACAACTTCAAGGATTTTTTAAACATTACATAAAGTATTCTTCGTCTTCTGTCTGTGATTTCATTATGCCCGTTGGATTTATAGGTTGCATTAGTCCCGGGAGATGCATTCGGGGATGACAGTTGCATTCGGATCTCTTATGCTGCATCCCTCACCACCCTACAGGCTGCCGTGGAGAGAATTAAGAAAGCCCTTATCCTGCTCCGGCCGGCGGTCCCGGTTTGATATGGATGCACTAGTGTAAAATGTTGGTCTTGTATTTTTTTTCTTGCGATTCAAGATATTATTTATTGTAATATTATTATTTTCAAATAAAAGCAGGTTGTTGTTCATTTTTCAATGTACTTTTTGTATGGAGGCTGAAAATATTTCATTTATAAACTGTTTAATTGTGAAAATAAAATTATTTTATTTACGTTGATTGTATGGTTAACAAAAGTTTTTAGATTGTCGAAATGAAATCAGATTATACCGGTTTTGAAATTTATTACAAATTTCATTTATAATTCTGAAAAATTGTCATAAACCTTTGTCAAATTTTTTAATAAAAATATCTTGAAATTTTTGTTAAAAAAAATTGTCATCTACAATTAAATCAAATTAGAGAGGAAATCAAAATGCATTCATATTTCACTGTTACAATTTTCCTATTGCATTTTGTGAAAGATATCAAGATTTTCTCTGGATTTGAGTTTTTATCGAGCAAATTAATAGATTTCGATCAATAAAAAATAAAGCATATATGTCGATAGATTTGTCAAAGTTCAGGAATTATGATCAGGAAAGGATCCAAATTCGTACTTAAGAAGCAAGCTATTAGAAGCAAAAATATTATTTAAGAATGACAGAGGAGTTTAAAATGTTCCAAGGTATCTTTCTTTTGAAGGAAATCAAAGTCAAGTAATGTAAAGGTATCAGGGAATCAATTAAATTTCCAGCTGAGGAAAGTTTTCTTCAGAGATTTTCACATGTTCAGGATTGGCAAAGAAAGCTGAAACTTCACCAAAAGGTTTGTTCAGCCGAAAGTTTTCTTCCCTAAAAGTGAAACCTGAGACAGAAATGGAGGAAAACTATTTCTTGCCCTCCTTAATTTCCAGGCAGAAACGATATTCCTGCCTCCCTGGAAACTATGCTTAAACTACAAGCAAATCAAGCCTCATACCGAAAGAATCCTCTTCTTGCACCATTAGTTTATAACATCCAGGAAACGACACACCTGGAAAAATGCCAAAATCCTGAAGCAAGAAAACAGGTGAAAAATGGAGTCCTTTGGCACAGCAGAGATTGTGTTCTTTGACCTGGAAACAACAGTGCCGAGAAAATCCGGACAGCGGTTCTGGGTGCTGGAATTTGGGGCAATCGTGGTCTGCCCGCGGAAGCTCGTGGAGCTGGATAGCTACTCCACACTGATAAAGCCAAAGGATTTGTCTGCTGTTTCGGTGAAGTCAAGCAGAACTGAGGGGATAACGCGAGAAGCGGTGGAAAATGCGCCGGAGTTTGAGGAAGTTGCTGATGAAATCTTCAGGATTTTGAATGGTAGAGTTTGGGCGGGGCATAATATTCAGAGATTTGATTGTGCTCGAATAAAAGAGGCTTTTGCTGAAATTGGAAAGCCCGCTCCTGTGCCTGTTGGGATGATTGATTCTTTGGGAGTCTTGACTGAAAAATTTGGCAGAAGAGCTGGGAATATGAAGGTATGTAGAGAAATTTAAAAATTAAAAATTATTTCAAGAATTTTTTTACAACAACAAAACTCCTGATCAACATTTTTTAGATACGAATTTGCAGTATTACATTCGTACCGGAGACTTTCTTTCGTGTGATCACCATCCAAAATAAAACTCCCGATCTTATCTGTTTTCATATGTTCAGATGGCTACATTGGCTTCTTATTTTGGATTGGGGCAGCAAAAGCACAGAAGTCTTGACGATGTTAGGATGAATTTAGAAGTCCTGAAGCATTGTGCGACTGTGCTCTTCCTGGTATATATTTCCTAAAACCTTCATCTTACAGCATAATTACATGTAAAATGTATAATTTAACGAGAGCAAAATTCAAACTACAGTTATTATAAGAGAGATTTTATCAGTCGAATTGATTAATATCCGCGAAACTCGTCCGGTGATTTTTCTAGCCAGATCATGATTAGAATAATGAAGTATTATTGGAATGTATATATTGTAATTAACAGGAATCAAGCCTCCCAAATACATTGAATAGCAAGTGGCAAAATAGCTCCTCCTGCACAATGACAACAAGAAGTAGAAGCAATGGAAAATTGCCATGCAGAGAAGAGACAAGCAGAAAATCTCCTCCAACTTCTCCTGGTCTTGCAAATCAAAGAACAGTTCCTTACACAAGAGGAAGCTTGGGAAAGGTTTAAAATTTTGATAATTTTATTATCTTATTATATGCAAATATATAAATTTAATGACAGTAACAACCCAATCTCTAATTTTTTATATTTCCAGAAAAAAATACAGCTTTTTATTTGTGACAAATAGGTCCCTAACTTGACTTCTAGTGAAATGATTAAATACCTTTTGTGTTAAGTTACCCATTCAAATATTATAAGAATCCAAATTCATAATTTTATAAATAAGAAAAATATATCCTTTTGTGCAACAACATAAAATTTAGAGACCCGGAAGTTATTATGCTAAAATCATAATTTTTTTTCCTTCTATCCAAACATCCATATTATCAAAAAAAAAGTTTATTTTAACATGATTGATAGTAACTTGGCACTAAATTAATACAATTTAGTACTGAATTGCTATTATTTTGATACAATTTAACAATGAAATACTAAGAATCATGTACTAGTATGCATTGGATCATGTCTGCAATAGAGAACAAATATATGCATGGGCTAATGAAATATATTATAAAGTCATGTGTGTGTGTGTGTGTGTGTGTGTGTTTTGTCCCACTAACAATATTCGAAATTTATTTACGGAAAATAACAGGTGACAGAAAGTGTGAAGAATCTATTGTGTAAATCTCAGGGAAACCAGCCTCTCAACACTTTACTCAAGCACTCTCATTCACTTCTTCGATGAGAAAGAAAGCACTGTGAACGATCACATCTGCATATTAATTGCTACTCATCGATCTTTCTGCTTCGATATTTGGAGGATACGCTTGAAGCCTTGCATGTCTTTATCAAGGAAGAAATGAATTAATATTGCTGGAAGTTAAAAGATTTTATGGATGAAATTCTCTTGGAAGTTTGAGCAGCAGCTTTGGTTGATTGATTGATCCACGAATCCATGCAATTTGCAGAATGATTTGTTTGTCCCACGTGCAATTCATTTGTTGATTCTTTTGAGGCCATTTTTAATTTGTACATAAGAAAATTGTGTCCATAAATGTATGTACTGATTTATATTTATATTTTGCCAAGATCATTTACAAATTACAAGTTAAATTTCAAGAGAAATCCATTAAAAAAAATAATTCTACAAACAACTCTGATGCTAAGAATACAATCTCTTATTCAAATCGGTTACACTTCTTTATAAAATTTTTAATTTATTGAAAATAAATTAAAATAATAATTTGTCATTGAATTCTAATCATAAAAAAAGATGCACTGACTACCACTAAATAATTCCAGAAATTCAAAAAAGATCCTATCTGAAACAGTATTCAGCATAATTGCAATTCTTAATGAAAGTGCGAAAATGATTTTAACTTTCTAAGCACTTTTGTAGGATCTCATTGAAAGTGGAAAAATGTGGCCATGGCTTTCTCTCCACTAAGCCCCAACTTAAGAAACAATGAACCTGGACACTCTTATTATTCTGTGGATAGTTACCAAGGAGAGTTAACTAGTGATATATTATTAATTTCTTAATATCTCTAATTATCCTAAGAGATAATCATCATCAATTGAAAACAATGAAGATTCATTGAGTAGAATCTCTCTAAAAATTTTACAGATCTATATTCTAATTATGTATGTTAAAGATTAACTTGCTTAATTTATCATTATTCATTTACTATTAAATCATAAACATGTATTTGTTAAGATGAAAATTAAAACTAACAGAAAATTTTTATCAAATATTCAATAATGAATGTATTTAATTAAGAGAAATTTGTTATTGTGCTGTGTATAATAATATTTAAGAGAATTAAGTGATGTATGTATTTGATTGGTAGCTTTGTGACCGTTCACATAAGCAACTAATTAAAATATTTAAAATTTAACTTAAAATTAAAGTTTGTAAAGAGAAAATATTAAATATAATAATTTTCTCACTTCAGATAATTGGTTAAAATATTTAAAATTTAATAAAATTTTTAAAAAAATTTTAGATATAATAATTCTATCACATCATTATACTAGTGTAATAAGACTATCTAATTATAAATTTGTACTATTACCATTTTTCTTCCATGACTTTTTTTTCTCCTAACCATGATTTTCTCTCTCCTTAAAAAAATTTCTGATGGCCATTTGCAACTTCTTTATTCTCCTATTTTATTTGAAGATTTAATTTCTTAAGGACTTTATTGGATAAAATTTCAGGTTATGCTATCTTTTTGTAAACTGTTCTGCTCTATACTTTTTAGGTGTCTTTATATAAAAAATGTTCATTAATTTCACTAACACTTTTCACTTTTGTTCGTCACTATCGTTGCATTCGTTGATAGTGCTGATTTTTTTTTCTTGATTGAATATTGCTTGCCTCTGTAACTACATCATGTGGCTTGCAAACCAAAATGAGAATGAAAAACAAAGTTTGACAGATCGTGTTTTCCGGCACCAAATTTGAATGCACATTCATTGCTTTAATCCAATAAACGTAGCCCTAACTTCAAGGTCAAAGCTTTTTTCAACACAATTGCACATCTCTTATCAATATTTCTGATTGCCTTCCAATAATTCAATATGTAAACAGTTATTTAAAACTCAAAAGCGAAAAGGCTTGGATTGTGCAATTTTTTAATTCAAGGAAATGGTTTTCCATGAAAATTTTGAAAAACAGAAGGAATGGAACTTCAAACTAATTACAATCCTAAAACATGAGAGAAATTTTGGATTTGCCCATCCTGCATCAAACCCATGGGAATTTCAAATAAATGGAAAAAAGCCATCTCAATTTTTTTTTAACTTCGCCTTTTTCCCCTCTAATTAAAGCCTATAAACTAAATATAAGAAAAGAAATTAAATCAACTCTATGAAACATGAAGCAAGAAATTACGATAAAGAAGATTAAAGAGGAAGAGAGAGATGTGAGAAAGAGAGAGTGTGTAAAAGGGATAAAATATTAAAAAGAAATTAAAGATGAAAATTTTAAATTTTAAATTTTAAATAAAAAATAAAATCTAAATTTTAATTATTAATCAATATATGTAAAAGCTTGTAATTAGATAGTTTCTAAATGAAAAAAGTTAAAAATGGGTATTATAAATTTCTTTCACTATATTAATTGAAAATGAAATCCACATTTGTCTTTTTTATCTATCATTAATGAATTAATTTTTTTCTTTTATTAATTAGATAATTCTATCACATTATTTATACTGATACAGTAAAGTCATCCTACATAAGACTTTTTTTTTTTTTTTGCTAACATTGGACTTTAAATATGTTATAAACTATAATACCCAATTAAAAAAACTAATTAAGTATTTTTTTTTTTGTAAGCCTAAACTCACCAAGCCCATTTTATTACATAAGAATTTGCATTTTTTTTTTTGTTTAAACTATTATTTTGTTTATTGTTTGCAAAATTTTTAAATAAATTTTTTTAGTTTGGTTTTAAGAAAGTAAGTCCAGTCCAATTAGTTACGATATTTGTAACTTAGCTTATCAAAAACTAAAAACAAAAGAGTGGCACCAAGAGAAGAGGCAAAGGTGCAAAGTAGAAACATTAAAAAAAAAAAAAAAGGAGGAGAAATTGTGAGGGAGTGACATGGAGAGTGAAGAAAAGATAGAGGAAAGAGAATGAAATCTTTTTAAAAGTTAAAGTTATCAAATTTTACTTTCTATTAACCATGTCTTAAGAAAAATTAAATAAATTGACTATATTATCTATTAAAAAGTTTTTGATAAAAAATTTTTATTATGAAGCTTAATTAGTGATTTTGTAGTTAAAAATTAATTTTTCGATAATGTATAATTTTGTAATTAAATTTTGGTAAGTTAATTAGTTGGCGTGAAGCAGATATTGAATTATGTAAGAGTAAATAATAAATTTTAAATTTAATTTTTGATTAAATAATAAAATAATATTACTTTTATAATTTTTATGCTATTGACAAGAACCATACTTTAATAAATCATCTAAGACTCTCAAAACTCACTGCCCCATATGATACACTTAGTATGCTTATATCTTTAAGATGATTCAATATAATTAACTACTATTAATTATAATTAATTTATATAGTGATGCAATGTTTGAGCTCTCAGACCATTATATATAATATGGGATTTGATTATTGAAAGTGGAAAATGGTGCTTGCGTGCTCTCTCTCCACTAAGGCAACAAAGGGATACAACTTCAGAAACATTGAACCTAGACAATTTTAATTTGGACTATATATAGGAACAACTACTATTGGGAGAGATAAACTTGGGTAAATGGTAGTTCCTAATTGTTATGTAGAGCACATGTCGTTTATTCAAAACCACTATGAATTTATAACCACTCGCTGTGGTTGGCAAACCATAAAAAATAAGCAGGCCAATTATCAAGGAACAACCACAACTTAACATCACCAAAGCCATAATTACTTTTAAAAGTATTTTACATCGACACCAATATAAAAGCCCACATTTTATTCTCAGTCCAATCATGTTTTAAACAAGTATTGAGGGACTGTTGACAATTGACAAACAGGCAAGCAGGCAAATTAAAATCACTCCACAAAGTACAGAAATTAAGAAAAGCACTCAAATGGCAGCCATTTCAGCACAAAGACACGAATCCATGGCTTCCCTAACAGTCAGAAAGACCCTTCCTCCAATTTTGTCCACAAAGTTTGCCAACTTTAGCTTGTGAATGACTTGCCATCTGGGGTTGACAATTGCTAGCTGAGAGATAAAATTAGAGAAGAAAGTGTATAAGATTTCAAAATTAAAATCAATAATGAATGAATGAATGAATATAGATAAGCTCAAAACAGAACTATCAGAAACTTACCCTCGTACCATTGTAGTCGAGAATTTTATGCAGCTCCCCAAGAGAAGCGATTCCCGATGTATCTATGTTCATCAAGTCTACAGCATAGAACAATAAAATTGCCACAGGAAATTAAATTTACAAACCCCCTGAAATTAACTTATGAAGAATTAACTCACTGGACATGTCAAGGAGTACGAGTTCGGCACTTTTCTGAAACTTTTGTTGGCTGTCTTCATATTCTTCTTCTTCAGTTACCCATCTCATAATCCTTAAACAACGAAGAGAATCTAAGATAAACTACTTATTTTATTTTTCAGGTGCTTGTGAAGAGAATGTCTCAGACTTGTCGAGAAGTTGTCATTTCAAAGCCTTTTCAAATTTATGTACCTTTCTCTAACGGAATTGGCATTTGCAAAACAAAGCAAGGCAGATTTGACACGAATTATGAGGATTCCAGGGGTCTTAACAGCCATAGGATATTGGTCCACATCGCAAAACAAATCAGTTCCGGGAAGTTTTCCAAGCTTTTCTGTGCCTGGTTGAATAGAAATCAGAATAACCTTCGCAAATGATATTGTTACCTGCCTCACAGAATTCATGTGTTACCAGTTACAATGTCAATAACAGCAATTCGAGCATAAATTTACTGATATAAGTGATATGTGAGGTTTTAAAAGCAGACTTCTTGTATATATATGTTACCGCGACTAGAAGACCGATCTCTACTGATACAAACAATACACCAAAGAAGGCTCCAATGCAGGAAAGGAAATCCAACTTGTCAACTTTCCAAATATTGTAAATTTCAGTGACATCAATGAGTCCTGGAAGGGCAGAAATAATAACTGAAGCAAGTATTGCCATGGGAGTATAATACAAGAGCCTGGTGAAGAATTCCAAACAAATGAACACTGTAATGGCCATGACAATATTTGACACTGTACTTTCACAACCAGCACTGAAATTTACAGCAGTGCGTGAGAATGAACCTGAAAATAAAGAATAAAATCAATACAAAATAATGTAAATATTTTGTTGGAAAATCCATTGGCAAGAATAAGAAATGAAGGAATTTTATTTACCAGTTGCCACATAGCAAGAAGTAAAGGATCCAACAATGTTCATGAATCCCATGGCAACCATTTCTTTGTTTCCATCTAGGCGGTATCCCTTTACTGATGCAAAAGATCGACCAACTGCAATTGCTTCCTGACATCGCCGGAGTCAATTCAGTCAGATCAAGATTAATTGCGATAGACAATGATTAATATAATTAAAACGTAGAAGTTCCAACACAGCATCTTCACCCCAATATCATGCAAGTAAAGACACTCGAGTCAAAAGTTAAAATTGTTAAATACATATTCAATGCTAGTATTTGAAGTCAAATTTAACAGTTTTGTAAAGGACTTGAAAAATTAATGAAATTGGTGCTTACTGTGAGTGCGACAACAGCAACAACAAAACCAATTTTTGCAACTTCTCCAACATGTTGGCCTTGGAATTGTAATTGATGAACTGAGCTTGGATTTAAGCCTCCATCGATGTGTTTCACTGTCTTAACTCCATGTTTATCGGCTCTTGTCAGGAAAACTATGAGAGTTGATAATATTACAGATATCAGTGGAGCAACTGCAGGCAACCAGAAGAGTTTCCTGTTCCTCTTCCCCTGAGAGAATCAGCATGCTTATTGGAAACTTTTGAGGGAAAATTTGATGAAGTTATCTGAATTTCACTTTAGGATAAATGAAAAATCATGGCTTACCAGAAATCTAGTAATTAGAATGAAACTCAGGAATGAACCTCCGAGGACAAAATTACGAGGATTCCACTGCCATGAGTGAAAACAAAGGACAAATAAATTTGGTAAATTAACTTTTGAGAAGACAAAGAAACCAAAAAGGGAAGTAAAATTACAGAATGATCAAGTGATTTCAACACAGCATTGACAACAGAGATAGCATCAGTCTTGTTTGTTGAGTAAGAAATTCCAAGTAACCCCTTTAGTTGTTGAAGACCAATAACAATGGCGGCGCCAGCGACGAATCCAACGATTGCAGCATGTGACAGAATATCCGCAAGGAATCCTAACCTGTTAAATCAAGAAAAGAAAAAAGGAAATAACAAAAATTGATTTGCTGATGAAAGACATCAACTGACTAAAATAGCGGGCGAAAATGACAAACCTGAACAATCCGAAAGCAGCTTGAAAAATCCCGGCGAAAAATGTTGCAGTGAGAACAAAGTTTCTGTAAGCAATTGGATTAGTCACTGGATCTTCTACCTTTTGCATCATTGAAGATATAAGCAGTGACACGACAGCAACTGGTCCAATTGCTATCTCTCTTGAAGTCCCCATTACAGCATAAATTAGAGGCGGGACAACACTTGTATCTGAGTAAAAAAATTGTTCACAACAATTCGTCCTAATCACAGCATACAAATCTTTCATATATGCAAAGTTTAGTCATTTAAATCACAACTTACAGAGTCCATACTGAGGATCAAGCTTCGCCAATGTCGCGTATCCAATACTCTACAAGAAACTCAAACGAAAATGATTATATTTTTCGTGCTATAAAAGTTTGTCCACTGTAAGCTCATGTTTAATTAATTACCTGTGGAATGCAGAGGCTGGCAAGAGTTAAACCTGCCATTAAATCATTTTTAAATTTTGTTGCCCTGTACTCTCTGCACCAATGAAGAATTGGAAACAGTTGCTGCAAAAATGGAACCAAATATTTCCTCCCAGGCTCATTTTTTAAATTCTTTCTTTGGGGCAAAAAAGTTTCCCTCAAAGAATCTGCAAGTTCTTGCCATAAACTAGGAGGTCTGGGAGCATTGAGAACCCACTGAGCTCTTTCATTACTGCTTTTGTTTTGCTCAAGCTCAAGCTCAAGCTCATGCATTTCTTGCACGTTAATGGAGGATTGTATGACCAGATTTTCAGCCATGTCTGATTTGATTGAAGTGGTTGGGAGAACTCAGAGAGATAATTCTCAGTCTCTCTCAAGGAGTTGCGAGCATCTGGGCTGAAAGATTTAATGGTTTGATGCTGAAGTTGCGTGAAGAGTTTTGTGATATTTATATACAGAAAGAAAAGTTTAATTCAATGGTTGAGACTTGAGGACCAATTTGAACAAATTAAAAATTGTATGAGTGAGATTTGCAAATCTAATTAAATATGGCGGATAGGCACAAGATGGTCAAAATTGAATAACTTTCCAACATGCTGTAATTAGGTATGTATGCATTATATTATTAAGCTGTAACATAATATGTTTTATCATATGGGGTAATAGTATTTGGTCCCCAAAATTTTTTGTATTTTTTTGCTGAATAGGAGCACACTTTTTTATTTATATCAAATAGGTCCTGTTGCTATTGAAATGAAACTATTATTATGGTTTGCACTATTGCATATGGCTTGGAGTTATTAATTCACAATTGCTTTTAAAGCTTTTAATTTTTACGACAAATATACTTATATTTAAATTAATTCTATAACAGTATTAATATTTGATAGTAGATGAATTCTAATTTTTTTTTTCCTTGTGAAAGTATCAATGATTTTGAATTAACATTTTAATGATTGGAGATGTTAGCGTATATGTTTATCGAGAAGTTATGCATGAGACTCTGATTTTTTCTATTTTTTTTTTTTTTTTTGCTTTATTGCTGTCGATGGGATTTAATTTTGGCAAGTTGGATTAATTGGGATTATTTGAGATTGACAATTTCATATAAAAATGTTCTAAATCTTTAATATCGAGAAAGTCTTATTTTCAATAAACTATCAACAAGTTGTCAAGCTTTTTACTCAAGTTTGAGTTAAGTTTCTAAATTAAAATTAGTGTTTTTGTGAAAATTAATCTGTGTGTCAATCTCAATATCGCTACATTTTACATAATCAATTCTTCATGTTATATTACTCACTAACAATTTCACATATCACTTTATTTCCTTGCTTAAGAGAGCAAGTCAAAACATAAAATAGGGAAACAATTAAAAAAAAAAAAGTAAAGTATTACCTTTTTATAACCAAAATATTGAGAAGAAATAAAAAATAAAAAGATAAGTTTTGTCATTTTATAATTTGGAGAGAACAAAAAGGAAAAAAGAAAGAGTAATGTGTGTATCTATATAAGAGTTGAAACCTAAGTTTGGAATTAAGGTAGAGTATTAACGGCCAAAGAATCTAAAATTTTTTAAATAACCAAAAAAGTTCAAGTTCTTTTAGAATAACACCTAAGTTTGGAGATCAAGGGACCGCTTAACAAATAAATTGTTTATTTTTTAACTTAAATTATGTGAATTTCAAAGCTTAAATTGTATATTTTTAAGCCTTGGGAATGATCATTATCTTATCTAGAATTTTAGAAAATTTTTAAAATCAATAATTTTTTGAATTAGTTTGTACTTCAAATATCACATATTATTAATAACTACAAGTTTAGCTGAGTAATACTACACTTTTAAGTTTTATTCATTAGTTAAACAATGAAACAAAGTAATTGGTCATCCTTACTTAAAATCAAAAGTTGAAATAAAATTCGAAAACTTATTCATATTTTACTACTTTAAATTTTCTTTTTCAATTTATAAAATTGTGTTTTTGGAAAAAAAAAAAAAAAAAAAAGGTTGCGTAAAACCTAAAATGCTGTCCGTAGAACAAAGGACAAATTCATAATAAAAGCCCAAATGGAAAGACCATAAGCAAAAAGTAAATGTATTTTAGTGTCGTGGGCACAACATTCCTCCAAACGGCAAAAGCAAAAGCAAAAGGCCTATAGTATAAATGAATAAACAAAGATTCTACTTTACCTCTTTGATCTTCTTAAAGCCATGTAAATGACAAATTACAGCCTTCCTTAAAACGAATTAATTGGGCATTAAATACAAATTACAGCCTTCCTTAAAACGAATTAATTGGGCATTAAATACAAATTTATATCACAATCTTTGTTTGGTGAAGTGGACCAAGCATTCGGATGATGAGTGACGACCAATTTATTGTTGTTAGTGGAGTGTTTCTGTGTGCCAGAAATTATTTATGGAGAAAGATTTAAATGCAACTGCTTCGATAAAATCATTTAGAGATAGAGTTGACAATGACAAAATAAAAAAATAAGAATTAAATTAAAAGAAAAAAATTATGAAACTTGAAAATATTTAAATTTTATGTTTTCTATTTTATTACATGATACCAAAGTCAGATTTAAAACACACAAAAGTCTTGTCCAAAGAGAATATTATTGACCACACAAAAGAATTTGACATTCTTAAACAATATCTTTGAACTTATAAAATAAATTGATGAACTAATCACTTTATTTAATACGATAATTTTTTAGATTAATTAAAAATTAGATTCTTTAGTTGTCCAAAATTTGTCAAAAATAGTTAATATTCACAATTGTAATGAATTTCAGCCCATTAATTACTTAATTAACCCAAAATATATGCTAAAAAGTTTCAGCATAAACCAGGAATATATAAACATAATGATAATTAAAGCTTAGCATTCATCGCCAATAACCCATTTAAATGGCTCTAAAGTTATCAATCTCAAACCCTGCAAAGACTAATACCCCAAGCAAACACGCATTTACAAACACACCATAAAACATACATATTCCTTTTTGCTTACTGTTAATTCATTGATCGACAATTAACAACATATATAACAGTAGAACCACTTACAAACATCGATAGATTGATCAGAAAATTTGAATAGTAACATCAAGATTGATCGATCGATGATCATCAACGGTTGGAATTTGGTAGATTGGAGGAGAGTGATGATGCATTTTCTTGATTGAAAGTCTCTTGTTCTTGTTGACGTTGTTTCTTCCATCTCTCAATCTCCGCATACAACAATCCTTTGCTTTCCTCCTCCTCTCCATTTTTGCTTTCTTTCACACAAACTTTCATTCGCTTCTTGATTTTATTTCCCAAATTGAAACACATCTCTTAATATTAATTCTTGCCCAAAATGTTGAAATGGAAATGAAGAAATATATCTCTTCTCTAGGGGAATTGCTTAGTTTTGATAGACTTTTAACCTATGTGATATTTTTCATGGGCAGTGACGGTGACTACAAGATAATGTTGTTCTTTCTTTAAGAGGAAGTTAAGGCAAAAAAAAAAAAATTGTTTAATTACTTTAAGAATAAGTTAAGTCACTAGCATACAAGTTATATAGGATAGATCAAGCATTATTTCATGCCCAAATATTAGGATTCTATGTCAACTCACTCTCTTTATACATCCTTTCCACCTTTAATGTTAAAACTTCTAAACATTTTTTTTTTTTTTAAACAAAGAAGACAATATAATGTACTTCTCATGATTTAAAATAAAAAAAATAATTAAAAATAAATATTTTTTATTAATTTTTTTGTATACGGTAATTTATATACTTATATCCATTAATTCTATATAGTATAAGTGTTGATATTTTAACTAATATATCCATTAATTCTATATAATATAAGTGTTGATATTTTAACTAAAATAAGGTTAAATGTTATTAACTCATCAACTATCGAACATCATTTAATTAAGTAAAATTGATAACTTAACATTTTTATAATTGTGGTGTCAAAAAATGTGATTTTGGGCATAAAAATTTTAATTAAAAGATGTCTACCCATTAATCATATCATGGGAATTAGGCTTGTGCCTTGAAGAACTCTAGCCTTACGAGTTTGGGGACAAAATTTGGGTATGGCATTAGGTTGGACTGGACTTTATGTTTGGGCTTGAGGAAGCCCGGCATATCTCATGGCTCATAGTTGCTACAATTTTTTTTTTTAATTTTTTTTTTTTAAAAAAAATTATGGCACCTGCAGCAAGCACCTAATTTGTTTCATTATAAAAACTAAAAATAAATAATTAAAATGAAATTTCAATTCCTATATTTTAAATTAAAAAAGGGTTTTAATTATGCTCTCTAAGACAATAAGTAATGTATTGTTTTAAAACTTAATAATTTAATAATTTTTTTCTACAATAATTACTTTTATTAAGAAATATTATTCATTTGTGTAAAATGTTGAAAGGATATAAAAATATTAAAAATTAAAATATTTTTTACTGAAAATTAAGTTACTTGTTAACTAAATGTTTGCAGAAAGGAAGATATATGCAATAGAAGGAAGCAAGAAAAAATTAAGAGGTGACACCGTTGCTTCAATCCATGGAATTGTCTCTCCCAAACTTCCTTCGGAATACTTTCTCCGCGTTTCTCCACACAAACAAGCCCTGAAGTCGAGTTAACCAAACCCATTTCATAGTCATACATTCCTCGCAAAATCGGATCGGACAACGTCTCGTAAGCCTTCTGAAGCTCGACGAACTTCTTCGTTGACTCTTATTTCATGGAGGAAGGACACACATCAGGATGTAGACGACGAGCCATTCTTCCGTAAGCTTGTTTTGTCTCAGCAAACCAAACATTTTCTGAACCAAGTGAAAGAACTTCGTAGAAATCGTTCTTAGTTTTCCCTTTCTGCAAGGCAAACTTACAGGAAATTGTAGCTTTTTGCATGGGATTTGTTTTGCATGGAACATTTGTAAACATTATTTTTGCTACCGTCAGATTATTCATTTGCATGGCCATTGGCGATCTCAGAACTAATAATGAAGTAAAGAGACAGACAAAAGAGATGGAATGGAGCTGAAGATAGAGAGAGTTTACGGTTTTATTTACATAAGAGGTTAATTATGCGTCTGAGAAGCGGTTAGATTTCTTTTTCTTTTTTTTTTTTTTGGTTCTTAGTTTTGTTCTTGCTTTTGTTGTCGTGGTATGAAGGGCTTGCCAGTTTTATGTGAAAGAGTGTTGACTTAGCTTTGACATGAGTCATCGTCTTTGTCCTTTTTAAGTCTTTCTTCCCACTTGCTTCCAGGTAATTTTGACATCCATACATAACATTGCAACGTAATTAAAAAAATACCCAAAATTTATTCTGGAAAAAAAAAATTTTTTGATTGGAATATAATCAAAATCATTTAATTATTATTCCATTTAATCTTAGAAGAGATGCAAAACCATTTAATTGTTATTCCATTTAATCTTAGAAGAGATGTGTTTGGGATGCTGGTTGATTTAACAAGTGAAATATTTTATTTGGAATGGAATAAAAAATTTAGAAGGTAATTTTGGTTGACTTCAAAATGAGAGAGATCTATTTATATTTATGTAATATTAAAGGAAGAAATAAAAAAATATATTGTCCAATTGGCTTAAGACTTATATTAATAATTAATCTTAGAAAAAAAAATTCAATCTCATTGTTAAGCCTTTATTTTTGAGTTTTGAATTTTTAGATTTAGTAATAACTCAACAAACATCATTTAATTCACTTGAAAATAACAATTTTGTACTATTACCCTTTCAATTAGGTTAAACTTCTTGTGTTGGTTATGCTCTCTATTTTTTTTTTTTTTAAATCCCTTTGTTGAATATTTTGAATAATTATTTTGTATATTACTGTTCTTCAATCAATAATAAATAAATTATCTTCTTAGTCAATTATTTTTAAAGAAACTAAATTAAATTAAAAATTTTGAATGGGTCAATCAACGAAATGCCTTATAACATATATTGATGATAACAAAATTGCTTCAACAAAATTATTTAATTAACACAAAGATAATAAAAACAAAGTTGGGAAAACGTGTGGAAGGTGTTTTCATTCTCGTATCATATGATTTTATTTGTTTAATGCAAAGATATTGTGTTACTTGGACCATATGTTTATGGAAATCAATAGTAGAAAAATAATGTAAACGTATATTTTTATTTTTATTTTTATTTTTATTTTTATTTTTATTTTTTTATTATATAGTTTCGTCGTATTCTTGTACATATTGCCGGCCCAACCTTCCTCAATTGAAAATATTATCAGAAGGTTCATCGAAATCTAACCCATAATTCCATTTTAATTCGTAAATTAAGAGCAGATAATCCAAAATACAGTAGATGATCAAGTGATCAACCTATGCAAAATAAAATTGTTATTTGTTTGATTGTTTCTTGATAGACATCATTAATAACTCTTGGGAATTGTTTAGTAACAATTTTTGCTGGCCCGTTTGTTAAAATTGTTTATTAGAAGTCCAACCAAACAGCTGTAACCCAGAATACTATTAGCATTATTCTTCCAATTTTTTTGTTTTTATTGGGTTTAATTGGAAATGGTCAATTAATTAAGTACAGATAATTTTGTTTTCTTGCCCTAAATTCAGCTAACATGTGTAAATTTGAACACTTAATAGCCGCAAATTATATAATTATATATATATATATAGAGAGAGAGAGAGAGAGAGAGAGAGAGAGAGAGATCTTCTTAGCTAATTATCTAGGCTTTATTTGCATTCACCTGAATTACGAATCGACAGCCGGCTCAATCGTTTGGGTTGAAAAAATTAGGTTAAAATCCTCCATAAAATAATAAAAAGAAGAAGAAGTTGATAATTCAAATGATTGGTAACTAAAAGTATACATGAGATGAGTTTAAGAAGTAGTAATTTTGAAAATTGGCATTAGAAGAATAAAAACTAATGTCTTTGGCAACGTTGTTCATTCAATTTTACAGAATTCTTTCGTTTTGGTCCTGTTTGAACTAGTATTGGATTTTTCTAGAAAATTTATCTAAATTTTATTTTTTAGTAGGAATAATGGAATTAAGTTGTTTTTTATTTTTATTTTAATTGTTAATATTATAAATATGTAATCAGATTTATGTGTTAAAGTGCTGTTTTTTAAATGATGATAAAGACATTTTGAATATATTATATTTTTAAAATTTTAATATTAATATTTAAGTTAATTTCTTTTTCTTAATAGCATCAAAACATTTCTTAGAATTTTAATTTTTATTTATTTTTTTAAAAGAATTTTTTAGCAATTTTAGTAGAACATGGTATAGTTGTTGAAGGTAATGTGAAAACAAAAGTGAAAATATTGGAATTAAATATTTAGATTTTTATTTGTTTATTTATTTTTTTCATTTATTATTGTTATTATATTTTTTTTTATAAAATTTGGTTCACACGATGCATATTCATTTATTGTGAAGCCTAAAGTCGATGATAAATAAAATCTCTTCTGCAGTATCACATTTCAATGTCATTGACACATATAATGTATGAAAAATAATATCAAATATTCTTTTTTAAATGTTTAATATCATAATCTTTTTTATTATTTTCATTTTTTTTTTCCTTTAACATTAGAAGCTAATCCCTTAAAATATATTTATTTTTAATAAAACTTAAATATAATTATATTAAAATATTGGAGAAAATTAACTATAATACACAAAATGAAGAAAATGACAGTTGAGAAATGAGATTTTAGAAACAAAAATTTTTAAATAAATTTGATTAATTACTAATTGATTTGATTTGTGAGAATCCCGTCAATAAGTTTATACAAATTTATATTGTTAGAAAAATTTAAATAAATAATAAAGTATTCCAAGAAAAAAATTCGAGGATGAGACAAACTATAAATAATAATAATTGAAAATAATGGGATTCTCTATACAACGCATGTAAACTGAATAAGAAACATTATTATGATAGGTTTAATAAACCAAGACATGTAATATAATAATTATTATTATAAATTTAACATATATTTAAAATAAAAAATTTTAAAAATGCAAAATTAATTTATATGTAAAATAAATACTAGTATTTAGTTGAATAATATTAGATAGTAAAAAATGAAATAAATTAATATCACAAACATAATGAGATTTAAATTAAAATATTAAATTAAATTAATTTCTCTATTATTGTAAGTCTGGTTAATCATTTAGGATTTGGGTTGAGCAAATTAGGTTAAAATGTTTGGCTTGCACATGTTCATTTATCATTTGTCAAATAAAAATATTAATAAATTAAATTTTAAAAAAAGTTGATAATACAAATGGGTGGTAATAAAAATATACAAGATGGGTTGAAGTAAGACTTATTATTTGGAAATAATTTATGTTTTAGATGTTAGAAATGAATGTAAAATCTGTTCAGAGGAAGTGTTAGGAATAATCAACATAGGCTATCTGTTAAAAGCTTTAAAATTGAACTCAAAATTAGCTTAATAGTAATATAATGTTAAATTTTATGATAATATATTTTAAAAATTTGTCTCTCTAAAATTTTTTTTTGAAAAAAATTAAGAATGTCGTAAATATGTTTTTTAAAATTTAAAATTAGAGGAATAAAATTTAATGTCTTTGACAATGTTGTTTGTTAATAATTTTAGTTTTTAAATTCATATTTGAAGTAGTTATATTTCAAAAAAAAATTGAATCACTTTACTAATTTTATTTTTTTTATTTTAAATCTTCTATATTTTAGAAAGATAATAAAATTTCGATTTCACATAACATTAAAAAATTATATATGGGTTAATGTTGACATAAACAATATTACTTTAATTTGTATTTTAAATTTGAATGTCTATAATTTACTAAAATATTCGTGTATCACAGTATAAAAGTCTAGTTATATCAATCCTTTTCTCAATGTGACAATGTCAAAATCAATTCAAATGAGCATTTTTAAATGGACGCGCACATACACACACGTATAAGTTTATTATTATCATAATTAATTTGAAAGTATAGTGGTAAAATTTTTTTTTTTTTATCTACATAGCTGCCACCAAATATTAGCATAATGGTAATTGTTTTTTATTATAAATTTAACTTATATTAGAGTACAAAAAATTTCAGAGAGCAAATTTAATTTATATGCAAAATAAATTGCACTATTTACCTGAATAATCTGAAATAGTTAAAATAAATACATTCATAATTGGAGTGCAGGTATTATGGCTTAAATTTGGAAAATTTTTACTTCCCAACAATTTATTTTGATGAGAAAATTTCAATTTAAATAATACGTATAAGAAATTTTAAGATGATTTTTATTTATTAATTTTTTTCTTTAAATCTTATAATAAATTAAAGAGAATATGGTTAAGTCACTGAAGTTAAGTATATGAAAACAAAATTGAATGTCATAGAAATTAATAAAACAATTTAATTTTTTTATTTTATGCAATCTCTTTTAATCATGCGTTTTATATTTCATAATTGTGAAGTTTAAATTAATGAGAGATTTTACTTGCATATTACATTTCAACATCTTTAAAAATATATATTGTGTGAAATTAAATAGTAAAAACTTATTTTCAATATATTTATACTCATAATCTATTTATCAATATTAAATATTTGAGGAAATTAAATAAAAAAACCTCTATTCACAATTTCCATAATAATTAAAATGAGATCAGGAAATAATAAGTAAAAATAAAATATTAAAAACAAAACTTCAAGATTAAATTTTGAATTCAATTAAATGGCTTTTATTTCAAGACAACCAAAGAAGCAAAATCCAAGTTTTTTTAAATTTTCAATACAATTGTAAATTTTATAATTATCATTTATAGATAAAAAAAAATATAAGTACAAATATTATGTCATTTATAGATATTATATTATTATATATAATCAATATTACATTATTAAAATCATGCTAAAAACTGTAAAAGAAAAAAGAAAATTATAATTGTAAATTCTTTTTTCATTTTTTTGAAATATGACTTTTAACAAATTTAAATTAAATGAGAAATATAATAAGCATTTGAAAAAAAGAGATTATGTGTTTTGGTTTAATAAAATTATATTATATATGAAAATATAAACACTTTAATATTATAGGTTTTAGGGTTTGAGAAGCGATTTGATAAATTGCCTTTCATATTCAATACACTCTGCAATTTGAGAAGTGATTTCATGACCAAAAAAAAAATAGACTAGTCCTAATAAAGTATATGAATTGATTTCTAGATGATATAATTTAAAGTTACGTGTATGAATAATTGATAATGTTCGGTTTTTTTAATGATGGTAAACATATTTTGAATATGTTTTAAAATTTTAAATTAATTAAGAAATTGTTATCAATCTCTTTAATTTTTTATATCTAGTTAAATTTATTTTTTAAAAAGATATTTTAATTTTTTTAAAGAAAAATGCTATGATTCCGTTTTTTGTGTATAAATTATTTTTGTTAAGAGTTAGTTTTTATTTATTAATTTTTGTATATAATTGTTATAGCAAATTAAGTGTAATATAATAAAGTTATTGAATGAAAGTATATGGAAACAAAAATGACTAGACATTAACAAAAACAATTTAGGATTTTAGATTATTTATTTATGAAATTTATTTATTCATGCATTTGATATTTCATATTGTGAAGTTTAAAATTGATGAGAGATTTTATATCTCTAAACATATATAATGGGTGAAAAAATATAATAAAAGATTCTGTTTTTTAAATATTTGTATTTATAATCTCTTTTATCATTTTTTAACTTAAAAAAACAATCTTATAAAGTATATTTAATTTCATTTTCAACAAAAATTCAACAATTGTAGTGCTGAAATATTTGAGGAAATTAAATATAAAAAAACCTTCATCCATATTTTTAATATATGTTTAAATTTATATGAAATTTGAAAATAATATCAAGAAAAAAAGTTCTAAAGTAAAAAATTTTGTGAGATATAATTGAGTTGAAATATTTATTGAGAATTCTTACCCTTTATCCTCGCTGTAATTGAGAAAACTTTACCCATTGTAATAGTTACCATTATTAAGAAAATTAATTAGGTAAAAATTATATTAATTGGGTAAATTTACCCATTGGCCTCACATGGCTTTATTTTGATTTAAACATTTAGCTTCTCTGCTTGATTTCCTTTCACTTTTTTTCAAAATTAAACTTACAACTAAACTCTTAATTAAAAGCACTGAAATTTTAAATGATTCTCAACTCCTAAATGTTTTCTAAATTAGAATTTACAATGTATCATCCAACTCCAATATTTTATATTTTAATAAATAAAAATAGAGTTTATCACATTATATTAACTTCAATTACCAAATAAATTTAATTATTTTAAATTAAATATTATATTTTAAGATCTTTTTCTCGCTATTTAATTAATAATAATAAAAAAATATATTTATGATACAAGTATTATTTATTAAATATAAAAACTCAAAAATTTTATTTTATTTTTAAAATTAAGTATGTTTATATCTCAAAGTTATTGGTATTTTGCATCATATTATCCATTAAAATTATGTGATAATTAAAAAAATTAAATTTACAATTAAATATTTTATAAAAATTATTTTCTTATCAAAATACTTTGTGCCAAAAAATGACAATATTATATTCTTAACTATCTTTTTTTAAATATATATATATATATATATATAAAGAAATACTAGATTTTTCTCTACATAATATAAAAAATGAATTCAAGTAGATCCTTTCATTTTCAAAACCGCCCAAAATCAACCCAAATAATCAAAATCGAATGCAATGACTTCAACTTCCTATTGAAATTTGGGTTTGAGTTCAGACTATAAGTTGTTTCAGTGGGCTGCATCTCTCAAGCTAAATGAGCCTACTGAAATTGCAGCCCAAAACCTTAAAATCTTTTACATAATTGTGGAAGCACTTATCAAGAAATTATTCAAAAAAAAAAATTTCATAATAAATCAATCCATCCAATGAAACAAACATCATCAAAATATAAGATTACAATAGATATTATGAACAATTAAAACATTAAAATCACAAAAAAAAAGAAATAGTAATTGTGAATTTAATTTCTCTTACTTTGATTTTATTTTTAATAAATTTAAATTAAATAATAAAAAAATCATACTATCTCACTCTAAAGCCTATTATGATAAAAAAAAAAATTGATATAACAAAATTATGTATATTTATGTAATAAAATTATATGTACCTATGTATATAAACATATGATCAGTTTATTAATAAAATAATTTTTCGAATAAATAACAAACACCGTTGTCAAATTCATATTCTTTTTTCTTGGGTATAGGATTCTTAAAATCTTGAAAATTGGATGAGATGATCCCATGAATCATGATGACAATAATAATAATAATAATAAAAGCTATCCTAAGGTCAAAAGCCAAGTAGAAAGAATGAGAAAGGGCCAATAAATCACTGACTTATCAATAAACAAAATAAAATATGAATTGATTTCTAATTTTATTATTGAGTATGAGATTATGCAGTTGCCGTAAACAAATATAATTTCTTAAATTAAAATAAATATATTAGAGTGCTTAAAAATTTTATACCAGATTGTTTTCATACGTACCATTTATTGGATAAAATTTTACTAAATATGATATAATTTATTAGGTAATCTCCCATAAAATTTTGTAATAAAAACAATTAGGATCCAAGATCATCCAAATGATAGAATATGAATAAAAATGTGAAACAGAAAAAAAAATTATGCAAAATCTTGTTACCTCTGCGGTTGAATTCTTTAAAACGCAACGCAGCTGTCAATTCTATTGATAACGAAGGTTTAAAATTATTGGTTTTATTTAATTAACCACTGTGATGTATACCAAACTTTTTTGCGAAAAACATGCTTGAATCTGTGAACGAAAGTGTGATTGATTGCTCCTTTTTGCAAAGCAAGATTCTTTACTTTACAATTTTTTTTTCCTTGCAAAATTCCAGAGATTTCATTATCTTGTCCCTAGACTATTATGCACTGAATTTACGGAACAACCAATGCTGTGGGGGACCTAATCGTAGAAAATGAAATCCTCATGATCACATGGTAAATTATTTACAATATTCCACTGATTATTAATTTAATGTTCTTTTCAATAACAACAACATTTTGGATTTCCTTCACAAGTCATGGATTGGTAGAATTTAGGCTATACACAACTTGGTGAAGAGTGTTCAGCTAAAAACCCGGAAGTTTAAAAATAATTCTAAAAGCATTTTTCAATTTTAGAGTGAAATTTTCGGTAGTTAAGAATTGAAAACAATGTTTAGAATCATATTTTTCAAAAAGCAAAAGCAAAGCCAAAAGGGAGAGCGGGGGAGACACGGTGTAAAGCAAAGCACAAAATTTCAATGCAATTATTGGGGCACAAAAAATTGTGTTTCATGACAGCCACTAGCTGTGATAGAACAGCAGTGCGAATAAGCAATTGGATAATACATCCAGGTCCCTAAAGGTTTAATATTATACAAATAAAAATTATAACTTATTCATTTATAATAAATAAGTTCTTGATCCTTATTGAAACGACAAAATTAGCCTTATGTTATTAACTTTATTTTCTACTACTGACATTATTCTTGTATTATTAATGTTTTTTGAGGACTAAAAAATTATCTATTAAATCGAAAATCAATTGATACCTCTTAATCAAACTTTGTAAAAGACAAGTCCAATAATTCTAGCTCATTAAAGACACGAGAGCACTAGCACTCCTGTAGAAGAATTATTCCTGAAGATATACCATGATTCAAATCCCTTACCATACGAGTAAGGAAACAAAAATTGTTAAAAAAATTTTAGATAAAATATTTTTATCATATTATTTGTTGATGTAATAAAATTATTTTATTTAAAATTTTTTCATAATTATTTTCTAAAACACACCAAAATTTAAAGCCCTTGCCATAAGAGTAAGAAGGGAAACTATGGTTCTTCTCGTGTGAGAAATGATGTACTTTGCCGCGGTTCTATTGAAGTGGTTGATTTATAATATTGATTTTACCCATAAAAAATAAAAATAAAATGAAGGACATTTTAATCTTTTCAGGAGTTCAGAATTTACTTATAACAAGTGAACAAATATGTCCTCATTTATCAAGAATAAAAAAATTCAGGGATCCAAATGCTATTACCCCTGTAAGTAACATGCAAGTATACACGAAGACATGATGAATTCACGTGAACTTGTATTGCTTGGATTTTCCACCCCAAGTCTGTGGAAAAGCAGCCAAAACAGAACAAAAATGACCAAGCATACCAGCACTGTCAGTTGTCTACTTTTCCCAATTGAACATAAACTTTCAAAAGCACTTTTCTAAAAGCAAAATCTCAAGGGTACAAGCATGGATATATGTCACCTTCTAATTTCTATGTTAGTTGACACTTTGACATTAACTACAATTCTGTAGAAGCTGAATTGCACTATGCAAATGTATTGTTATTGTATTTTAGTTCGTGGATGCCTGTTACTTTAAATTGATATAATGTGAAGGAAGCCGAAAGCACTTTTGCTATGTAATTTTCTGAAAGCAGTAATCACTGTAACTTCCTTTAATTTGTTTTTATTGTTGCAAAACTAGAAGTGTAGAAATTGACAAGAAGTTTTAAGAAAATTGGGAATGAAGAATTCCTCTTTTTTATTCTTCGGAAATGGGCATACCGCAACACGCAATTGAATTATTGATGTATACTTCAAGTAGTTTTTTTAGGTGATACAAAATCAAAATCAAAATCAAAATCAATGAAAATATTCCGTTTGATTTCGTAACAATCTTTTAAAGAGAAATAAATTGTTTCCTCGCATAATCTAATTTTACTAAGTTTACTGTTACATAAATTCGAGAGATCATGGCAGAAACTTGAATATGTGCAAAAAATTTAATAATTTAAATATTTAATAAATACTTATTTTTGTTTTATAATTATATTAATTAATTATTACGTATTTATGTATTTATAATTTATAAATAGTAATTCTATCTATAATAATTATGAATAAAATTAAAGTGATTTCAATTTTAAATAAACCCGTAAATTTAAAAAAGGCAAAGCAAGATTACAAGTTAAAAGCAAAATTTCCTAAATAGATGAAGAAACCAAAGACAATGTAAACAAAAAAAAGGATCATACAAAAAGCAAAACCTTTCATGTGATCATGGTCCTTCTTCAGACAAAGTGGTGGACCCAATAATCAAAATGAATGAAAGTGATCATAGAAAATTTATTTTTAAAAAAAAAAAGGGTGGACCACTCAGCCTACCCTAGAGTTTCTCACATCACAATTTCAAGAAAATAATATTAGAGTTACTTGCATAAATTTTATATAAATTTATTTTTATAAATTAATATGATAAAATTATATTATTATTCTAAAAAATTTATTACTGTTATATTCATTTACAAAAATAAAATTTGTATTAAAATTTATATTTTGGGTATCATTCAAAATTATTAATAAAGAAAGAAACAAAAACCATAATGAAATTCTTTTTCCGCCTCAAGATTTGGCTAAAAACCCAAGTGTGGTTTAGCTGCAAGCAGGCAAATGCATGTTGCAGAATAAATTAACGTGGGGCTGAGGGTCGAGGCTGCAGTGGGCTCAAATGGTGTATTAATAATGAAGCATGCATGTACTTTTCGTCGGAGTTTTGACCACAAAATGTTCGCAGAGCTCAGATTGACCACATATTTATTTCTGTGGCTACTGATGATTCTTGGATTTGCAGGAAGAGGAAGAAGAAGAGAGGAACAGAGTAGTGTGAATTTCTTGTCATTTGGATTCGAATATATCCCATGATTCTGACAACTTAATTAAAAAAAAAAAAATGAATGTGAAATGCATGTACGCATATCACTTGGATTTATCGAAAAAAGTTTTTATCGATAAGAGTAGTTGCTTTAGTATATGACTGTATATGGTTTAGGCTATCGTGCCAACTTCTTTTTTTGGTAATTATTATTTTTTTACTGTATTTTTATAAATTAAAAATTATAACAAAAAAAACTAAAAATTACGATATAGGAATTAAAAATGACAAATAGAAAAGTGGGACAAATTACAAAAAAGCATGGTGCAATCGATTACACCACAACATGACTCGTATATATGGCCCACATTCACACATGTATTCATGAATATTTTTTCTATTTAAAATAGAAATATCATAAATACAAATTTTATTTATATAAATTATTGTGATAAAATTATATTTTTATCACGTATTTTATTAAATTTATTTTTTTTAACTCTTATAAATTATATTTTACTTTTATAAAAATATAAATCATATATAAAACTGTCACTTCAGTTTATATTTAAATTTACATATATAAATACATTCGTTATAATTTTTATTCATTAGAATTTATTTAATATTATTATATTTTTATTTAATTTTAAAAAATATTAACATTTAAAATATTCGTAGTTTACTCTCTTATTTATACTTAACCTTAAATTATTTGATCTTACAACTACTTTAATCTTAAAATCAACAAACTTTTAATTTTAAATATTTAATAATTTAACTTTTTCTACCTTGCTTTATTGATTAAAAGTTGTATTAACATTTGTTGTGTCATGTAACAAAGAATATTGTTATCAAAATTGAGAGTTTGACAAAGAATGAGAATGATGTAAACTTGTAATTGATACAATTAAAAATTATATTGATACATCAAAAATTACATCAATATTTTTGTTTTAATTTCAATAAAATTTTTTAATAAATCCTTTTATTTTAATATATTTTTAATGAAATTTATTATTTATTTATTTTAATAAATAATAATCTTAATTCTTGTAACTTAACTATATCACCTTTTATAAAAACAACACATTAAAAAATATTTAATATAAATGAGCAAACTATTAATCTCATTAAAGCATTATGAATAATGAAAATACTTATTTAACAATTACCCATTTTATTATAAACTTGAAAAATCATATTTCCAAATACAACATTTGAAAATTAATCGTCTTTCTTCACTCTTCAAATATAGAGAAGTTATTTAATACAAATCCAACAAACTATAAATCTCCTTAAAAATTATATGATCACTCAAAACACTTATTTAATAATTTACCACTTTGAAGTCATGTATTCAAATAGAGTATTTGAGAATTAATTGTCTCTCTTTTTCACTCTTCGTTCATTAAATTCACTTAATTAATTTTCAAATAAAGAAAAATAATAAAGGAGCAAAATTAATTAATTTTTTGGAATTGTATTGAGTATTAATTGAGGTCTTTCTAGTAGGAAATAAGGATGTAGTTATCTTACATTTTTGTACCAATAAATTTTAAAAAATTATTATTTTTAATTTAAAATATCTCTTATAAAAATTTAAAATAAGTTAAATAATATTCTTCAAATTTTTATAATTTTTTTTAAATTATAAGATATAATTTTTTTTAAATTATAGGATATAATTTTTTTTAAATATATTAATATATAAATATACTGAAACTAGACCCAACAAACAAATTGAGATTAAGAAGATGCAGTCTTTTATTTAATTGCACATTGAAATTGTAGACACTGCATACAGTGCTGTAGAACAACTCATATTTTATAATTCTGGCATAACAATCCAAAATGTAGTTGTTGGAAGTATTAATTCTTTGTTTTTACTTGAATTAAAAATGTAGGGTGTGCTCTGACAATATTTGTGTTACCCGTGAATTAAGTTGATAATTGATCTATTAATATGAGTTTTTTTCATATTTAAATAATTTTATATTAATTATTTTAATTTTTATATCTTATAATTTAAGTATTTTAAATTATTTATTTAAATTTTAAGTTAATTTAATTTATCTTTTAAAATTAATATCTCTAATTTTTATTTTATATTTTAAATTTTACTGATACAAGCGAGATGGATGGGATATGCACAAATTTGCATTCAATTATTCCACAGGGGGCTGGCCCATAACGGAAGTGTAAACCTAAGGATGTTGAATAGTTAAAACGGTCGACGATGGGTCCACTTGACGGTTGAGAAAAGGATAGCCTTCCACGTTTTGTCACCGATTGTAAATAACCGACCAACTATAAACCAGCCAAGTGTCCTCTCCAACACGTCAATCACGCTCCACGCTCACCATTTAGCACGTGGCATATGTCTCCTCTTCTTCACAGACCGGGTGACCCGCTCGTCACTTATCAGTCACGGGTCGGAGTCGCCGTCACCGTCAATAATTTTCCCTTCGATTCGAGTACCTTCTCAAAAAGTGGACCCAAACACCAATCCAAACAAAACTACAAAAACTGGCCTCAGCAGATCTCGCCACGTGTAAAGCACACTAAAACGTGTCTCTGTCTCCACTCTTCACTCGTGTCACCCCATACGTGCGGTATTTAAAAAAATAAAATAAAAGGAATAATAACACAAGGACCACTAATGTTTAACAATTGCTCATTTGAGGACACAGCTTATACATTTATGTCAAATAGATCTCCAGTTGATGCTTACTAAAATGATTAAGACACTATTTAGGGTCTATTATTTGACCATTCCAAAAGGATTAGGGATTCCTTTGAAAAATGGAACAGAATATGTCCTAACTTGAAAGAACATGAACATTTAGGGACCTAAATATAATTATTCAAACCAAATAATAATTCAAAATGGGTCATGTATTTTGCATGGTCAAGCTTCACTCGAAACCAAGCGCCAACAATAATAATTAAGTATTGGGAGCCACAGTCCACTAACTTTTTGCCACGTGTATTCCCACCCCGCATTCTTTCTATATATACGTGTTCGGTGGGAGTGTTTGGTGCACAGGTTGCAGAGTTTTCGAGTGAGGAGAAGAGTGGAGCCAGTTTAATACCAAGAAGAGACAGCTCTTCTTCCTCTTCAAAATATTTTTGAGTGTCTTGTTAAGTTTGTTTGGTTCTATTTTTGTACAATTTTCTCGCAAAAGATTTCATTTTTAAAGAAATTTTCTCGGGAAAATGTTTATTGAGAATTTCAAGGTTGAGAGCCCACACGTGAAGTACACAGATGATGAGATTCATTCTGTGTACAACTATGAAACCACTGAGCTTGTTCATGAGAACAGAAATGGCACTTATCAGTGGGTTGTCAAGCCCAAATCTGTCAAATATGAATTCAAAACCGATGTTCATGTCCCCAAATTAGGGTATCAATTTGTTTTTATTAATTAATTTGATGTTTATTTTGATGGGTTGATGCAAAATCAAAATTTTCATTCATTTTTTTGCTGAATTTGTTAGGGTTATGCTTGTGGGTTGGGGTGGAAACAATGGCTCAACTCTCACGGGTGGTGTCATAGCAAATCGAGAGTGAGTTTATTTTTCTCCTTTTTGCATTAATTTTTTTGTTCTTAATTTTGCTTTGAAGTATATAAAATTGGGTTTCAAGATCTTTTTGCATGAGAATTCTTTTATTGATTGTGGCGTTTGCGGGAAATATTTGTTGTTTACAGGGGAATCTCGTGGGCCACAAAGGATAAAGTGCAGCAAGCCAATTATTTTGGTTCACTTACCCAAGCATCAACAATCAGAGTTGGATCTTTCAACGGCGAAGAAATTTACGCTCCGTTCAAGAGTATTCTCCCCATGGTAATTCTGTTAAAATGAGCTGGGTTGTTCATAATTTATTGTAATCGACTTCCAAAATTAAGTTAAAATTCTCATTTAATTGGCTTTTTTTGACAAAATCTAGGTGAACCCAGATGACATTGTGTTTGGAGGATGGGACATAAGTGACATGAACTTGGCTGATGCCATGGCTAGGGCTAAGGTGTTTGATATTGATCTTCAAAAACAACTTAGGCCCTACATGGAATCAATGGTCCCACTCCCTGGAATCTATGACCCTGATTTCATTGCTGCTAATCAAGGATCACGTGCCAACAACGTGATCAAGGGAACCAAGAAAGAACAAGTTCAACAAATCATCAAAGATATTAGGTAAGAATTAGTTGGTTTTCGTCTACATGTGTTTAATTAATTTTGTTTCCAAAGAAGGTACTAATTTTGTGCTTGTTTTATTAATTTAGCGAGTTCAAGGAGAAGAACAAGGTGGACAAAGTAGTTGTACTGTGGACTGCTAATACAGAGAGGTACAGTAATGTGATTGGGGGCCTGAATGATACCATGGAGAATCTTCTTTCTTCGTTGGAGAAAAATGAAGATGAAATTTCTCCTTCCACCCTGTATGCTATTGCTTGTGTTCTTGAAAATATTCCTTTCATCAACGGAAGCCCACAAAACACCTTTGTTCCAGGTTCTTGTACTTGATAATCTTGCTCTTTGCTTTGTTGGTTCAGTAGAATTTCTGCAGTGGTATGACATTTTTTTATTTGTTGTTAAATTGCGGTTTTGTTTTCAGGGCTGATTGATTTGGCTATCAAGAGGAACAGCTTGATTGGTGGAGATGATTTCAAGAGTGGCCAGACTAAGATGAAATCTGTTTTGGTTGATTTCCTTGTCGGGGCTGGAATCAAGGTATAAATATGGAAGTTTAGATTGTGTATGCGCGGTTGATTCTTATAATTGATTTCAACTTGATTGAAAAGTGATTTTGGAGAAGTGATTTCTTATTCTGTATAATGATGATAATGATACACAGCCAACATCAATAGTGAGTTACAACCACTTGGGAAACAATGATGGCATGAATCTTTCAGCTCCTCAAACTTTCCGCTCCAAGGAGATCTCCAAAAGCAATGTTGTTGATGACATGGTCTCCAGCAATGGTATCCTCTATGAGCCTGGTGAACACCCCGACCACGTTGTGGTCATCAAGGTAATCTCATACTCTTAGATATGCAACAGTAAGGCGTCTATTGACTAAATGAAGCGAGTATCACCAGCGATTGTCGTTGGCAGAGCTCTTACCATAAAGTAATACACTTTGTAGTGCTTTTAATCCATCCGGCACTTAATTCATTGTGTGGCTCTTGTAATTGTATAGTATGTGCCATATGTTGCGGATAGCAAGAGAGCCATGGATGAGTATACATCCGAGATTTTCATGGGTGGGAAGAACACCATAGTGCTGCACAACACCTGCGAGGACTCTCTTTTGGCTGCTCCAATCATCCTAGATTTGGTGCTTCTTGCTGAACTCAGCTCCAGGATCCAGCTTAAAGCTGAAGGAGAGGTTTGTTTTTTGCGAACTTTTAATTACTGAACTGTTTTACTCTACAATGAATTGGTGTTGACAAATATTTATTATATCAATATGTACTTCAACTTTACAGGGCAAATTTCACTCTTTCCACCCCGTGGCCACAATTCTCAGCTACCTGACCAAGGCTCCTCTTGTAAGTATGATCAAGTTGTATAAAGTAAAATATGGGCTGAAATCAGGATTTGAATTAAAGTTTTGGATTGTTTGGGTCACGAGAATTGAAAGATTTGAAGTCACAAGAACCATGAGAGACAAAACCCCTTTTGTAATTATGTGTATGATCATCATAATAATGGACGAATAATTAGTGAATGAACTTCATTTTGTTATGGAAATTTCAGGTTCCTCCAGGCACACCAGTGGTGAATGCGCTGTCAAAGCAGCGTGCGATGCTGGAGAACATTCTGAGGGCTTGCATTGGCTTGGCTCCTGAGAACAACATGATTTTGGAATACAAGTGATGAATTTACTTTTGCTAAGGAGAAAAGTGGATGGAACTGTTTTCCCTTTCTCTTTCGACGATCAATCGAAATTCTGATAAATGTTGTTCATTTTCAATTGCTGATTGTAATCTTTTGTGTCATGAATTTGTGGTAATATATTTATATATATTTAGGTGAGTATTCTCTGTTTGCTTTTTTATATGATATCTTTTGTGTTTTTGTGAATGTGCTGCTCTGTAGCCCTTAATACAGGAAAGGTCAAGAATATGGTCGTTGCAGCAAATTGAAATTTCATGTCAATGCTTACAGTTTCTTGAAAATTTTACTCCTTATCAAGCAAAATTACAGTAGGGAAACATATGGGAGGTTGTTTTTCGATCTAGATTACATTCTCATTGACAATTATCAGATCATATGCTGAACTAAATTGTGGACAACAGCTTGTCTTGGGTGATAACCTTCAGGTTCCTGAGCTTTATGATTTTCCAATGAATGATATAGTTAGTGTATTTGTAACAAATGGGCCCTTGAATGTTATACAAATGAGTGGAATAGTCTCGATTTCGTTAAGGGTAACTGGGTAACGAATTTGTTTATAACTCATGAATAATTTATGTTTTATTAGTGAAAATGTAGAAATTTAGGGACCTATATGTTATTATTTCATAAACGTTTAACAATGGAAAGGTTATAAAACATCATCAATTGTACAAGAAAAAGGTGGGGTATCAATAATTATCAAGTTTCTTACTTTAATTTTTGAGTTTTTTTTTTTAAATTAAAAGTTTACGTTACATGGTATCCAAAACATGGTAACAAAAAGAAATTAATGTCTAATTCTTAGCTTACAACATTTGTACTAGAGATAGACCCTGAAACAAGAACTTTCGTTGGTTACAAATCGGTTTCATGATCAGCCTCACTTGATCGAACTATTCCAGTTGATTGATCAGCTTTTTTGTTGCAATGGTCCCAATATCTGTTCCTCCGCAGCCTGTGATTAGGCGGGGAGCTGATGAGTTTTGGTACATTGACAAAAGCCTGAGGGGCCACAGCCGGGTTCACAAGTATCACTGTTGAAAATTTTAGTACACAGTCCTTCATAATTTGTTAGTGCAGGAAAGTGGCTCCTGAAGTCTTCTACTGTCTGATGTTGAATTTTTGGTCATAGGCTGCACACTTTCCTATATTATTTTCGGCCACGTCTTTTAGAGTATGGTAGTCCCGAGACACAATATAGTCCAGATTACTTGCTGGGTTTATGCTTCAGATTACATGAGTTACTGACTCGGGATTTTATCGAGAGTTTATACCAACATTGTTGTAACATAATACAGACACTTATGCCTGTATTGAACAGTTTTTACTGTTACACAAGGAGAGTCCTTCCTCCAACAAAGTGAAAGATCCAACCATGGTAAGCACCGCCCAAAAGGAAGGTTGAGAAGCCACCGAGCGACCGATGACTTCTCTCAGTATTATATTATAGTTTTGATTTAGTTATCGAACACAACTCATCTTTTAACAAGCAATATTGATACAAGAGTAATACTACACTCATAGTTTATCACTCAACTCTTTCTCAAATCACCACATAATTAAATGCTATATAGAATGAATAATGTCTTAGATTTATCGTCTTTGACAAGCATAGTTCAAAAGAGAGTTGAGAATCACAGGTAACCTAAAGTTTTGTTAAATTTTTAAAGGCTTTAGGCGAGTTCTTGCTTGCAATTTCTATCAAAGTTAAATTATTTTAACTTTGAATTAAATTTTACAATCTTAATTTGTTGCTTATCTTAAAGATTACTTTTATATTGAATAAATCTCATCATATAGTAAATGAAATTGTTATGTACTGTCACACTTCTAGTTTAACACATAATTTATTTACAAAAACTCTACATAATTACATTACATAGGCATGAATATTCTATAAAGTGAACAATTTTTCTGATCAGAACAAGTTTGTACGTTGAAAGAACTATAAAACTTGTGAACGAGTATGCATTATTTGAATGTGGCAATCAATAATGGAGTTCTATCTTTGCCCTTACCACAGTGAATAGGTAGGGTACTGCCCTTAACTTTTGGGTGTATGACAGTGCATGGTCCCTAGGAATTTTACCGTTTGATGTTGAAACATTGGCAAAAAGAGATTACATTTTGGTCATATTTTCCACACTCCTCTGTTCAATTTTACAGCCAATAATTTAAGCAAGTGGAATAGCCAAGACTGGAAGGGAGATTAATAATTTGCTTCAAACTTTTTGCTACCCTACTATTTTGCGGTAATTTTCACCCACCTATTAATAGAGTTTTATGGCAAATTTTGTTGAATTACACAAAATTTTTGCATTAATTTTCATCCTTAAATCAATAATCTACTCATGGTTAGCATTGAATAAAATAAATGGTTTAGATGTATTAATTGGGATTATTAAATAAAAAAAAAGAAAAAAATTTAAAAATAGAATATTAATAACCCTAGGAAGGAGGCCTGTGTCATGGGTAGATACTGACAATGAAAGCTTATACCAAAAGTGCTAATTTATTGCACATATCCAATCTATTGCAATTGCGCATATCTAATCTATTGCACAAAATTAAAATGTTAGATTTTGAGGGGTTGAATTAAAGAATTATCTTAGTTTTCAATATTGCTAACTGCTCAAATAAAATTAAATTAAATTGGATAAGAAATCATTATTTTTATATATATTTATCAAAGCAAGTTATATTAAATGTCAAAATTTTAAAAATAACTTTTAAAAGTATTTTATTTTAATTAATTTTTTTAAACTTCAAAGAAAATATGTAAAAAATATTATCAACATATAAAATTTATATGCACAAGTTTATTTTAATCATCTCATTTTTGTATTGTTCCGCATGAATATTATGAATGAATGTTATACCATTTAGATTAAAGAATGCTCCACTAAATTTTCAGTATATAATGAATGATGTTTACAAGCCCATATTAAAATTCTGTTTGGTATATATTCATGATGTTTTAATTGTCAGTCCAAATGTAGAAAATCATATTAAACACCTTCAGCAATTTAAGGCATTAACATACAAGCATGGTTTGGTGTTATTTGAATCACAGATGAAGATTGGCCTAGAAGAAATTGATTTTTTGGGAGTCCACATAAAAGATAGCCTTATAATTCCTCAACCACACATTATTGAAAAAATATCTCAATTTTCTGATGAGTTGTCAAGTAAAAAGTAAATACAATAATTTTCAGAAATCATCAATTATGCAACAAATCACATTCAAAATATTTTAAACTTGACAAGTCAAATATCAAAAAGGACATTCATTCTTAATATGTCAAGACTAATTGTAGAAATAATTGAAGCAAAGCTCAAAGCAGATGGAGTAGTAGACTTATCACAACAAGTTTAGTAAGTTTATACCAACTAACCACTGAGTTTATTTAGAATCATTGTAAAAATCAAGATTTGAAAAAAAATACGTGAAGCAGATAGAAAAACCTTCTCTACAGAAGAATTGCAACACTTTTATTCTTGCAGAAGATCTAGCTTCAAGTCCCACAAAATTTAAAAGAAAATCTTGAAAGCCTTGTAAAGGTTCCAAAACTCGGTATGTCAAAACGAGAAAAATATCGAAGCAATCAAGAAAGAGTTTCATCTGTGGGAGAAAAAAAAGGTTACTTTGTAAAATAGTGTAGATCAGAGAAGAAAATTCTAATAAAGCTCTTCCAAATAATCCAGCAACTAGACTTTGATGACCACTTATATGTATGGTCAAATGATCCAATTTCATCAATCATGACACTTGACTTTTAACCATAAATATTTGATGAGTTAATTGACTAACAATATTTCAAAAAGATTTTGTTGAAGAAGCATTTGGAAGTTAAACCTGAATATCCCATTCTTTTTTTTCTTTAATGTCCTCCAATGTTTGTTCTTTTCATATTGGTGGGTTTCTTGTTGTGGATGAAGAAGCAGCTACAATTTGTTGTCCAAAAATTTCTATAGTTATTGGTCTCAATAGAGAAGTTTCTAAAATGTACGGTTGATTTTTCATTAAGATTGATATAAAAAAGTTAGTTAAAGATTTAAACAATATATCATAATTAATGCGTATATCAAATATAATCTCAATTATTTAATTATAATTAATCTAATGATATATAAATAGTAAAAAAAAATTATATAAAAAAATAAAAACTCTTAATTTAAAACGTATAAGTGTGTATATATATACATGAGAGAAAAAAAGGGGGCATTGCCACCACCTTTTGGACAGTGCATGGTCCCTCAAGAGTTTTATTGTTTGATGTTGAAATATTGGAAAGAGATTTCATGCTTCTAGTAATTGCAATACTAAAATTTATGCATTATTGTTACAAGAGGCCCATATGTTTCTACATAAAATGGGCAGTGATAATTTTTCTGAGTTTTTCCAAGGTTAATTTTTTTTCTTTTTTAAATGGGAGTCGAGTTTGTTTTCCTTATAGGTAAAGTTTACAAACTTTAGTTTATGAGGTTAAAGGTCGTATATTCTTAACAAGTTTCTACTTACCATAGATGCAAGGCTGATGCTATAAAATCACTTCCTATGTTTAGGGCAAAATGACCATTTTGTATAAACTGTATTTCATGCATTTGCACATGTACACAGTAAAATATCGACATCAATTTAAAATTTATAAGAAATATTTTACAATTCATCCACGATAAATTATTATTGATATAAAGTATTATTTATTTAAATATACATTGATTTAAGCATAGGCATTTTGTGATATGAGTTTATTTTGTGGTTTAGAAGCTTGAGCTTATGATATTTGATTTTTACTTGCATAAATAGTTAGTTAGCTCAAACGTATTGAATTTAAATAATAATTTGTTATTGTTGCTAGAAATATTTATAAATAAATATTAAAATGGGGGTTTAATTAATATTTACTAGGGTATATAAGGAGAAGAAAATTATGTTAAGTTTATTTATTTGTTTATTTATTTTTGAGTGGGGGGGGGGGGGGGAATAACAAGAAGTAGAAGGAGAAGGAGAAAAGAGAAAAGAGAAAAAGTAGAAGGAAAAAAAGGAGGAGAAAAAAGAAAAAAGAGGAGGAAAAGAAAAAAAGAAGAAAGAAGAGGAAAGGAAGAAATGAGAAAGTGATTTTTTTTTTTTTCCAAAATTAGGTAGGAGATTTAAACGTTATGCTATAATTTATTTTTCTTCTTATTTGAGATAAACTTATGATTATGGATTGAGAATTGATATTTAAATAGTATATTGTGGCATGAGTTATGAAATGAAGTTGAGTGTTGAGTTTATGACTATACTGCTTTCATCCATTAATCTAAAATAATTAAAATTAAATTTTTAAATTTTTATTTTTGATTTAGAAAATAGACATATGAATATTTAATTTGTCACTAGTTTTATTAGATTTAGATTTAAAATAAATTTATTATAAATTTTTTAAATAAAATACTAAAAATTAGAAATTACTATTTATTCGATAACTTTAAACATTTTTAATAAACTACATCGATTGAGTGTAATTTCTGTAAATCTCTTTTTTTCATAAAGTAGATCTAAAGTTTTAAATTGCCATTGAAATCACTTGAATTAGAGTTGAAATGAATGCACAATAAATTTTCAAAGATATGCATATATGGGGGCTATTTGTATATTATTTTTATGAAAAATGCTTGTTAATGAATGATTGGATTTGAAAGTTGAAGTTGAATATATGGCATAAGTACTAGTGGTTAACATTAAGAAAAAACTTTTGAGTTATATCTAACATCTTAGTTTAGTATGAAATTGTATTTTAGAGCATAAGTTTCAAATAATTATTGACATAGTACAATAACGTACATAATACGCACATTATGCATATTACAAGCATCTAATTAAAGTTTAAAGTTTCATATTAATAATGTAAAATTATTTATATTACATATAAGTTTAAATAGTGCAAACAAGATACTGCCTTTGTAAGAGAACTGATAAGGGGGTGAACTTTCACTCCAAATCGGTGATGAACTTTTATAATACCTTTCTCTTAAAAAAAATAATAAATAATATATATATATATATATGAAATAAAAATTTTAAGGTATATGTTCGGTTACAAAGAATTATAAAATTAGGTGGTTAAACTTTGTAAAATTATTAATATCTTTGTACATTAAATTTTGGATTATAAATGACTTTAAATGATATTTAATTAAATGATTTATATTTTTTATGCATTATTATAATGGATATATATATATATATATGTTAGATATTTCTGTAGTTACAGCTTTTAGTTTATAGCAAGCCTTTAAGACATATAGGCGAGTGAAAGTTAAGTGAGGTAGGAGTAATGAATGGATGCTAATGTGCCTATTTAGTGTATTTTGTATTAATACGATTATTGTGAATTGAAATTATCTTGAATTAGATTGCTTAATAAACTACATATCATCTTGTCCACTGTTAATGTATATTTATTAAATTAAATATTTATATACTATGCACCTTACTTACTTTAATAGAAAGATAAGTATTATAATTATTCATTCACTGAATATAGTCGTATACTTATTATTTATTAATATTTTTAGGTTAAATTTAATTTCAGGTCGGCTGACTTTTAGAGAGATCATTATTTTTACTTTTTATGTATTCGACTCAAGTTGATATTCAAAGTTCATTGGAGAATAATCTCTTTGTATTTATTTTTGTATGAGATAATTTATATTTCAATGTGTATAGATTTTGAATATTGACTTTTATATTACGTAAATTTATTCATGTTTTAAAAATTTAGTTTGAATTTTAGTTTAACATAACTCTAAATATTATTAATTATATATTACAGTATATATTTATTTTGTATGTTTTAAATTTTAATGTTTACCTTACATATTCTTAGAATACGTTTTAATTTAATAGAATGTAACTTAAGAATACGCAGTGATTGTGAGATATCAACTACTCAGGATCGAAATGTGACAGATGCAATTAAAATGGCCAAGCCTTCTATGCCATAATGCTAAGTCTCCAACTTCTGTACTAAAACTTACAAATTCATCCTTATTCCAGTCAAAAATAAATGTCTTCCCTTGCATTTTTGTTTTCTACAATTCAACACCATTAGGATCAAGCATAGTGCAAAGATTGTTTTTGAACTCTAATGAATAGTTTTTTTTCAAGTATTTGACTAACATTCAACAAATTTTGATTGATGTGAGGGACATATAAAACATCAGGGATAAGTTAATACCTCTCGGTGTTGTTACTACAACTATATCGTTTCTTCTAACTTAGACAAGTTCATTATTGCCAATTTTTACTGTGGAACTATAAGATTTATCTGTTTTTGAAGTAATATGCATTGTAAGTCAAATAGTGTGTTCAATCACTGTCAATTAGCTATATGTTGCTACTGATTTAATTTTGTGAACATAAAGTAGCAAAAAGTTTCTCCTTTTGTTGTTTAACTTTTATCACTTGAGCTTGCTAATTGCTTTGAGAACCTTAAGTTTTCAGCTTGCACATTTTTTATACGTGACCTTATTTTTTGCAATTGTTACATATTGCATTAGGCTTCAACTAACAATATTTTACTATATGTGTAATTTTTTTGCAATGTGTACAAAGAGATATTTCTTATATTTTACTACTTCTTTACTGTTTCTTACTTCTTGTTTGTCTTTGTCGTTGACTTGCTTTTTGACCTTGGCTACATGTTGCATTTGATAAGCTCTTTCTGTTACTTTGTAACTTCTCAAAGCTCTTCCGATTTCTTGTATTTGAAGGGCACTTATCAATTCTTCAAGAAATATTGTAGAGAGATCTCTTAACTCTTTTAAAGAAGAAATTTTTTATTCAAATCTTTTTGGTATAGTCACTAACATATTCTTCACTATCTTTTTATCTGGTAGATGTTCTTCTAGCAACCTGATTTGATTAGCTACCAAGAAAATTATGTCTGAGTAGCTTGCAATGGGTTCATCTTCCTCCATAATGAAAGCTTCAAATTCTATTTTCAGACTCAATATCTTCATTTATTTTGTTCTTACACTTCCTTAATACTCCATCTTTAGCTTTTCCCATGGTTCTTTCTCAATGCTACAAGTCATTATTTTGACAAATACAGAGTCAGAAATAGAATTTGAACGACAATTTTTACCTTGTACCTTTTAGTTTTTTCTTCAGTGTGAGTTTTGATTTAAACCAAAGTTGGATCTCTGGGTAAAAGGGGTATAGGGCTATCATCCAAAACAATTTCCCATAAATCAAACACCTCTAAATAAAAATGCATTTTTACTAACCAAATAAGATAATTTACACCAATGAATACTTGAGGTGCTACTAGAGAAAAACTATTGTTGGCTATTTAAAAAAAAAATAAGTTAGCTAAATTTTGTGTTTATAAAAGTCCTGTAAGATCAACATTTGTTATGTTACCAATTGTTGGTTTTGAAAATGTCGAGCTTTATGATGACTAAGATTCAAGTTTGAAAATGGTTGAAAATTGAAGCAAAGTGTTTAACCTCATTGTACTTGTTTTAGCCAGCAAAAATGATGAATAGCAAAACATACAAAGATAATAAAAAATTGATGTTATTTTATTCAATCAAAACAAATTTTTTTTATACTCGTTTGAAATAACAAGTCAGTCAATATCTATTGCAAAGATCAAGAGCTATTACAAGAAAATATTAAAATACAATAAAAAATAAACTTTAAAATGAAACAATAAATTTTTAGTTAATTATTTAAAACTGAAAAAATTTTAGATTTATTGACATCTAATATGCCAACTGTTCAACACACCCAAACTCAAATATTTGGATACCATGATATCTAACACTTTTATTATAGCAAAAGATCTAGCTCCAAGCCCTACAAATTCAAAAGAAAAAAAATCTTGGAAGCCTTGTAAAGCTTTATAAAATCGATTTGTCAAAAGAAGAAAAATACCGAAGTAATTAGGAAGGGGTTTTATCTGCGAAAAATAAAAGATCATTTTGTATAACAATGCAGATCACAGAAGAAAATTCTAACAAAACTCTTCCAAATGATCGAGCAACTAGACTTTGATGACAACTTACATGCTTTGTGAGATGATCCAACTTCATCAATCATGACACTTGACCTTCAACCACAAACATCTAATGAGTTAGTTGGCCAACAATATTTCAAAATATTTTTGTTGAAGGAGCATTTGGAAGTTGAACATGACATCCTATCTTTGTTTTTCTTCAACTTCCTCCAGTGTTTGTTCTTTTCATGTTAGTGAGTTTGTTATTGTGGATGAAGAAGCAGTTGTAGTTTGTTGTCTAGAAATTTCTTTAATTATTGGTCTTAATTAATAAGTTTCTAAAATATATGATTCATTTTTTATTGGAAAGATTTGATTGAAAATTCATGTGATACATTATAATTGATATGCATATTAAAAAATCTCAATAATTCAATTGTGATTAATCTAATAATATATAAATATTATAAAAAATTATATATAAAAAATAGTGACTTTTAATTCTAAACATCCAAGTGTGTACACATACATAGAGAGAAAAAGAGGGGGCACTGTCATTAACTTTTGGACAATGCATGGTCCCTCAAGATTTTTACTGGTTGATGTTGAAATTTAGAAAAGAGATTGCATGCTTCTAGAAATTGCAATACTAAAATTTATGCATTATTGTTACAAGAAGCCTATATGTTTTTGCATAAAATGGGCGGTGATAATTCACCCCCACTTTTGTATAATAACACTCCATTGATCAATGTCTCTTGTATAATATCAAAAAAAAATTATTTTTTAAACTTGAGTCAATAAAATAGCCCACGCCCAAAATAATTAAACTTGGGCTCTCCTGCATTGTCAGCCCACTACTTTGTTTATGAAATTTAATATTTTAAAAAATTATTATTTCAAAGTTTTATCAATGTATGTGAGATGAGATGATAACATAAAGAAATATTTTAGAAAATTGTAAATCAATCATATTGATTTTATGAGATTTTAGATTATAATAAGAGAGAAAAAAAAATGCAATATAACATAATAATATATGGAAAAATCAAAATATAGTTATGATTTATCTCATTATAATATAATATATTAATCATTATTTTTAGGTATAAATAGATAAAATAAAGTAGCTATTCCAAAAAAATGATAAAATTAGTAGCTGTAAAATTGAAAAATAATTAAGAAAATAGTTATTTAAACTTGTTGAATTACGTTTAGTTGAAAAAATTTATGATGTCGTCTATATTAAAAATATTATGTATTAAACTAATATAATAAAATAACGTCATGAACTATTATTAAATCTCATTAAAAGAGTAATTTACATATTTTTTTAATTTTTTTTGTTTAAAATTTTGATTATTTTGAGGTGATTTCATGATTAATAATTTATGAATTCAGTCCAAATTGATGAGGTAAATTACAAGTCACAACATGTACTTCCAAAAAATTTGGTCCAATATACATGACATCAAAGTTTACTTAATTAAAATTAAAAAAAATTGTACAATAATTGTTTATTTGTGGTATTTGAAATTATAAATAAATAAACCTCAACAACTGTTCAAGTGGACATAAATTAATTGAAAATGAATTAAATTAATATTTGATGATGCAAGGCAATAAAGAAGAAATCGATCAAAACAAAACAAATAGTATAAACAAGAGTGTTGGCGTGGGAAATTGGGATGAAAGTAACTTGGGAGTTAAAAAGTGATTGAATTTTAATTAATTAGCTATTTAAATGTTATTAGTTGCTTAGTTTTGCCAAATTCTTGGCAGGAAACATGGGGATGAGATGACACCCAACACCCCAACATTTGGCCTAGAAATTTTCCAAAGCAAACCCAAAGAAACAAAGATTAATGGATATTTAACAATTAATTAATTAATTAACATATTAAAATTATTTCATCTATTAAAATATATATCATTTAAATTTATATATTTAAATTTATTCCGACTTTAATTTTTTTTTTTAAATATCATATATTATTTTTATTAATAATTATTTTAGATAAAAAATACTTAAAATTAAATATATAAGTCAAGCTCTAGTTCGAAGAATTTGCATTATTGGTCACCATTAGCAAGCCAATGACTCAAATAAATAATTTGAAGCAAATCGTTGCAGCTTTGATATTAAAGATTTGGTTTAAATTTTTTAACAAGAGAAGAAAGGAAAATTATTCAATATTTTGTAAATGTTGGAATCTGATATACATGACCTAAAATTAGGGAGTTGAAAGGGAGATGTTTTACATTTAATTAATTAATTAATTAATTTGCTTAGTTGATTTAATTATGAGACAAATGGAAGCAGCATATGAAATTTGTACGAGTGTTTGTTGTTTTCTCTTGTTTGTTTTTACTTTGTTCCTTTTCTCACACACTTTTATATAAATTATTGGAGACTATTTATGGAATCTCAATGTAATTATTTTTAAATAAAAAAATTAAATTACTTAATTAATTTTGATTATATTTTATACTTTTATTTAGAGTATTTATTTAAAATGGCACTTTATTGTGTCGAGTAAAATATATTATTTATGATTGGTTTTTGTATTAATAATATATTTTATTATATGTATTTACTATTATTTTGTCAAAAGAGCAAATTATAATTTTTTTTTTAATAAATACATTAAGTTTGAAAGAAAATAATTTGATGAATAAAATACATTATTTTGTATATAATTACACGATTTAAAAAAAATCAAAAACTTATTTTTTATTTATATATCTATTAATATCAATCTAAAACCCAATTGATAAATATTAAATTGGTTTCAAAATAAGAAGGTTAATTGGGTCTCAAAATTAAATCACTCTTGGCTTATGATACTTTTTGTTGAATAATGATACAAAGAAATAAACCGAGTAATTATTCCTAATTTCATATTAAAATTAATGGATCTAAAAAATTAAACTCTCAAAAAAATTAGAAACGTTTTATATGTTTCAAAGGACCCAAAAGCAACATACCAACTCTCTCATATCAATCAACAAAAGATTTCAAATAAATCTCTTTCAAATTTAATCAAACACGACAATATGTCTAGCTGACAGTGCCACATATACTGAAAGTCTTATCTTTTTCATAACAAAATATTAAAATCAAAAAATGTAGGGACGTTATTTTCTTGTCAATAAAAAATCAACACGTGGATTGATTTGATAATTATTATCAATCAACCAAATTAAATATATATCTATATATATATATATTTAAAAAAATAAAGAAATAAGAAAGTGACAATGACAAAGAGATGTTGGTTTTCTTTCTTTTTCTTGTTTTTGGTAAATATTTTCACATTTTCAAACTCGTTTCATTAGATTTTGTGAGGACAGAAAGTAAAAAAAGCCGAAGTTGGGGGGACCAATTTGTTTTTTGGCCCACATTTTTTATTCGTTCAAAGTTTCAATTTTGCATGGACCATTAAATTAAATGAGTTCCTAAACGTTACAGAAGATTCTGCCAATAAATATGCGAGGGTAACACCGCCAATGATCATAAAAATGTAATTCTTATTACACGTCAAATAGTTTTATAATTAATTCCATTCATTTAATAAATTAAAATCTTTTATTTATTTAAATTCACCCTACTTTTAAAAAAATTTTAATATTTATATATATTTTTTATTAATATATTATTATTTTTATTTATTAAATTTTCATTCTAACTAACAGTCAATTATATATATATATACATACATACACACAAAAATAAAATTAATCTTTAATATATATTTATTTCGCTATTTATTTTAATCAAAGATTACTTTATATGTATATATTTTAAATTGATAAACATTTTTTTCTAAGAATTCTCATAATTATAACTAAAATTAAAATTTTTATTTATTAAAATTTGATTTATAGTTTCATTATTTTGATTTTATTTTTCATTTTCAATTTATTTAACCTTTTTTTTTATTTGTCAATATAGCATGGGCTAGCTTTCTATTTCTTGTTCTTCTCTAAAAGTTCCAAGTCCTTAGCTGTGAGCCCCATAGCTATTTTGTCAAGTACTCAAATTCTTCAAATAATTAGAAGAATAATACAAACAACATCACAAGGAATGTAGACTACAAGCCTTCAAAGTGTTGGACACTCTTATGAACACAAGCAAACAAATTTATAATTTCTATAATTTTATTTCCACCAAATCATTATATTCTTTTCATCATTACTTCTATTTGTTTCCACTCATTAATCTCTCTCTCTCTCTCTCTCACTATATATATATATATATATTTACTAAAATTCAGAAAATTAATCTCAAAATAGATTTTTTTTCATTAAATGAGAGCAACTTTCACTATGACTCGCATTCTATCAATTATAAAATCTTTAGATAACATTGCAAATATGTATTTAATCACTTGTAAATTGATAAAAATATAAATTCTATACATACCTATAATTAATCTTAAACATAACACTATTATTTTCTAATATTCAAAATATAGATTGCAGATTGGAATTAGGATACTTTTAATCACCATTCCATGATACAATAACCACAAAGTTGGAAGTAATTAAAGGTTTGGACAAATTAATTAGAGCACTTGCAAATACTCCAATCACATGAAAAATTTCCAAATTTCTGATCTTAATCTAACCCCATTTTTTTCCCCTCTCATTCATCCAATACACAACTAAGTGCACACACAACTCATCTTAAAAATCTTACACTCTCCTCCTTTCTCACACAATAATTTTACACTTACAGAAATTACAGCTCCAGCTCACAAATTACTAAGTGCATCCATTAATGGAGGAAAAATGGTCAAATTAATTTTACAGTCTTCTCTGGTCATCATCAATAATTTCTCTCTTCTTCAAGCAGCAGCCACTCTCTGGCTTTTCTTAGAAGCACTTCCTGCTGCTGCTGTTGCTGTATTATTTTTATGGCTTTCTTCTTTATTATTATTATTATTCTTTGCTGCTGCATACTTCTCTTTCTTTTCATCTTGCTTCATCTGCTGTTCTCTGCACTCTAAGCTACAAAAAGCTGTGTCCCCCCTGCTCAAGAATTCTCCATTAAAATATTGCAACCAGGAAAAAAAATAAATGTGTAATAAATAACAAACAAAGTTAGAAATATCACAAGCATCCTTGAATCTTTTTAAAGGGTTCTCAGGAATTTTTTTTTTTCAAAAGTAGATCTTCAAATCTATCAAACTAAATTACTTCAGGAAAAAGCAAGAGAAGAAAAACTTCAAGATCCGAGAAAATTATTATTATTTTTTCCTCGGAAATTAATCATAATCATAAACATACCTGTACATGTAAATGTCCCGAGCAGGATGCAAACGTCGTTTACAGAGGCCGCAGGTTTTCAAAAAGTGGGCAGTTTCCAGGAAATCATTAGAATTACTACTACTTCTTTCTCTCTGCAGCTGGTTAAGGTTTCTTGGTGAAACCATGGCCGTCAGAAAAAGTTGATCATCTTGATTTCCAAACTTCATCATCGTCATCAAGTTATTCTGATCACTATGATGATGATGATTTGCTGAAGAAGAATAAGAAGAAGCTGCTGGCAGTTCTGGACTCACAGTTACATGTGGGTTCTGATGTTGATGATCTGATCTGTCCGATGATGAATCCACGTTTGTGATATCAACGGTGATCCCTGTCATGCTTGTTGTTCTCTTAATTGGAGGACGTGGACGTTTTCCAAGCAACATATCTAGTATTCCCTTTTGTTTGGCGATATTTTCTCAGGAAAATTATGAGAAAAAGAGAAAGCTAGAGGGGACTGAGAAATAAGATTGGAAGGCGAAGAGAGAAGATAATTAAAACGAAATGGAGAGGAGTGTGAGAACGAATCGAGGCCGTTGCTTGCGGGCACCGGGTTCTATGAACTCCACGTCACGCTTTCTCTTTCATCTCTTGCGCTATCCCTGTTATTATTATTATTATTATTATTATTCAGTCTGCTCGTAGTCGTGATATCATTTGTTTTGGAAATTTACTTGTTAAGGTTGTAGCTCCATATAAAATTTTTATGATATGAAATATGTCCATTTTTACTTGTAATATTGAAATCTTACACTTATTATAACCCTTACACACACATATTTATGTACATATGTATATACGTATATATTAATTATTTATGTTTGAATTTATATATTACAAATTTGATGATGTAATATTATAAGTAATATTTTATATTACTCAAAAAAAATTAAGTAGATTAATTTTAATAGAATTTGTTTAATAAAATTATGTGAGATATTTTAAATTTTCTTTGTCTTGATCTTACTTTTTAGTATTATTGATTTATTTTTAAATTAGATATGTCAAAGAATTTTAATAGATGATCATAGATGCATGTAATAACTAGTATACTTGATTTATCTAAATTTTGTTAATGTTATTTCAATAAAATTATTTTATGTAATTATTTTAATGAAATTATGTTAAATGTTCTTAATTTTTTTTATTTTTTATCGTCATTTTCACTATAATTAATTTATTTTAAATTATACACACACATAAAATTTTAGTTAGTAAATATAAATAATATATTAAATTCGTATTATCTAAAAAAAAATTTACATTTCTAACCTCCTTAAATAGTAGCAATTTTTTTTTTAATTTCAGCTAATATTTAATGCTTGATAATAAAATAATACAAATTGAGAAGGAGAATTTATATATTTAGATTTGATCAACATTTTAAAATGACATGGATATGTAGATATTCTTTTTAGAGTTATGACATGTTTAATTAGACTTAATTAATTAATAAATGGCATCTTAAATAATTACCTCCGAAAATTTAATTATCATAAGAACTTAACATTTATATTAACCCAAAAAAAAAAAAAAGCAATGGTAAAACTTACAATAAAACAAGAGTTGAAACATTAAAGTAAAAGTTTTTTTTCTATCTTACACTTGACGAATAAAACAAAAGGAATCAATCCATGGAGTAAAATCAATCACTTCGTGAATTTCACCCATCCTTTTTATTTGTTTTTAATCTTGGTGCATTGGATTTGCATGCATATCTCTTTCAATTCTTCAAAAGTTTTTTTCTCTTTGGCATTTGAACAAGTAAAATGGTAGCCGTAAAGTTTCCAAAAGGATAGATCAAATCACATCGTGCATCACATTGTGAGGTAATTTTACTTTACTCCTTAACCTTTCACAAAATTTCACTTTATTTGATTAATTTGACATTATATAATAATATTTCAAATATTTTTTTTCAATAAAATTTTTGAAACTAAATTCTATTAATTCCATCACATGGAAAAAAAAATGTAATGAACTAACTTTATATGATCCAACAAATGATGCATTTTGTCTCAATTTGATTCATCGGGATAATATTATTGTGTGCCTTTTAATAAATTAGGTAAATATAATAAAATTATATTTTTTTAAAAGTTAAAATTTATTTTAATTTTATGTAATAAAAAATAAGAGTATTATTTTTTTCGTAGAAAAATTTATTAGGAATAAAATTGAGTTAGAAAGATAGAATAAAGTTGACCAAAATAGTAGAAATTAAAGAGAAAGATGAAGCATTAGGATATGTTTATATTACAGTGTCAAATTATGCAAATAAAGTGCAATTTCGCAAAAGGTTAAGGACTAAATTAAAAATTTTCCATCAAATTATATAAATATATGAGTGAGTAGCTGGGAGAAGTGAACCCAGACAGTCCCAGACGACAGGACAAGACGTACACATAAACAAGTGTAAAATGTGATGTGTGGGTGGACAATTCACAGCCACGAGTCCAGCAACGTGCATTCACCTTTTGCCAAATGTTTTTGGAATTTATTTCATTTATTCGTTCTTGCTACCGAGTATCAATGCCCATGTCGAACGATGCTTTTGTTTCCAAACTCTTTTGGGCAAAAACTAGCTGGCTTCTACGTGACTCTATGGGTGACAAGAAAAAAAAGTTTACACTCTACCGATAAAAATATAAGTTTGATTATGATGCATTAAAAGTAAAATATATTTTATTTTAAAAAATTTTTTATATTAATAATTTTAAATGTTTATGTTTATATTTTAATTTTATATATTATTTATTTTAAATTTTTTATTTTTATATTTTACGTAAATAAATATAAAATATATAGAATTATCTTTTAACCTTTAAATTCTTCAAAATATGAGTTAAACTTTGTAAATTATGACATGAAGCATGTGGATTGTTATTAATATTAGGTGTTCTATCTTATCATTCTTTGATAAACTTTTGACGAGAGATTATCCATAGAGTAAAATCAATCACTTTGAGTTTCACCCATCTTTTTTGTCTTGGTGAATTGCATTTCATTGCATAAAAAATCTTTATCAATTCTTCAAAAGTTAATCGCTCTCTTTAGCATTTGAACCATATGTCATATATCATGCAAACTAGTAATTGTAAAGTTTTCAAGACCATAGGTCATATATGTCATGCATCAAATTATATAATTAAAGAGACGTTATGTTATGATACACATTAATGTACCACACATCTCCTTACTCTTCCGGTTGCATTCCCACTTCTTTCGTTTTTGGTCTTTGACTATTAAAAAATTATTATAAAAAATTAAAAAAAATTATATTTTTCTTTTTAAAAAAAAAATAACAAGAGTTAGAATTTAAATACATTAAATGTATTATTCTAAAAAAAAAATAATAAGAGTAGAATTTAAATACATTATATGTATTACATTCTTTTTTTTAACGTAAATTTTGATATAAAAGGATAAACACTAAAAATTAAAATAATAAAAATAAAATTTAAAATATAAAAATTAAATATTAAATATTTAATAAAAAATAATAAAATAAATACAGTGACATTTAATATATAAAATCTCATGGTGCAATCAAACTTAAACAGTCGAGACGACAAGACTTTCGCACAAACAAGTGAAAAATTCGTTGTCTGAGCGGGCAATTCACAATCAGGAGCCCTCCAACATGTTTTCACCTTTTTAAAAATGTTTTAGCTTCCATTTTATTCGTACATTCATTCTCTAGCAAGTTCCAACAAGTTGCAATGGCAATTGATGAAGATGTTGATGTCTCCAAACTCTTAGGGCAAACCCAGCTAGCTCCTATATTAACCCACCATTGAAAATAAGAGTTATATTAATTGCACCCATCCTCTTTGTTTGTTTCTTTCTTTTAATAAATAAACACTCATAGTTGAGATTAAAAATTTTAAATTTTTACGTAATTTTTATATTATTTATAAATTAATTGAATAAATTATTTAATTAAATAATTAAAATTATATTATATATATTAATTATGATACATTAATTATAATTATATATATTATATTTAATTTTAATTATTAAAAATATATTAATTTAATAATCAAAAATTCTCAATTTTATTCAACACACAAGCCTATACACATCATTTGAAGCACTTTATAGTGTGAATAATAGTCAACATCTTCTTGCGACATGCATTTATTTGTATTGACTTCATGTTCATTGGAAACTTGCATTCAAGAATTTATTGGGCTATGGATCAAGCCTTAGGCTTTGAACGATTGGGAAGTCTTCGAAAAAAGTTGACAAGTTGTTTCAATAATATCTCATAGAGATTGATTAATATGTACACTACTATTGTATTACAATAGTTAACATAAAATTTAATTAATTTTATTCAAAATTTAAAAATTTTAATTTTAAATTTAAAATCTTAACTTAAAAACCATTAACACAAAATTTCTATACATTCAACAAGACTTAAAATTTTAACTACATAATAATAAATTTTTATTTTATATCATTATTATTGACTAAAATAACAAGTCTCTGTAAAAAGCATTTATTATTTATATTTTAACACATATTTTAATATATAAGAGTCAATTATATTTTTGCAAAAATGAAAATTATAAAGTGATCAAATAAATTTTGCAACTTACAACATTAAATTTTGAAATTAGGTATCCAATCTTATCATTCTTGATCAACTTTTGACAAACATGAAGACTCCCAAATTATAAGAAAAGCAGTGAGAACTATTACACCAAATTTTGTTTTCACATGAATAATGTCACAAATTTTACCATAAAATTACATATAAATTTTTTAAGCCATTCCGATTGATATAATGTTTGTTAATAATTATTTTGTACTAAGTAATTGTTATTGACTTTTTATTTATTATTAGCATTATTATACCGTAGCAATTATTAATAATTAATATGTCAAATATATATATAATGTTAGTTAAAAAATAAATTTTATATTATAAATTTATATATATTGTGTTGCTAAAACTTATTCTAAATATGTAAGTTATATATTTTATATTCAATTAATTATTGAGATAAAATTTGAATCTTTTTTATTATACACGATAGTTAAGTAGTTTTATTTCATGTTTTGTATCAATTTGTTGATTTTTTTTATTTTATATTTATTCCTTCAAATATTATTAATGAAGAAAAAAATTATTACAAAAATAAAAGTTTACAATAGTGTTAGTCTAGTTTACAAATATTAGTATTTATTAACATAATATCGTAGCTAAGATTTGAATCAATTTTTTTAATTTCGATCTCATCTAATTGATGTCTTTTAATTGAAAAATATATATCTATCTCATTTAATACTCATTTCATTCTCATTTTATATCAGAGAATTACCAGATTTAATTTAAAACATTAGTGTTACATAAGAAAAAATTAACATTTTTTTTTCAAACATCTAACAAGAAGACTTTGCATTATTGGTTCAATTCATTGAATTTGAAATATATATAAATAAATATATCATCACCGCAACTTTTGGTTCTTCTGGAAAAGAAAATGCAAGAAAATATGAAGTTCAAAATATAATATTAATTGAAAGCATACAGAAATAAACCCTTTACCTGCTCTATCTATGTACTCTCACTCATTTTGTCCAATAATTTTCTTTTTCCATATTTTTCTATTTCAAGGTCCCTGATTTTTATAATTTTATAAATTAAAAATATGATTTTTTTTATTTACAAAAATGAATCTTTAAATTCTGTTGAAATAATTGAAATACTTTTTTTTAGCATTAAACCATAAACTTTAATATTAAGATCATATTATGGTGTATATTTACATATGCTACATTTCTTAACTTTTTTGTTGTAATATTTATTCTTACAATATAATTTTTAATCTTCGATTTCATTTTTTATAAATTATATTCATGACTAAAGAATTGGAGATGACAACAAAAAAGTTGAAAAAAGCTGAGATGTAACGTGCATTTTGTATGCACCTTAGCTTACCTTTAACATTATGATGGTAAAATTCAAATAAACAAATTATTACAAATAAAAAAAGTATGCTTTTATTTGTAAAAGTATAAAACATTAGGGACCTTAATGTTATTTTTTAGCAATTATTATGTACAAGTTGTGTCAATTATTGGGGTCCCTAATGGGCCCAGGCCCATTATATTTTTCTGATAAAAAACAAAACATATAGAAAAGCAAAAAATTAGTAGTAACCTAAACAACCAATCAAGTTATGTATTGTCATCAACTGATTGGTCCCACTGCCATCATGCATTAATGTTCATTCAGCTTCCAGGTGTTAACTCCTCTGCTGGCTGCTCATTTTTCATCTTTTTCATCGTTATTTAATGTAATATAAATCAGTCATGTATTTCTTTTTAATTTCCTTTTTCTTCTCTTTTGTACCACAATTTCCTGTATAACAAGCCTAAATATTTTGTTATTGGTGACATATTACCTTAATACAGAACTGAAGTTTCTAACTATGATTATCTCTCTATAGAAATTGTAATTGTATTGTATAACTTGTCATTAATTTATTTATTTTATATAATTTTAATTTTTATTATTTTAATCACTCAGAGGATACTCTTATTATTAAATTACTAATTATTTTAATTAACGTTCTCGTTAGATTATACTTTTTAAATTTTATTGTTAGATTCTCACTCATAATATTTATAATTTTTTTCAAAATATTATATAATTTCTGAGTTACAAACTTTTCATCTTAAGTTATAAATTGTATGTAATAAAGTTTGGAAAAATTTACATATTGTTAAACAATCAAACCCCAATACAATGATATCTCCAAAGAAGATATGGTAGGTAAACAAGACACCCCTTTGGAAAATGGCACCTCCTCAAGCTAATGATGTTAAAAGAAATGTCTGCAAAATATTGAGCAGTAGTGGCCACCAATCTACAAAATTAATATCTTTACTCTGTACAAAGATGGGCCAAATAAAAATGGACCAACGTGCAAAGAAATTGTATGGCTGCAGATAAAGAGCAAGAGAATCCATAAAAACTTTGGAGGTGTAATAATTGATGTTTCCTACCAAAGGGAGGAGAGATGGACAGAAAAAAGTAGAGCAAATGATAGCAGCAAAAGAAAGCTTTTTTGGTGCACTCATCAAACAGTTCATTGGGAGCCCAAAAAAGAATTCCAAACACCAATTATAGCATTCATTGAGGGTGGGACTAGGGTGCTTACAAATGTATTGTACCTTTTTGGTTTCTTTTATTTTTTTTTTTTATAATCTCCGAATTTTTTGTTATAATTTTCAACTCATCCATTACTATTTACAACTTATAAATTATATATAAAAATTACAAATTCTTGAGAGTGCAACGAAGAATTGGGAGTAACATGATCCCTTTAATTTATTCATAGCTCATAGTACAATGCATTCAGCTATGGGGTATATCTTCTCAACTCTTTGGATGTACAAAGAAGAGTAAAAAATTACAATATAAAATTAAAATAAAAATTGTACAACATAGGTTATGTATGTAAGCATACCCCTTTTGCTTCTGTTGATGGGAAGGGCCCATAATAAAGTGTTCAGTCAAGAAGGATTGATGAACTGATAAGTAAAAGCTATGAGAGAACGTTTAAAGAGAAAATGTTTCATTCATGTGATCATTGACTTGGTCATGGCACTAACATTAGGCTAAAAACCAAAATAATTTGTTCAAATTAGATGAAATAGGTGAAAATGATGTTGAGTTCAATGTTCCTCTTAACTTAGGCAATCATCTTTTTAAAATGTAAAAGATCACTTTATAGCTACCCGATTAAATTATGTTCAATACATTTATGTCGGTTCATATCACATCTTACATCTCTAATGAAGATAAATAGATGATTTTAGTCTTGAATTTTTTTACTAAATATATGCCTTTTTCGTAAAAGATATTTAAATAACACTCGAAAAGCATACCCGTAAAGGTGAAGGACACATGTAAAGTCCTAATGCCTTTGTTATTTTTTTTTAAAAAATAAATATTTATCATGGAAATTCATAGCTCAACAAAACAAATTATCAAAAATTTGGTACAACACAACAAAGCAATGCCGAAACTAAGTTACAAGCTATAAGTACCTGAAAAAACTCAATGAAGAACCAACATATTATATAACTCATTTGAAAGATGAAGAGAACAAACTGAACATATTTAGCTGGTGCCAGTAGCCATCAGGAACTCACCTTCACATACCAAATCGCCTCCAACGTATGCCTTCCCTTCCATTTTCGCTATTCCAAATCGCTTTTGTAGCTTAACAAGTGTCATGCGCATAACCAAAGTGTCTCCGGCAATCACAGGCTTCCGAAACCTCACTTTGTCAATTCCCGCAAAGAAGAAATTGTCACGGGAGCCTCCAACTTCTGGCTGCAGCATAACCAAGCCTCCTACTTGGGCCATTGCCTTTAGCAAGTGATAATTTTTCATCAGCATTTACAAGAAGTAAATGTATTGTATTTAGGGTAAACATGAAAGAATAGGATGTGTACACTATGTTCATGCAAACACAATTCTTGGAATTGATGTTTGAGGACTGTTAAATGGTGAATTGAATTAATTGTACATAGCAACAAAATGGCTTCATTATTAATGGTCAGTAGAAGATAAGAGTACCAGACGGTTGCCTCAGTGGGCTGAAAAAACATCAGATAGCTTGTGGGCCGTAGACCATTAATAATAATTATTATAATATCTGGGAGTAAGAATAATGGATATAGACGATTATTCCAGATAAAATATTATATGGGCTGGAGTAAACCAATAAAGTACACAAGATCATGCGGTAGTAAAAGAAACCTACAATAAATTCGATTTAAACTATGTGGCCTGATTTTGAGATTAGAAGATATCTTTAAAAGTAAAATTTCTCTGCAATGAAGAAAAGAAAAACTGTAAATCATGAGCTGATTATCAGTCCCTTTCTAAAATAAATTCTGTAGAAACATAGGAGAGAGGCAAGTGTTGACTATCACATTGGTATTTTGCAACCTTTTCTGCTTTTCCCAATTTATCGTAGGGAATAGGATCAACAGCTCAAAGTATCCGAGAAGTATGCACTAAATCCCACAATCAGAAGAATGTACAACAACAATCTGCCTGAAGGATTTCCAGTGAAATACGAGATGATTGAATAAGGGCAAAGGGGCATATAAAAGCAGAATAAAAGCCGATACAATTGCATTAGCACTGCAGAAAATTAAAGGTAAAGAAATGTAAAACATCCTGTCATCATTTAGCACAATGATGAAACATAATTTGCTTAACCATGGGTGCATGCGCATAAATGTGATTCAAGCAAGTGCAAGCATGAAAAGATAGTAATTGTTCATATAGGCAAGACAGTAATGGTGAACTAGACAAGTTGTCCACATGATAATGTAGTAATGGTTGATTGGATTTTTTAGCTAATCATTATACTTTTCCCTAGTTTTTCTTCTTTGTACTATTACAAATATACTGTCCTCCCATAGACAACAAAACATAGTGTGAGTGATTTGGGAGTTTGAGAAATTGTTAAGGATGTGTAATACATCTAATCTTTTTAGATATGATGCTTAAAAACCTCAAGGGTAATTTCTAGGATTTTCTCTTGTTTCTTAGTATTTTATTAAGTGTTCTACTTGTGTAATATCCCACATTACTTGGGTTTGAGCTTGAAGATGTGCTTATAAGTGTTTTACCTTCCTTTAACTAGTAAGAGGCCTTCTAGGCCAAAGGTTTGAAATCTTTGGTGTGAAGAACCGAGGGGCTAGGGTTTGAGCTTATTGTATCACCTTGATGTCACAACCACATAATATAGAACATAGATTAGTCTTGGGTTTATAAGAGTGAGTAAACAACATCACCTAATAAGCTAATTTTTTGGGTTGGCAAGCGCTCAACTTGTGGCAAGCGGTATCAAATTAGATCTAAAGTTCTCATTTGCATGCAACCCTGAAACATCTATACTTTGAGCCCCAATAAAGGATTGCCACATGAGATATAGTCTCCCAAAGGTCGTAGGGATGGGTAATACGGGTTATGTGGGCCCATAATAAATGGATTTGGCTATAACAAAGGCGTTATGTAATTAAGTGGGTAAAAATGTCACGTCCCATATTGAATAAAACATGAGTTAATCTTGAGTTTATAAAGACGAGTAAGTAACACCACCTAATAGGCTAGTCTTTTGGGTTGATAACAAGTTATCGGCTTGTAATATTGAGCTGCGCCAAAGGGGACAATATCATGCTAATTAGGGTGAGTCATCAAAATTTGTATGTTTCTAATACTACCTACTAAGTTATATATCATGTTAATTGGGGCAAGTCATCGCAATTTGTATGTTTCTAATACTAAGTTATTTATCCTTAATTCTAAGAAAATTATCACATTTTCTTAAATCTTTGGGACTGAAATAAAAATCCTGCATCAGTTTTGGTATCAGAGCAAGACAACATCATGTCTACTCGTTCTGAGAGAGTTTATAGAGGTAGATCAACAAATATTGAGCACGATGATATGTTATTTACAATTATGGAGCAACTTGACAGTTTAACGTCTCAAATACATGGACGACACCTTTTGCAAGTGCCCTTGGGCATTAAAGAATACTTGAAGCCATCATTTAGTAAGAAACCAGCCTATGAATTCGAGGAATCAACCAAAACATAGCTGCTAAGGCAATCCCTCAAACAAGCTAAAGGATAAATGAACTTAAAGTTAAGCAAGTCACCAATGAAATTCCAAAAGTGTAGAATAATAGAGATACATGTTTCAAATGTGGAGGCGAGCAACACATGGTCTATCAATTTCCTACAAGGAATAATTTGCTTCTAGAAAAGGAGCAAGATGATTCAGACAAAAGAGGAGACAGAAAACGCAGAAATTCCAATTTACCATTATGATTATTTGGCCGGATCTGATGTTGATACATCCCTAGCCATGGTAGTAAGGTGCATTCTTGCTGTTCCAAAGCAAGAAACAGAAGATTGGAAGAGAACTACCATTTTTCAAGTGCTTGTGACTTGTGGAAATGAGCTAAAGTTGGTTATTGATGGAGGATGCTGCATGAATGTTGTCTTGTCTTCCACAATTGAATGTGTCAAACAACTAAGCCTCGTCCACATCCCTATCAAGTGCTCGGATTGATAGTACAACCATTCCGACAACGCAATGTCGTCCAGTCTCTATTTCCTATGGCCAATATCATGACTCTATTTGGTGTGATGTGGATTCTATGAATGTCACGCATATTCTATTGGATTGACCTTGGCTTTATGACCTTGTCTCTCACAATGAGAAGAAGAATACTTATTCTTTCCAATTTAATGCTGAAAAAGTTACCTTTCAGCCTATGAAAGGTGAAGAAATCAAGAAATTCAACAGTGCTAGGCTATTATCTCAAGCAACAAAACTCAAACAACTAGGTCAGAATCTTGAACAGCAACCAGAAAAAATAGAAACATCAAGCTGAGATTTGAACCAAACCAAAAAAATAATCAGAATGAGCAAGATGAAATGATCAAAATAAAGACTGCAAAACAACTTCATTTGCTGACTAGGAAAGAATTTGAAACCGATGTAAGATCTTTATTTTAGCACCAATGATTTAAGAAAATGTGATAATTTACTTAGAATTAAGTAGAGAAATCAGCAGATAGCATTAGAAACAAATAAAACGCTAATAAAATACTTTTAAAATAGAGAAAAATCCTAGATATCATACCTAGGAGTTTTAGGCATTACACCTAAAAAGAGAAGATGTATTACACAATTTTAACAAATTCTAAAACTCTCAAATCACTCATGTTATGTTCTTTTCTCTATGGGAGGACAATGACTTATTTATAGTAGTACAAAGAAGAAAAACTAGAAAAAATTATGATGGTTGCCAAATGAACAGCTCAATCAATCATTACCATATCGCCATGTGAACAATTTGTCTAGTCCATCATTGCTGCCTTACTTATGTGAACGATTACTGCCTTTTCACAGTTGTAACCAGTTTGAATCATATGCATGCACATGCGTCCATGGTTTGGTAAGCCGTTTTCCATTTCTTTTACATTTAATGTTTTGCAATGTTAATGAACTTGCATCAAGTTTGGACTAGACAATTGTTATGGTGGAGAGTTTTGTTGGCCAATTCTCAAGCATGATGTTATTATGGTGGTATCCCACTATTATACCTGTCAAAAGACAAGGGGAACAAAGAAAAACACAAATCATTACTTGCCTCTTTTAGTTCCCATCAACCTTGGCAAGACCTAAGCATGGATTTGTCCTAGGGTTACCCAAGAAACTAGGAGGGCATGATTCTATGTAGTAGTGGATTGGTTATCAAAGATGACACATTTCATTTTTTGTTTCAAAAACGCAGATGCTGTCAATGTGTCCAAGTTATTTTTTCATGAAGTTGTGAGAATTCATGGGCTGCCCCAAACTAGTGTCTCTGATAGGGACAAAAAACTCACTAGCTATTTTTGGAGGACTTTATGGAAATTATTCAACACTAAGCTAAAACTTTCAAGTGTGTTACACCCACAAATAGATGGGCAAACTGAAGTTGTGATAGAAGCCTAAGAGATCTACTACGATGCTTAGTGGGAGATAGGTTGACTACATGGGATCTAATTCTACTAACGGCCGAATTTGACTAAAAGAGTTTTATTAATTAAACAACAGGACAAAGCCCATTTGAAATAGTTTTGGGTTTGCAACCAAGGAAGTTGACTAATCTAATTCCTTTACTAATTTCAGCCCCTCCAAGTGCTGAGGCTATAACATTTGCTGAAGACGTTCAAGGTATACACGTTGATGTGCATAGGAAAATAACTTGTAGCAACAGTACATGCAAAAGCCAAGTAGATTTACATCGAAGAAAGGAAAAATTTAAGGTTAGGGACTAAGTTATGATACATTTACAGCCTGAACGTTTCCCAAACAGCAAATACAAGAAGTTGCAGTATCACCAAGTAGGTCATTACCCTATTCAAACAAGATTGGTTCTAATGCATATGAGCTAGATTTACTGGACAACATGGGGATAAATAATTTTTTCAATATTAAAGATCTTACTATTTACCATGGACACTATGATGGTTTTCCTAGAGAAGTTGTTACCCGACTACCACACACCTCTAATGTTCGTGATGAGAATAAAGATGTAGTTGATACACACGAATATTGTATCTACTCAAAGAGGAGGGCATCAAAAATATCTAGTGAAATGCAAAAACCGACCACTACTTGATTACACCTAGATTCTTGACAAGGAGTTCCAAAAACATGACTAAGACAGCTATGAGAGGTACCATTCATATAACTTGTCAAGCTTGAGTCCTACCAACCCAAAGAGAATTGATGCAAGTGCTTAACACCACAGAAATTAAAGGTAAAGAAATGCAAAACAACCTATCATCATTCGGCTAAACAATTAAATAAAATTTACCTAACCATGGGTGCACGTGCATATAAGTGATTGAAGTGGGTGCCAGTGTGAAAAGACAATAATTGTTCACATAGGCAAGACAATAATGGTGGACTAGATAGGTTGTTTGTACGGCGATACAGGAATGGTTGATTGGATTGTTAATTTGGCAACTATCATAATTTTTCCTAGTTTTTCTTCTTTGTATGACTATAAGTTACTGCCTGCTCTCCCATAAAAAAGAGAATATAACATGTGTGATTTAAGAGTTTTAAAATTTATTAGAAATGTGTGATACATCTTTTATTCTTAGATGTGATGCCTAAAACCCCTAAGTGTGATATTTAGGATTTTTTACTTGTACTTAGTTTTTTGTTAAGTGTTCTCTTTGTATATGTTTCTAACACTATATGTTGATTTTTCTGCCTTTAATTCTATAGAAATTATCACATTTTTTTAAATCTTTGATGCTAAAATAAAGATCCTGCATTAGAAACATATCATAATCAGAACGTTAAAGGCTTTCTGCATTAGTGAATACGAATTTAGTGGAAGATAAGATGAAGAAAGGAAGGACTCAAGTACCCCATAATACGCTTCATTAAGGTTGGATGTTCTTTAATTTTTGGAGGTGTATGGAAATAATAAAGGTACCTGGTTGATCAAGCTTCTTGATAGATTCTTGTGGGTTAAACATCAGATGACTAAAAAAAATTACAATAAATAACCATAGAGCATGCCTAATACATAAAACTACATTGACTACAAAGATGAAACATGCAGTTCAATAACATAACAGTCAACTTTTTACTCCTTTTATATATTATATATATATATATATATATATATAGATTATGCCGCAAGGATCTCTTCCAAATGGGATCCACCCATTAAATCAGTGCCATTTCCATTTTCTTTGTTAGTTTCCAACCAAATGAATCAAACTTTCTCACTTATCTTGTGAATTCAGACATTTCTAAGAATGGCCCAATACTCTGGTCATTGAAAGCCAAACCACAGCTAAGCTTTGGCAATTAGAAAAATATAAACTCAGGCAGTTTGATGTCACTCAAAAAGCCTTCCATTGTAAGATCTAACTCAATAGCCTTCCACGCTCAATGTTTTGAATAAAGTGTGCATATACATCTATAGACATAAATATGCAGGTAGATGCATACATGTTCAAGTTCACGTGTGTGAACCCACACTCAACCGCAACCAAGAACACTGCCTCTTGCTTGCTTCTTAACCATCACTCATCAACTACACTTTCTTGCTCACTTAAGCAATTCTATTTAAAGGTCGACAAAAATCAACCAATTTGCTCAATAGCTAGTGAATACCATGAATGTGCTGAGAGTTGTGAATGAATCTTAAATCACCAGAAACCTATCAATTTAAATTTGCTTTTGAAGGAGAAGCTCTGATAATCTAAAAACTAAATTTCATCAAATAGTGTAAAGATTATGAGTAAATTGACTTCTCTAATGGAGAAAGAAAAGCGAAGAGGAAAGAAGGGGAGGGCATGAAATTCCAAATAAAATGGTAACATCCACTTTCCACAGATGGAAAATTGGACCCTTCTCACTCTTACTTCTGCAACAACTAACAATCAACTCACTTGACACAGTATCATGACCCAACTACTTCAATACTGCTAGATAAATCCTTTTTTTCTTTTTTGTTATTTTTTCATGTAGTGTGAGCCAGACAAATATCTACTTGAATTAATTAACATACGGTTCCTAAGGTCCAACAATACAAGTTCTTCACACCTCTTTCTCACCATCCTAATACCTTCAAGTTGCATTTTCACTGCTGCAGTTTATGGTTTATATTACAAGTCCAAACTCTTCAAGAAGATTTGATATTGCCCTTCTGCCAAATGCTTCTAAGTCTAACATATATAGATAAACCACAATGAATTCTCTTGTTCCATCTTTTGCTACGCAACCCCTCCTCTACCTCATCTCCGAATCTTTCTTATGAGAATTTCATGAACATCAAAAATTTTGCTATCACAAGACAAAGCTACTACTCTCCTACACATTTGATTAAATTTTTCCTTTACCTTTATAGGCATCTAAGACTGACAAAAACTCTCCAAACCCACTTCGCATTTCATCCACCATTCCACAATTCTAAATACAATATCCTAAATAAAGAAATTATGCAATCTAAACAAGTGCCCGCATATGCGTGCACAAACACAAAAATAAAGGGAAAAAAAAGACGTTAAACTTTAATCATCTAAAATTCCTCCCACTATAAAACAACAAAAATAAATTAGTTAAATGGCAAAGCATGAGAAAATACAGATAAATAAGCAGATTATTACCTCAATCATCAGAACGCCAGGCATAATTGGCCTCTCAGGAAAATGCCCAGGAAAAAAATTATCATTTATAGTTACATTCTTTATAGCCACAGCTGAAACCCCTGGATTGTATTCTATCACTCTATCCACAAACAGAAATGGAAATCTACAAAATAAAAACACTCAAAAAAAGAGTCAAAACCCACAAAACAAATTAAAAAATTTCAAAAGCCAAGCTTAACGTTATGACAAACATAACTCACCGGTGGGGCAAGATCTCGCGTATCTGATTAATATCCATGACCGTAGGAAATGCTGGGTACCCTGTAAAACAAATTAGTCTGTTACCAAATGCTCTCAAAACACAACTTTTTGATTTTTGCAGTGAAATCACAAATGGGTTTCGGAGAAAAAAAATGTACTGGTTTCAATGGGAGTGATTTCGTCTGCTTCGTTTGGTCCATTGAGAGAATTAACTACAACTGAATTGCGCCGGCGAGTTGAACGAAGAGAGAGACAAGGCGATCTAGAGAGAGAAAAAGAGTGTGGGACTTTCCTGGGTTGAATCAGTGAGTTAGGAGTTGGAGACAATAGCAAGTTGGAACCAACAGCTGCCATCTTTTCTGCAGCAGAGCTTGTATTTGCAACTGTTTATAGATGTTAGTACTTTGGGTAAATTTCAGCATACTCCCTTATTGTTTAATAAATATCATTTTGACCCAAATTTTTCTGCTTGTTAACAGTCTAGTACAAATTAAATTAACAAACACCCATACAAATTATTTCTTATTTATATTGTGTGATATTCAAAACATTCCTTTTCAAAAAGAACTGCTAACTGCTAAGAAATAATTTTATCTTTCTTTACAAAATAATGTGAAGATTATCCCCTTTTATTTCCTTAATTTTTGGTTCAATGTCCTGACACTCCCTTATTTTCTTCAAATTACTCAAAACCCCCTTGAGGTATCTTTGTTTGCCTTTAAATCTACATTTTTTTTTAAATTCATTTACAATAATAATAATCTTAGATAAATATCAGATTATATAATACAATCAATTAGAATATTAATAATAAAATAATTGATTTCTTTTATTCTTAATTTTTTTTTTATTTGCTTAACTCACAACAGCAAATATCTTACTTCCCATTCCACAACCACCAACTCTTCCAAACTCAGTTAAGGATCTGCGGTTTCTTCATTCAAATCCAACTGTCTTTAACTTCATTTTCTGACTGAATTCCAAACTGATTTCAAACCATCACGTTGGCTCAACCCTATCAAAATTCATACTCCATTTGCCATAATAAACGAACATAAATCCCCAAATTAACTCAAACCCACTTCAAGAAATAGCCCCTTTTATTTACTCTTTATCATAATCAATTTTTATATATATATATTTAAATGTAAATTATTGTTGGCTGATGATATGTAATTTTTTTTTTTGTATTATTTTTCTACTTTACATTCATTCATGGTGATTCATCTTGTTTGCTCTCACTAAACGTGAAAAGTTTGAATTTTGACAAATATAAATGCGGCTTATATTCTATGTGATTTGTAAGAAAGCAGCAGGGAAGAAGGGAGCTATTGTTAGTTTGATTTTATTATTAGATTTTTTATTTAAATTTTGGAGAAGAGAAAAAGGATTGTTGTTGGAGTGGAGAAGAGGAAAAGGAGAGAGAAGAAGAAAAAAGAGTAAAAAGAATAAAATAAAATAAAATAAAGATGAAACGAAAGAAAGATATAAAGATGGAGAAGAATAAAGAGATAAAAGATCACATGTGTCTCTTTTGTAAAATATGAATTTTCCCTTAAAAGCAAATTTATAATTTAAATTTCCTAACGTCAAGGGTGGATTTGAGTACTTTAAAAAGAATGAGGGGTTTTAAGATGTTTAATTAGAAAAATGAGGGTTTGTTAAAACAAATTACAATTCATCGACCAAACATCAACCAATTCTTCGAAAAGACAAGACCGGCATCTGAAAACTGACAATCGGACAACCTCGGCTCTTCTGCAACCACTCAACAATACACTGTGCATGAAACTTGTTGTGTGATGGTATTTTTTATGAGACAAATCCATTTGGCTTCGATAAACATAGCTCCCATCAATAGAGTTGGTCTCTGCTCACTCGAAATCGCCTTTAGGGAAAAAGGGTTAAGTCAGATTATTTATGCTCAGCATAATGCTTCCTCAGACGAAGTGCATAACGAAAATAGGTCGAGCCGAGGACATGTCAAGTAGTCCTTCCTCATCACAAGGATAAAAAGGTTCAGCAAAACGAGGGCAAAAAAAGGTTCAACAAAATGAGACCAAATTAGGTTGTTTTTGAATCACTTATGAACAATTATGTCTTATCAGACATCATTATACAACTTGAAAATCAAGTAGGACTCTTAGTAAATGAAACTTCTAACCTTGATAAATAAGGACAAAATAGAAGTTCAAGGCAACTGAACAACAAAGTCCTATTTAAAGATAATTTTGTCAAGAATTCAACATCAACTACAATAAGAAGAGGTTAGAAAGCTAATAAATAAAGGTTAAAACAAAAAATAAAGGCTAAAACAGAAAGGAGGAGAAATTTTTTGATTTTAGATTGTTATGCTGTCAAAAAGCATTCAGACAATACAAATATCATCTTGATTAAAAAACATAAAAGATAACCCTTACTAACTCAGTTAAAGCATCCAGACAACACAAATATTATCTTGATTAAAAAACATAAAGGTAATGGTTATTAATTTAGGTATTGAAAGGCTATGGTTGAAATTTCAGCACCCTTAAATCGTTTTTGTCTTACAAAAATTACCTAGTACCTACTCTATTTCTGTCTTACGTGAAGCCAAAATACCAACATAGTAGTTTGAGTTCATCTGCCAGACCATTCGGAGGGGAGGGCGTTCTCCCAGTCCAAGGAACTCCATCAGTAATATTCTCTTTATATGGTGTTGTTTATTTTTGTTCATTCAATTTCAACATTAAATATTAAGAATCATAATTTGAATAAAAATTATTATAATATCACAAGTTGATAATTAAATAAAAAAAGAAAGATATTTTATAGAATGATTTCTATTTTAATTGATTTTATTAAATTTAATGATAAATCAAAAGAAAAAATAAATATAACACAAAAAATTGCATGAGCTTATATCATTTAGAGTGTAAGCAGATTGGATAATGATAAAAATTTAATCAATGAATTAAGAAAAATTTATTTATTAATGATTAATGAAAAAAAATTAAAAATAATTTTTATAATTTTTTCTTATTACATTAATTGAAAATAAATTTATTTTTAATTATTTAATTTTTATACACTATAAAAAATAAATTTATCTTATTTTATTAATTAAATAATTTTATTATATCAATTATAATAAAATTATCTCACCTACTATTTTCTCTTTTAGCAAACAATTTCTTTAAGAGAAAATAGACTTTTCTATTCTGAAAGACAAGTATTCGATCTTTTAGATTTTCGTCACTTGCAATAGTATTCTTGCAAAGATTGGGAAATTATGGCATCAGCTAATTGATCACTTTTGTCCAATGTAATCGCCGGAACACCGGAGAAAAATCTGTTGAAATAGTGGCGGAAACAGTTGATAACGAGTAAATTTCCTTTAATGGGTTTCGATCCGGTGCAGAAACTTGAATCTTGTTTCAGGATTTTCTGATGAACTCGTAAACCATTTTTTTTTGTATACAGAATTCGGATGAAGGTAGAATTTGATCAAGGATTTGTACTCGCCGTTTAGGATCAACTCGTATTCTTTGTGCTCTAGGTGCATTTGACCATGGAGTTTTCCAACATGCATGGTGTTGCCGGCGACAGTGTTTGGACGGAAAAAGCTGATGGAGGATGGAGTTTGATCGGAGTTCATGGCTGTGTTTGAGGATATAGCGACGGTTTATCAATTTATGGGTGAGGGAGTGTAAGAGAGACTACTATTTATTGAGATAGTTTTACAGTCTCACTTAAGATAGTTCTAGTGCATCATTGTTCAATTATAAACTTTAACATATATTAATTAATAATTAAAATTAAAATTTTATTTTTTTATTTATTTCTCTTATTAATTTTTTTTATAATTTTTTTAAACAGTAATTTCTTTTTTTATTAACACATAGTAATTTTTTTTTCTATGACTTTCAATCATTCA